>OZ026823.1:11319494-11727010 GCA_964023185.1 Macaria liturata | reverse complement strand
GGTCATCAATATCATTATTGATTTCCTACTGAAAAATCATTAGATTAATTAATCTTTACTGCATTTGATACATTATTTTTTTCTGATTTCTTTCTATCAATATAATGTAAGTATGTATTATGTGAAACTGGAGTGGAATTCAAAAGTTAAATTGTGCTGTGTTATTATTTTTCTGATTTCAACATGATTCATATTTTTCTTCAGTTTAGAAATTTTGTGAAACCTTAAACTTCACAAAGTTTAGAGGGTCCGTTGCGTTGCGAGGTTCGAAGAATGGCGGAATCCCTACAATGCAGGTTGTATACGAAACTTGTTTGACCAGAATTGAGAAAAAAGTGGCGGGCAAGTTCGCCTACAATAGCATTCCTCCGATTCCTCGGCGCCCCGCCCGCGGCCGCCCCGCGCCCCGCCCGCGCCGTCAGTCTGCCGCCGACCGCGAGCCCGGCCGCACGCTGAACCACCATGTGCTCTCTCCTCCACCACCATAAACAAAACGCTCTGTGTCACCGCTAATCCACACGGAAACACATAACATTATGTAACTCATTCATATTTCTATCCCAATTTTTTAAACTCTCAGCAGCTTTTGCTAATGTTATTTTTACTTCACACATTTGACTCCGTGAAACGATGCATTAGTGGATAGTGAAACCAGTATTTTGCGTTGTGAAAAGGTGTGTGGTGTATCATTACAATCGTCCCGAACCGGTAATTATCGATTTTTCGACATCACTAATCTCGAACAGCTGTTCTAGGGATGCGGAAGCGGTCACTGCCCGGAACGGTTGTCGCTTATTTTGGAAGTGAATGAGTGTTGTTCTTCTAAAATCACTGTTATAGTGTGTAAACTTAATAAATATCTATGTAACGAAGGATTAAAATGATGTGGAAATAAGAATTCATTGAGAATTTTTAAAACAAAGGCAGTGTCAAAGGTCGTCGAAGTCAGTGTCGTGCCAGTGCATAAATACTTACGAAATAAAGTGTAAAATAGTGTATCGACCCTCTACCAGCCTGCAATTTACTGAAAATAAGATTCGAAATTTGAAAAGTTCTTTTGAGAGTGATCAGTGTTTTCTCTCGAAGAGTTTGTGGTTTTGTTTGTGATTTTCGCATTGGAATTTCATGTTGGACCTGGATCACGATCTGATGAACAGGTGAGAGTAACTTTTATATGTATTTATGTGTTATTTTAGCCAGTTTGTTTGTTAGAAGTGCGACAATCCAGCGCTATGCGCGGCGCATAGGTTTGCCGTAGGCCCAACCGGCCTCGCTCGCTTCCGCGTGAAAAACTGGACTGATCTTGCTCTTTGTCTATAAAATACCATCACTAGTGAAGTGTGATTTTAATCAGTTAAAATAATAACAACAATATTCTTCTTTTTCTTACAATATTGAATTTCTGGTTTATCATTACTAAGTCTCAGCAGCCTCCACTAGGTAAGTAAGTACCTAGGTACGTCTCAGCAGTCGGCCCTAACAAACCGCCTCGACTGTAATGACAAACTTAGCACACTTGTTGTACCTAAATGTAGCTAATAAATGTGAATTCATATTAAGTATGTTAAATTAATGGATACTTATACTATTTTACTATTCTAAATCACAAAAGATTTGGTTTTCTAAAAGATATTATTATATTAGATATAATGTTACTTATATGTTTTTTTGACAATAAGTACCTATAAGTTTACTTTTTATTTCAAAGTGTATTAAAACCTTTCAAAAACATAAGAAAAGAAAAAAACAGTAATAATGAACATTCTTTGGTTACCATTCCATTCTCTATACCACTAAATGCAGAGACAACAAAGAAGTCTAAGTCTTTACTTACCATCAGGCGAATTACGGTCAAGTGCAAACCCATTTCATGTAAAAAAAAAAAAAAAAAAAAGTCTCAGTCTAACTTCTTAAAAAAAAAAGAAAGATTTTGCAGTGACATTTCATGAAATTATTGTGTTGTAGGTATGTGTGTAAATAGGAGCATACCTACATGTTCTGTTCGTGATCAGGGAATATCTAAAACAGCATGGTAGCACAGTCTAAAAAACCATAAGAGTCATTTCACCAAAATTTTTGAGATTTTATCACAGTGGTTTGTTAACGTTTAAAATTTGTTTAGAAAAAAAATGCTATAAACATAATGGGTCTTATTCCAAATTGTGATTTAACTATTTGAAAATGACAAATCAGTTGTTGCTGTTTGAAATTGGTGTTCTTCTTTGACAATAAATCTTCGTTCTTCCAACTTAAAAATCAAAATAAGTACCTATTACTGGAATTATGACTGCTGATCCAATTACGAGCACAGTGAGGCGCATGTATGACAGGCTGTTGTCTTTTTCTAACTAGGGTGACAATAAATTATATAATTAGGATATATCAATTCATCTTCTTACCAAATCTGGAGCAGTCTCTTTTGGGGTCCTATTTTACCTGCATCTTACCAGTCATGATGATCCCTAGCTCTATTGACGCGTTAAGTAACAAACACCAACAGCCTTACTTACAAATTAAAATGCACTTTAGTTTGTAACTTACAATAGTATCGATTCGTTTAATTGACAGGGAGGCAATGTAATCAAAATAAAGCAAACTGTATACAATACTAAGGAATCGTATTATATTTTTTCTATATGAGAAACCATGGTATAAGAACATACGACTTGGCTACTTTTTATCAGCACTACTACTAATAGCTACAAATCAATTACAAAATTTTTCTTACCACGGCAGGAATTGGGATAGCGTCATTTTTTAACAAACGGAGAGAATTTGGTGTATAAAAAGATGTTGGATCAAAATGTAGACTGCAAACTTTGGAGAATTTTGTAATAGGTCGTGTTATATTTAAGTTCTTTTGCCATTTTATTTTGATGTTTTCATTTTTAGGAAAACTGAAAAAATATCATATTGCACAAATTATTTCAAGCATGAGAATATATGGTCACCTTAGTCCCAATAATGTAATCTTACTTAAACTTTAGCATACCTGTAGAAAGATATATTGCAGCCACTATAAGATTCACTTCTGCAACCCCGAACACTACAAGTTCATACCATTTTGTTATTTTTACAATAAAATACATTTAAATTAGTTACAAATGAAATTAATTTTTTCCCGCCACCTTTTGTCATATATCGTCATCATAATTTAATGTTGCTTGTGTGAAAAATAATATAATATTAATTCCTTACTTATTCTATTTTGTGTTAATTTCACAAATTAATTCAGATTTCTTTGTGTCGAGTAAGATTTATAATAAATAAAATTAAATAATATTATTTATTGCTAATATTTCAAAACTTAAGTTGACAGTGACATTTATCACAGATTATTTTTTAAACTGGCAAGCTTTTGAAGCAAGACAACAGCCTGCTCTGTATGCCTCTCATTTTTGACCGATTTCACCCCCGATTTAACATTTATAGAAAATAAACTTTAAGAGTAAAAACATAAGGTTTCTATTCGTATAAAATCTAGTTCACAAAACAAAAGAGAGAAATATTCCTGAGGGAAAGAGAGGGATGAAATAAAAAATCCTTGGGTATTACCCATGAAGTTATAGGTAGAAATGGAGCGAACGGCGCTAATACCTATTTGATTCAAATACCTACGCATTGCTATCCCACTCTAAGTGGTGGGAAGTCTCTTTCTAATAGGGTGACCCAACATGTATGCCTAAAAGCAGGACGCATCATAAATTAATCGTTATGAGAATGAAATCATAATAGCTAACTGTATTATTTTTTGTATATCTTTCCTAGATAAATCTGATTTATGATAAAATAGCTCACCCGGCGAACTTTGTTCCGCCTTACAATAGTATAGTATAGCAAAACAAAAATCTAGAGTAAATAGGTATCAGTTTTCACCATAATAAATGTACAAAGAGATATGTCAAAATAATATAGAATTAAAAATACTTATTATTCTGTATTTTTTTATGAAAACTACAGAATGGAAGCTTATTTTTTTGTTTTGTACGCCTTGCATTAGCTAATTAACTCCTAAAATGTTTAAGGGAAAGACTATACTAAATAAAAAACACAGTTGATTAACATGTTTAGTTTTTCTATTCAAGCCAGCATTTAACAATACATAATCATACATCTACAAATTATTTACAGAAAATAACATATACAGAAATTCGCACTCTTAATTTACCATTACCTGTGCCATTACATAGGTATGTATTTACAAAAAATAATCAAATCGTTCAGTCCCAAGGGCCATGTCATGTCGTTGTCTTGACTGGTCTGTAAGCTTAGTTGGTAGTGGCTCTGCCTTCTAATCTAGGGGTTGCGGGTTCGATTCCCGCATGACACAAGTATATATGAATTTTAAAATTTATAATTAAGTACTTGTGTTGAGTCTGGTCGTTTGTATGTAGTACTTACAAAGGAAAAGTATATAAGTATTGTATCCGTTATCTAGTACCCAGGACACAAGCGTTTGCTTAGTGTGGGGCTAGATGGCGCTGTGTGCACTGTCACGGAATATTTATTTATTTATTGTAACATGTCTTGCAATGATGAGCACAATGCAGTGACATAGTTGATTTTTAAAAACTTTTATTTAGCTTGCACTATATGTATAGGTATGTTTGTTTGTTCGGGCGGAATCTCGGAACTAATTTTAAAGTACTTAGATATCTTCAACCGATTGAGCTGAGATTTTGTATACACGTTTAGTTTGGATGATAATGCATGATAAGGTACGTGGCGTCATTCTAAAACCAATATGGCGGATCATCCAAGATGGCGAAATAGTTAAATAATGCGCTTCTACAACATGAGATCAAATGAAAGGACTTGTTGAGAACAACTCATCAAATAATGTTCTGTAACCAGACCGTATCATAATTGGAAAATTATTTAAAAAGATTACACGTGGCTAAAAAGTATTACTTTATGGAGTTTTTGTCTCTTTCCTCGTAAATGGGACAGTAGATTTTGTGAATGCGTTTTCAAATAGGCCCGCATTCGAATTTTCAAAAATTTACTCGCAATTTGCTTCATAATTATGGTTTCGTGTAGCTCGGAAACAGTAATTGAATCAGGGGCTGAATGGTCAAATAGTTGATGCATTATTGGTGAAAAATGCTGTGAAATGACGTTGAGCAGTTTGTCATGAATATTTTTTGTATGAAGTTGGCTAGAGCTCACAGCTTGTCTATACACTTTATCGCTGTGTTTCACGACTTTGAAAGCTGAAGCAGATGGAAACAAAAGTTTTCCTCTGTTCACAAATGTTGTGAAACTCAGACATTTTTGAATGTCTATAAAATAGGGGTGATCTTTTTGTAAGTGTGGCGACATGTGGCAAAGCAGTAACACTCCTAAGAAATTCATATGCTTTAGGCGAGTAGAAATGTAAAGTCAGCGCGAACGCTTTTACCTCTTCGCTGTACCTAACTCCATGAGGGTTTGTAGGCGATTTATTTAGTTCTTTACATAAATCACTAAAACGGCCCTGAATTATGTTTTCAATTTCACTGTTATCAGTGTATTTTTTTACCACTGCGATTAATGATTCCATATTTTTAATGCATTTATTTTGCCGAACCACTTTCTGCTTTAGAGCTTTATTTTGTTTATGTAGATTTTCTTCTGTTGTTGTTTTTATTTTAGCTTGTACGCCAACTTCAACATTTTTGACTGGTATGTTTGCCTCGTTGTAAATCTAAAAAAAATACATTATGTGTTAATAATAATTTTTGAAAAGAGCATTTATTATTAGTCGAATGAAATGATGGACTAAGTATACCCAAGAAAATTAACTGCCGTGTTAGCCAAAGGAAAGGATTAATATTGCAACACATCATACATATAATAAATTAAATGCTATGTTTCAAAATTTTGTAAAAAGTGGACTGTCACATAATTTTGGTAAACTCACAAGCACTTTTCTCCCTACTAAGAGCAAACTTACCTGCTCAACACTCTCGAGATTTTCTATTGATTTCAGGCATTGCCTTTTCGGACTTGATTTAACAATTTCTTCAAAGGAATGTTCATTAACTCCACTCATATCCTTCGAGGATGAAGGTGATGCACCGATGGTTGCTTGAGGAGCTTTCAATCTCGCAGAACACGAAGTACTAGGCGACGTTACGATACTAGATGGTGCTTTACTCGGATCTTGTGATTGTCTTTCCTGAAATCCAATTTTTATATTTTGGCAAATTTTCTTACTAAAATGAGACTTCGGATGTCAGTTTATAAAAATAGACCAGCTTTTAAACATAACTCACATGATGGGTCAGTTAATTATGGAATATAATTATATACCCGCCTATATATGCTTAGTAAGACAAGCAATTTTTTACTCTTAACAGCCGGGTATTTGATCAGACAAGCGACTCTGGCCCATGGTAGAGCATAACCGAAATGGAATGGAACTGGCTCTCAAACAAGGCTGTTGAAACACGCCGTTAGGCGCTTAGCAACAGATTTTACACTTGAGGTGGTAGGTGGCCGGTCGGGTAAATTATATTACCACCAAGCTGTGAACCGGCGGTATAGCGTGCCCTCCAAAACACGAGTATTTTTTAATCTAATCCACTTGTAACTATAGGTACTAGTGTAATATGTGATAATTCTGACTTTGAGCAAACTTTGAGATAAAAATCGTTTTTGTAACACAAGCTTTCAATCAATATATACCTGGCTAATTGATGATACATTATATTCGTCGGTCCCATTTTCAATGTAGTATGGTACAGCCGTTGCCTTCAATCTCTTACTTGGTAAGTCATAATCAGATGCCTTGAAGTGTAGGCTGCATATCCGAGCACTTTCATAAAACTTGGATTTCAATGGTATAACTGCTAACCACAAACTTCTTTGTACATTGTTTTTGGGAAATCTGAAAACAGAGCACAGTTTTACAACAGGAATAATAATAGCACAACATGTTATGACATTAAAAAGAGTCAATATAATAATTTATTTTCAAATATATTTTTTTTAGAGATTCAATTATTTTGTTACCTAACAGAGTACCTATATCTAATAACAAATATGCAAATGAGTGCTTTGTGATTTAGTGAACATGGCATACATAATACCTACGTGAGATATCCGCAAAAAATATTTTATGGTCACCGTACTCCATTTTTAAGATTTATTAATAACTTTGATAAAACATTAAATATATGTGTTACAACAATTAGAATTCATTATATATGCTAATTTAGACTAGTTAAAGGCTTCATCACTGTAATAATCATAATGTTTTCGAGATATTTAAGTGAAATCAGTCGATAGACTTAGTGTTTATAAAAATCCAATTTAAGGACTTACGTGTGATAATTTATGTGTGTTCCTGGATACCACTCGCTTCCACAACCACGCACAATACATCGTTGCACCATTTTTCATACTTTTTAAGCTAATTTTTACGTTCAAAAGCGCGAATCGACGAATGTTTGTTGTTTTTCTGCCATGACAGTTCAAATGACAGGCATTGTTATGATGGCGGATAGATAAAGTGTTGCCGCATGAGGAAACTCCCAAAATATATGGTAATCTTTTGATATCCTCCAATTGCCAAATACACATTAGTAATTGTTTCGTAATGATTTTCTATTATTTGTTTTAACATTTTATAAAAAAAATCTGCTACTGGTATAGATTGTCTTCATAACTTAAATGTTCCGTTTGTATTTTCTGTTTTTTTATTATAATTTACTTAAACAATTCATATTAAATTCCTTTCAAACTGGAAACACTAGAAACTCATATAAATAATAATTTGGTGACAGATGAACTTTAAACTTAATAGGTTAATTTACCCAGTTTCGGGAGTTTTGAGTATTTATATAAAAATACCGAACACCACACTAGAAAGAGACTTCCCACCACTTAGAGTGGGATAGCAATGCGTAGGTATTTGAATCAAGTAGGTATTAGGAGTGTTTTCTCCATTTCTACCTATAACTTCATGGTATTACCCTACCTTATAGGAATAACTTCAAACTTCTAATTTGAAGTTGACATTTGATTGTTTGTATGTGATGTTTGAACTACAAGAACCGATTTATTATTTTCAAAGTTCGAGACTAATATCCTAATTCGTAATATTTAAACTATTATGTAGACAATGTAGACATATTTATCTTTAATTAAATAAATTACAAAATAAAATAAATACATTTGTAATCCGTTCATCTATTTACATATTAATGAGAGAAAGAGAGGGAAATACCCCTTGGATCCAGTAGCGATCCTAGCGGCAAATTGGTGAGGTTTGCTTAGTTTGAAACCATTTGGACCTCACGGTACACTAGCGCCACTAGCGATGATCTTACGCGCGGTAGCCCTCATTAATTGGTTAAATTGACAAAATCGATTTTTGTTGGTGACAACTCGTCCTCTCCACAGATTAATAAGTATAAAGAGATACTTACTATGAACATTCAAGTAGTAATGTGCTTAACTTGGAATAAGCTTTAAAAATAAATAGACATTCAATCAAGTATTTTTTTGTATTGCAAACACAACTAGGCTATATGTTAGGCTTTACCCAATATATTTATCTGGTGATGACCCATCGCGTCACTCATAAAAACTGTTCAATTAACTAAACAGCCGCTAAGTTTTCTTTCCTTCAAATACATTATACTGTTGTTTAAAGTATCAAACAGGTAAAATATTAAACAATTTACCTATCTGTTTAATTTCTCGCTGTTGTAACTATTAGAGTATTTATCAGGTGAAGGTTAGATACATGAGAATAGGTTTCAAGTCAACAGACTACTTCTTCTTATCGAATGAGAGTAGCTAGCTCTGGCGTGCCGTAGTTAAGGGCCTCAACAGAATACTAAAAATCGAGTTGATATCACAAGTCGTTAACTACAAATATGTTAATTCTTAGCGGTAAAGGAAAACAACAACAAACAAAAAACATTAACTAAAATCAAAAATATCAAAACAAATAAGAAAAAAGCTTATTAAAACTTATGTCTGGAGCATTGCCTTATATGGAAGTGAAACTTGGACCATGACCCAAAGCGACAGGCAAAGACTAGAGGCCTTTGAAAGGTGGTGCTGGAGGAGGATGGAGAGGATAAGCTGGACGGAAAAGAAAACCAATGAGGAGGTACTGGGCATGGTTCAAGAACAAAAAACAATACTGACCACAATAGAGAACAGAAGAGGGAAGATGTTTGGCCACCTTATACGACATGTCAACTTTATGACAACCATTGTCGAGGGGAAGCTAGAAGCACGAAGAGGAAGAGGAAGGCCGAAAAGGACATATGTATATCGATCAAATCAAAGAGAAGCAAGCGTCATGTCGTATAAGGAGGTCAAGGAATTGGCCGAACTTGAAGAGAATGGCGCATAATACACACACAAGAGCATCGCTCTTAAATTTTGAATGAATGAATGAAAAGGAAAACATCGTGAGGAAACCGGCATGTTTAGGAATTAGAAACCACACAATCCGAGAACATGACTTCTCGGATTTTTTGGTATTCTGTGGGGGAGTCACAATCATCAATAATGACTAAAATGGTAATATAGGTACGACGAAAAATCGAAGAGGAGTGGTAAAGGAACATATCATTCCTGTTTCTAGGTCTAACTATACCTAATTCCGAAGACATCCGTGGCAGATCTGGGTAAAGTATCTGCCCAATTAAACTACTTGTGGTGAGAATTCTGCGAGGAAGTTACAACCCTCAGTAATGAGAATAAGGTCCTAATCGATAATAATATTTGGTCAGTATAAGCAGTACAAAAAAACCTGTTAGACGATAAAGCTCTGTCTGGCAAATTACTCTCAGACTAATAGACAACGGACAAGGCAGGATCCTAAACCTCTGGGTTTAGTTGGTTACCCAGCTGGTAATGTCGAAACATCTAACCTTTTCATTCCATGCTCCCCGTCGCCGTCATAACGCCACGCGCGTTCATAATTCTAAAAACCGAATGCAGCAAAACTTGAACGCGCAGCCGACTACAAGTGAAATGCACAAAATCCATTTTATCTCCCACATATTCCTGTAGCTACAAAAACCACCCTTGACCCATCAGGATAAGGCTTAAAATTCCCAGGAGGACAGAAATTATTTTAAAGTCGACCCAAGCGGGGTGGCAACTGAGCATGCGACTTGAAGAGCTCTTGCCGAGGCTTTCAGTTGAATTTCGAACGGTGGCGAGTGTTCAAAGGGTCGTTATTGTAGCCTGTGCGAAAATGACCTGAAAGTTGCTGGTCGTAAGGTCGTGTTTGGGACGGCAGGGGTTTTTATAATGTTTTTATGGTGGTCGGTCGGCAATCAGCTGTAGGCTCCCCGGAGACGCAGGGCCCGGGCGCCCGGCGCGCCGCGGCCATGCTGCGATATTTTTCCATTCGATGTGAGTTCGTGTTCAACTTAAAAACATAGATAGATCTCGAAAGACTCTAATTGTAGGTATTCCTCATGTCTGAGGATTGTTATAATCACCTCACAACCCAGAGGGGTTACGAATACAAGACATTCATGTTATCAGCTTCAGTATTTGTTGATTTACTTATATGTATCTTTGAGTGCAATATAAACTGTTTTTGTCTAATGTGGTGCGGATCTGGTCAAACCAGGGTTACACGCTACAGCCTACTGTTTTTCGAAGTCCCCAAGTTTTTTTAAATTTCTTCTAAATCAACCTTATTATCGGAATAATCTAACATACCGAGAACTTGCAGAAAATATCCGAACACCGAAAGGCTGGTCATAATTTTATTTATAAACTCTTTAATATTAAAATAGTAATCAGAACCTACAATTTAGCGTGTCATCGGATCGCCTTCACCCCACCCATCCAAGAGGCAACAAAAAACTGGCCACCAGGTCCACCAAAGAGCAAGGCGAGTTAACTTCTCTGTGATTTGAATATAAATAAAAGCCGCGTCGGTGGCGTTGGAACCGGTTGTATTCTAGAGATGCGATCTAAAGCCCGGTATAAATTATGTATAGGTTAGCGGGTAGGAATCCGATTGAGAATGAAGCCGGCTAGCAATAAATTGCAGGGGCCTTGTCGGACATCGAGACTGTGCTCCAGTTTTTCAAGTCCCCTCTCTAGTCAGAGGTTCATTCCACAAATATAATGTGTCCAAACATATTGTGGTTATGAGTATGCAAACTTATACTATAGACATAGCCACATGAAATAACAGTGCATTCTTAGTTACCCACCTAGCTACTACCTTACCCACCCATGATACAAGCGTAAGCTTAGTATGGGGTTAGATGGCGCTGTGTGATATGTCCTGAAATATTGTTTCAAGCCAATGTGTTGAGTTTAGTGATGTCAAAGTTTGAATTAGAAGCTTACCTTAAATTGAAGATTCACAATTTATTGATACTGTGAACTGGTGGTCTCTTGAGCAACATTGTTCTGTAGTTATACCATAGATAGGTATGAATGACTATTTAACTCTGGCCTAAAAGAAACTATGGCTATGAATAGGCATCGTACTTGATTAGTTACATTTTATTAATAGGTACTCAAATAGGCAACGGTTCCGAGTTCAGTCACTGGCAGAGAAAAAATCGAGTTTAGCTGCAATAATTCCTGAGCTAAGCAAGGCGCTTCACGATCATTCGAAAGAGAAGCTTATCTCGTTCGGTCAAAATCTGAGTTTTTTCATGTTGGTTATGTAGCGGCGCGCGCGCATCCCTCGGAAGCGATCCATCACGTTATCTGCAGGACACGTCGGAACTCGGCGCACACGCAACACACAAATATAACAGCACAGGGCAAGCTTTACTAACTTAAAGGAAACGATACTTATCAAGGTAGTTATGTATATAATTTTTATATAACTGCTGAATTATACGATTTTGTTGACATTTTTTTTTATATTAGTTACAAAGCCTTTATTCGTGTTTACAAATCAACTGTTCAATTATACTCATACCTAATTTAATTTTCATATATGTCATAATATGTACGTTTTAATATCAAGATATGATAAACTATGTAACTACCAGAAAACTTATCCCCAGCAGGCGTAGCATGGCACGCGCGATAGCTACCGCGCGCGATATTTTGTCTATTTAGCGAGCATGGGTCGCCGCGCTATACAAAGTCCATTAAAATGTTACATGAGCTTGACATATTTTAAACGCACGCAATAAAACAATCACTCATGATTCAAATTTTAAAAACTCGCAATTTTTATGACTAAATGAAAATTTCACCACACAAAACTTGAAAGTGAAGAGGAAAATATGTAATGTACGTCATGAAGATACAAAAAAAAGCATTTTGGACCTTGTTCTCAAACGTTTTTGTTTCTCTTTTTTTTGCTTATAACTTCTTAAATTTTTAATATTTGGCAAAAAGTTATGTAAACATATTTGTTGGCAAAACAATTTGCTACAAATAATGCTTAACAATTTTTTTGTAAGACGCGTAGTTTCCGAGATATCGCGAAAAAAGGGTTCTTACCCCTTTTTCCAAGATGGCGGCCGGAGGACAAGAGTGGCGACCCCACAAACTTGAAGTTAAGCTTTTATTGACCCTCCAAACATGCCCCAAAAATAAAATTGCGTCCTCTAAAAAAATGCAAATATTCGGGCCTAAAATTGTAACATTTCAATGGACTATAAACCCGCAGACAAATTTTAAACCACGCGATAAAATAGTATTGCCACAATATTGAATACAAAGTATTTTATATATGACAACACAGACTCGTTTTTTTTTTTTTATTAATGGACTCTGCGGCTCCGCCGCAATTTCGCCAATGTCAGTGCTATCCTATTTTTGACGTTTTTTGCTCGTTTTGGCTGTCAAAAAAGAAAGAGAGGCATGAAATTTCCTTGTCTTGGTCAGAGACGTTTGCCAGTTGTCAAAAATGGTCAATACTTTTTAGCGACAAAACTTTTTTATTTTTATATATGAAAAGTTTATATGTAATTTAAAAAGTATTATATATTTTTGTATATTTTTAAGTTTTTAAATATTTATAAAGATTTATTCCTTTTGATTTGATGGCTGTGGTGTGGAACTATCATAAAATAAAAACATTTACTTAGATTTCGACAAGGAGGTCAAGTTCAAAAATGTTCAAATAACCTTTCTAATATCATTGTATTTAACGTAGTCTTAATTCTTAGGTTTATTTCTAAGCTGTGAGTCTCGTAATTTGATAATTTGTACACTAAAAACAATTAACTTATTCCACAAACTTTTTATCTGGGTCTTCGCGATCGCCGATAAGTTTAAGCTAAAGAACTGTCAAAAGTAGATAATTATCTTCAAACTCGACCACCATCTTGTAGCCATGCTCGCACAGGAGATTAAGAGAACTCGAGAGTCGCGGCCTGCAATAAAATGTTAGGTCGTTTGCAGAATTTATCTACAAACCCATGCTCGCAGCGGCCACTATCGCGGGAAGATAGATAAAAATGTAGGTTAAAATCGTTGTCGCGGTCGCCATGCTCCCCGTGCAGGACACACTAAATTAAAGACTCGCGAATTACCTACATTTAAAACGGCAACGATGTATGCACTGGTGTACCTGGTCTGAAGATATATAATCAATCAATTAACTCATTCATTAGGTAAATTTAAATTTGGATAAATTAAGTAAGTACTAAATAATTTTGCGTGCTATGTGAAATCGACATTTTATAAAAATCAATTAAAATAGAAGTATAGAGGTAAAAATGTTTCAGTTTATATAATTTTGATTGAATGTAAAGACAATAAAAGTCCCCAAAACACATTTACGTATATTTCGTTTAGTTTAATAGTTGTTTTGAAATATTTTTCAACTTTTTTTCCAAAAGTAGCACAGAAATTTAAACCAATTTAATTCTATCTGAAAGGTACTTAATACTACTATTTAGAGGAGTATAGAACCATACTGAGAATATTCTGAATTTATATGAATTTATTTCGTCAAAAACGTCTGCTTAACTGCTCAAGTTGTGCAAAATTATTTGCGTGTGGACAAGACTCGTCGGCCGGACCTATGCGCGCGATGCTAATGTTAATACGGCATGGAATTGCATGCGAAAAAGCAACTGTCGGCATTTTTCCAAGCGCAAAGCGTTTCAGGGTGAAAGAGTTTGTCTGTTTTCAAGACTTGTCATAACTACATGTGTAGGTTAGTTATAGATACATACATCACATGTCGCGAACAGTTTGAAATTATCGACAGATGTGTGGTAAACATTTATATGGGAATTTTACGAGACCATTTCCATGGAACCAGCTGTGCTCTGTGGTACTTATTATGGAAAAATTGAGAGCCCGTAAACTGGGCTCCGAAAAAGTTTATAGTTCGCGAATTGTGTATCGTGGTGCAAGGTATAAGAAAATAGTGAATCTGCGATCAACGTTACGTTACGATACTTACTAGGTAGGTAGAGGTACGGAGGAGTGTACAAAATGTGGAGGCTATGGAATCCAGTTTAAATTTTGTCATTAATTAATACTTAGACTGACGTGCAAAAATTTTTGCTAAAGTCATGGTCGATTGACCCGAACAACAAACGTGATTTTCTATTATAGATGATAGTCTGACTTGCACTTGGCCGGTTTTTTGTGCCATTGCGACTAACATGAGTCCAATTACCCATGTAAGTACCTACTTGTATCGTCTGTTGCTTTTCAAGAAATAATGTGCATACGACTGATTCAAGGCTAGTCATAACCCTCAATAACTAAGTCAGTCGTGTTTTTTTTTCTCTAATTGGTCTTCTGCTCCGCTTATGCCTTGTGCCAGTCCACCTGTAAATACCTGGAGAGCTCCGCGGGGACATAAACGAGTGCGTTGTAAAAACGCTTTACAACGCATATTGGCACACCAATTACTTTTCACAGGTTTTTTAAACTCCATTTGTTAATAATCAATTTTAAATTGAATTGAAAAGTGCTAGCAAGTAAATAACTGAACCTGAGGCCTGTTTCAATATCTTATTGAATAAGAAAAAAGAGACTTATAATTTGTAGATGATTAAAACATACGAAAGATTTTTTTAATTCGGTGCAAAAATAACGGAGTAATCGCGTAAAAAAAAACTTTCAGATGACTTAATAAACTCTTTTTTTTTAAGTCGGTTAAAAACAGACGAACGTATTGATGTAGTTCTTTCTTTGGTATAACAGCTCATAAAACAAAAGACAGAAACTAGATGAAGCGCCTGTAACTCAGCGAAGGTAATCGTATTGTACGTCGTAGTCTTTGTAGGTCGTCAATAAGTAGCATTCCATTTGGTTGCTTCTGTGTCGGATTACTCGTCAATAAGGTCGGCTGTTGATCGTAGAACTGCACTCTTTATGCGATTTCAGAGCCCGAATAGCGTTTTGAAATCTCACCACCAAATTTCGACCACCCTAATGAGATAACAAGAAGAAGAAGAATAGAAAATAATGAATAGGCCAGTTCTAAAAACATTTTCCCAGAACTTATGCATCTAACGGCTATCTATCGTACAAAACAAACAACAAACTGGCTTTGGATTCCTAGAAGAGTGCGGACGCGGGTTCGGTTCTCGACAGATTTCTCAGAAAAACATTGTTTTGAAATCAGATCAAGATTTATTACAATAAATAACGGTCCTAAATGGCTTTTAATAATGCTCCATTCTATTCAAATATTGTTTACGATTGCACATTTTCTTTTTGGTAAGTAATAGGTGCGTTATTTGTATACGTAAGTAGTTTATAAGGTAGGTAGCTCGATATTCGTTTGGCTAGACCACCTTCAAAATGTAAAAATCTGTCGCCAAGCTCTCTGGCAGCCTCGTTTGATAGTCTGTACATAACAGTACAGTATAACTACTCCATCTTGGGCCTTCAGAGAACTGAGTAGGTACCAATGAGTAGTCTGAGCTTGGGCCTCAGTATTGTGTGTACGATCGCTTCAGGCGACCTGGTAGGCTGGCCAGTGTAAAAATATGCCTCCCAAATCTCACTATTTGACCATGCAGCTACAATATAAGTTTATAGTAGTACCTAGTAGTTACAGTAGTATAAGTACAGTAGGTACATGGAATCGCAGTGGGAGGGCGTGACGTCACCGAGTGACCTCACCAACTATCACATGCGCATATCTATGTGTTGTATGCAGCTTGCATAGAACAATGTGCAGAAGAGACTTGCAGTGCCTAACATATCACCATCGTGACTTCAGTGAGGCATAGCTTGCTAACTTAATACAAACACGTGTGTTTTGTCAGTTGCTACTGAAGTGATTCATTCATTCATTTTGTATTGCCTGAGGCTAGCTACGCTATGTTTAAAAAGTATAGTCTATTCTAGTTATATCTCTCACTAGTGGGTGCTCGCGGCTTCGCCCGCATAAGTTAAAGAAGTAAAACTTGCATCCCCTATTTCACCCCTTTAAAAGTGGCATTACCAAAAAACCCTTCCTAGCGGATGCCTACGTCATAACATCTACCTGCATGCCAAATTTCAGCCCGATCCGTCCAACCAGTGGTTTGGGCTGTGCGTTGATAGATCACTATGTCAGTCAGTTAGTCACGTTTGAGTTTTATATATTTAGAGAGTCTTATGCTAAATACCAAAAATTACGACGATCCGTGGCTTTATCGCGCCGTGAAAGAGGAATGAACACACCTAAGCTTCTACGTAAGTAATGGTAAAACTTATAATACGAGTAGCAAATCCATTTGCATGCACGATAAACAGTGAAATGTAAAAACTTTTATAAAAGTAAGATATTTTGTTATGGTTAATTTAAGAATTCCTGATATATTTATCACTTGAAACATTATCAGTTACCAAGTTTCCAATGTCTAGAGGTTTGTTTTTCTGGCATTCTTATCAGGATTCAAGTTTTGTTTTAAAATACTTCATAATGAGTAAATATACGAATACCTACTTTAATACTACTTACCTAGTAGTAACTAAGTAAATGCAAAATGAGTTAATGTTTCATGTTTAGTTATTTACTATACTTAATGCTGTACTTACGATAAAATGAAATTAATGCCAACTTGTCTTCACGAGGCCTGTGACCACACTTGAGACTTCAAGGGAGTAAAACGGAGTATTCTGGATAAAACTGGTTTGGTCAATCATAATAAGAAACAATATATTTTGTATTTTATATTTAAATTCACTTTTTTCTCAACTGCGGCACAAGTGTTATAGTTAAGTAAGTGTAAACAAGTTGAGGCATAGTGAAACATGTTTAGGCATAGTGAAACAAGTTTAGGCATAGTGAAACAAGTTTAGGCATAGTGAAACCAATTTGTGTTCTTACTTTTGTTAATTAAGTAGCTTGATGTCCTGTTGTTTGTTTGTCCTGTGAAATAAAATAAAACAAGATAAAGATTACTTATACATATTGCTAGCCACTGTTTTAAGAAACCAAAGCAGTGCTCCAAGATGTTAAATTGTAATTTATACCTAAGTAAGAACTTAGTCGTTGTAAGTAACTATATTTAAATACTAATCGAGATGTCGAAATATAGTTAAATATTAGATTAGATTTATTATTTAAAACTATTAAGTAGATACCTATGTTCACAAAAGCTTTACCTAACTTGGAATACCCTTCTGTACATCAACTACATCGTCTTTGAAAGCATCTCCATACAATGGCGTATTCACCGGCCATTACGCGATACAAACTAAAGTTCACTAAATAATTCACTCCAAGTACTACAATAAAGTTCACGGAACAATCACTTCTCACATACTTTTCATCTGTCAGAAATTGTTAGCTAGAAATTAATAACATGATAATATTGAATTTGAAATTGAATATTCTGGCATCTAGTCATGATAAAAAAGATTTTAAAAGTTTTTGGAAACATACGAAAAAGTTGAATCCTAAAGTGCAAACTCCATTAAGTATAGATGGTTTAACGGATTCCGGGGATATAGCTAATAGATTCAAATCCTTGTTTCAAATTGATCCCATGCCTCTAACAGCCCCGCCGCCGGTGCTCGGTACTAATACTCGTCCGCTGCCTGATGTTCCGTTCCCGCGATTTACTGCGAAGGAGGTGGCGTCTGTGATTCGTCGCATGACGCGAGGCAAGTCGCCGGGACACGACAGTATTAGTATTGAGCACCTGCAGCATGCTGGCCCCCACTTACCACGTGTTCTTGCCATGTTTTACACATTCTGTGTCCGACACTCGTACCTGCCACATGACTGTCTAAAAACGGTGGTTGTACCAGTAATCAAGAATAAGACTGGCGACCCGTCTGACAAGACTAACTATAGGCCCATCTCCTTAGCTACCACCATAGCCAAGGTGCTGGACAGTCTGCTTGATGGCATACTTAGCAAGCACCTGCAGCTGCACGATGCCCAGTTCGGTTTCCGAGCTGGGTTATCGACAGAATCTGCGATCTTGTGCCTCAAGCATACTGTCCGGTACTATACGGATCGGAAAACACCGGTTTATGCGTGTTTTCTTGATCTTTCTAGAGCATTTGAGCTGGTCAGCTATAAGGTGCTCTGGAGCAAGATGAGGACGCAGACCAGTCTCCCTGAGGAAGTCATTCGAATTCTTGATTATTGGTACAACAACCAAACCAACGTTGTAAGATGGGCGGGCGAGTTTTCCGATGCATATAGGTTGAAATGTGGAGTAAGGCAGGGGGGGTTCTCCTCGCCCCGCCTTTTCAACCTGTACGTGAACGGGCTTATAGAGGAGCTGAGCGCTACCAATGTCGGATGTTCCATTGACGGTACCTTTGTTAATAACATCAGTTATGCCGATGATATGGTGCTGCTGGCGCCCTCTATGAGCGCGCTCAGGAAACTACTCAGCGTGTGTGAGGTTTATGCCGGGGCACATGGCCTCAGGTACAACTCCAAAAAGAGCGAACTCCTCGTGTTTCAGTCGCGCGGTTTTAAAATTTCCAATGTTCCGCCATTAAAACTAAACGGAGTTCCACTGGCGAGAGTTTCGCGTTTTAAGTACCTGGGCCACTGGGTCACGGAGGACCTCTCTGATGTTGATGATATCGAGAGAGAACGTAGGGCGTTGGCTGTCAGGAGCAATATGTTGGCTCGTAGATTTGCACGATGTACGGCAGAAGTAAAGCTAACATTATTTAGAGCATTTTGTCAGTCCTTCTATACGTGCAGTCTGTGGGCCATATATACGCTCAAGGCAATCAACGCGCTACGAGTGCAGTACAACAACGCGTTCAGGATGCTGTTGGGGCTGCCGTGGCGCTGCAGTGCGTCGGGGATGTTTGCGGATGCAAGGGTAGATGGCTTCCACGCCATACTCCGCAAACGGGCCACCTCGATGCTCAGCCGCGTCCGAGGCAGCACTAACAGCATCCTCCGGGTTGTAGCTGCCCGACTCGACTGCCCCATCATCAATCACGCCGCACAGCTACACATGTTTTATGACCCTTTTAATAAAAAAATCTTAGTTGGTAACAAAGTAATTTAATGTTGACATTTATCATTTAATTTTATTTTATTAATTGACATTTTTCTATTAGGTATGTGATTTAATTAATATTGACTTAACTAATAATTATTTTATTAATTTTCTAATTGCTTCTATTATGTTTAATCATTTTCTCAATGCAAGTTGTGTATGTTTTGTGTATGGACTAAAAGTTCGAAATAAATGACATTTATTTATTTATTTTATTTATTTTATTTAATATACTTAAATGGGTCTTGTAATGATTTGTCTGTTCTTCTTTCTTGCAACTACAAAGCTACGGATCATCTGATTTTGTATTGTGGTTGTAGCTCGATGTTGCGAACTCATTAAAGAGATAACTAAAGTACTTTGACTTATTAACCGCTCTGACAAAATAGAGGGATGTTATAAGTTAGACCTATCTGTGAGTGGAAACTCCTTAAACGGGTTCACTGATTTTGATCTACTTTTTTGTTTAATACTTAGGTGAGTAATCTAAAATGTTCTTTGCTAACTACATAGTTATGTATGTTTTCATTTTTGTTTATCAGTTCAGCCGTATAAAAGTTATCAGCACTTTATTTGGCAATAGAAATTGTCTAAGCATATTCTATACACATTGTAGATTCAGTTTGTCGTATATTTTCAAAAAAATCAAAGTTTTTGTAAATTATGTGATAATCTAAACTTAATACTGCAATACTGTACATTAGCAAACTTTAGGGTTGCTCCTCAGATTCTGGGATTTTACGAAAATAGCAGCTAGATAGGTTTTATTCTAGTTGTTTCTAGATATCTAGGCAGGATGTAAGCAAATGTAGGACTTTAATTTATGGCCAAAAACGTGTTCTTGGTCATAAAAATCAATCGATATAAAAAATGCATTTTGATCTTTTATTCCACTAATAAAGATTAACGAGCTTCGGAATTTGATACTTTTTTAAAAGTCATTGATAAAATACATTTTTGGAACATAAATTCTGAATCTTTAATCTGCATCTGTGGTAAGATTAGAGATGGGCTGGGGATTAAGTGTAAAATTATTCGAATTAATGTGTAGGTTTTTTTTGTAAACACAAAGTCATGTAGGTAGTTCAAAAGAGTCAGGCGAAATGAGTAAAAAATATCTATTTATTCAAGTTGAGGTAAATTTATACGTACCGAATACGTAAGGATGTATGCACTTACGTTATTGTAAGTCTAGTCTAGTGTTCTACGAAAATGTGTAGTAATTATGATTGGAAGTAAGCAGAGATTTTCTTCTTTCACACTATCTCCGTTACTAAATTATTATTCATTCATATGTGTATTTTAAAAACAAACATTAAGTACTTACAAATAATAGTTGCTTGTTAGTCATCTCTACTAGTTAGTTTCTAAGTTATATTGTAAATCCCGGCTTTGTCTGTAATAAATAGTCGATTTATGGCGTCGTAGCAGGATTTACAGCTCAGAGACAGACATACAACGTTATTTTAATTGGATATAGTTAGACTGGAATAGTTAGTGGAGAGGACAGATTGAAGCCAAATCATTGATATTTTGAATATTCTTTGGGTGTAACTGAGTGAGTTATACAATTAAGTAAGTATACCTATTTTCGCAACTTGCGTCGACACATTGGCGCCGTCTCATCTGTCTTTGACGCGGTGTCGGGCTGGAGCGGCGGCTATTATTGCCGAGCATCACAAGAGACGCAAATATGCTAACCTCAGCCGAGGTTACATATTTGAGCCTTTTGGAGTCTAAACTTTGGGGCCGTGGGGTCCGGGAGCCCATACTATTTTCCAAAACCTCTCGGAGCGCTTGGTTGACGCGACGCGTGACCAAAATGCTGGCCTTTTTGGCTCAACGTATCAGCATTGCCAGCCAGCGTGGTAATGCGGCCAGTATGCTGGGCACGCTGCCCTCTGGTAGTGGGCTGGAGCACTTAGATTATCTTTAGGCTTTTCTAAAGATTTTCTAAGTGCCCCTTTTTTGTAGTAGTTAGATGTAGTTTGTTTAGGTTTTCTTGCCTTGCTTTTATATTTTATTATTGTAAATAAAATACTGTTTTTCCTATTTTATTATGCTGAAAATAGATGAAGCTATGTAGTAGGTTTAAATAGAAATAATACTTATGTTATATCAAACTACGAACACTTAGACACCTACCTAGCTGGGTCGGTTACAAATATTTTTAGAGAAAATTTATAAGGAAATAAATATCCATGATATCAGTCATTTGGCGGCCGTATCCACTTCCTCTTCCGTCTTGAATAGTCTCTAATCCTCATTACTGTGGGTCGAAACTCCCCCGTAGATATATAAATTAGATGTACTTTGTAGTTGACGAAAATCACGCTCTGGTCCGGTCTCTTCAAAACAAAGCTTAATTAACATATAAAAAAACCAATTGCTTACTTATCACGAAATACGTGTTCAAATTACCTCCTTGTGTTTTGGCTATGTATGATACAACAAAAGATTTCTAGGTAGTTATATCTATACTTTTAATATATTATAAAGCTGAAGAGTTTGAAAGAAAGAAAGAAAGAAAGAAAACATTTATTGTGACAGATTTAACAAAAGAACACACAGGAGTAAAAACATAATAAACAAACATAAAAATCTGCCACAACACAGTTTGTTTGTTTGAACGCGCTAATCTCAGGAACTGGTGCGAATTGAAAAATTCTTTTTGTGTTGGCTTTAGGCTATATAACATCACGCTGCAACTAATATGAGCGAAGAAACAATGGAAAATGTGAAAAAAAAACGGGGAAAAATATTCATCTTTGAGGGCTTCCGTTGCGTGTGCTGCGAAAACGGTTGAAGATATCAAAAAAATATGTATGAAAGAATTATTCCTCTTGAAATGATCTAACAAAATGTTTGCAACAGTAAGTATATGTCTATCTTTTAAGATTCACTCGTTAGAACCGTTTTTATGGTAATAACTACTCCATGCGGACGAAGTCGCTGGCACAGCTAGTATGTAAATAAAACTAAAGGTATAGTTTATTCATATTGCATCATTTAATTCACAGATAACTTGAGAACTTAAATAAGTAATAGTTAACTATGAGAAGTCATTCATAAACTCGGTTGTCGGTTATTAATGTGTGTTTATCAGCATTGTTTATAAATGGCCAGACTGCAGGGGCTACCATGGAATGTAAAACAATGTGGAATAGAGGCATACGAAGGAGAATTCGTGATAGAGACGATATGAAACATATACAAGTACTTACGATTAGTTTTTTTCACCAATCTTAATATTAAATGGAACACATTGGCGATAGTGAATCAAGGAACACGTACATAAAAGCACATACAAGCTTATGTCAAACTTAGCTTTTGCTACTATTACTTATGTTTTTTTGCAAAAAAATATGCTAATGTTTGAATTGGCCATAAAATATTTCGGCTACTTACTAAGATAATAATGTCTTCGGGGTAACTTCACGATTCTCGGTTAGATTTTAAGGTCAAGATACGATATGTAGGCTATATTTAGGGCAAATACGAGCGACATGTAGCTTAAAGGCAACGCTTGAGCTTGAGAAACACAAAACAGGGGATATTGCGTAACTGGTCTTTACCTAAGGCGAAGATTTATGACTTTCAGTAGGCCCTATAAGCTATTATTATGAAGCCTCGGTTTAAAATCGGTATTTATAAAATATCTACTCACTAAACCAAGAAAAACCAATATTCCAACAAGTTTTCCCCTAGTAACCCCAGAAGGCTATTGTTAATGTTGGTCGGTAACGACTTGTTATGTAAACAGGGGATGTGTGCCTCACGACTAGAACTTATCCAAATCGACTTGAACGACTAATGGCGTGATGAAATAGGCTGAGGTTGCAGAATAAATACTAGCAATAATAATAATTAGTTATTGTCTAAAAATACTTAGCCTAGGATACATCTTTTATACTTAGATTACTTACTTACATATTTAATTTAGGCAATTTCGAACTTCTGTTTGGGTCGTACTTTCTCATGACTGCGGGTCGTGAATCCGTGATTGTTTATTTTGTTTAGATAAATTAGAAGTCCTAAGTATGCTAATCTATTTCGTAA
The DNA here is from genome assembly GCA_964023185.1 of Macaria liturata. Lineage (NCBI taxonomy): Eukaryota > Metazoa > Arthropoda > Insecta > Lepidoptera > Geometridae > Macaria > Macaria liturata. The sequence continues at coordinate 11,703,563 of OZ026823.1, read as the reverse complement.
AACTAGATTAGATTTTTTTATCGGTTTTACCTATTTGAATTTCAATAGATCATCTTTAAGCGAGTGTGGCGTAGCGGTTCCAGTGTGTGCTTTTCATTCAGACGCACCCGGGTTCGAATCCGGCCCTACACCAATGACTTGTATTTTCAAGTTATGTGTGGATTTGCACTCGCTTAACGGTGAAGGAAAACATCGTAAGGAAACCGACATGTTTGAGGACCATAATATCCGAGGACATGTGTCTTCCGTGGAAGGACCTGGGCGCCCACCACGATGTATCTGCCCAAGAAAACTCCCCTAGCGGATTAATTCTGCGGGGGAGTCACGACCCTCAGTCATGGGGAATACGACTCAAGAGAGAGAGAGAGAGAGATCATCTTTAGTAGGTACCTATACGCATTCAGAATTCGTAACACGTAATAAGGTTTCAAGGCTATCCTATAAATCGATATTTGCAAATTAAACATGTCTCTACTTACTTATACGTAATTATATAGGTTCGTCATTTTATCCAATAAACACTGTGAAAGTAAGTAACATTTATTAAAGTCGTTGAATATTACTTTACTCCCGCCATTTTATTAAGTTGTAACGAGCCCTATTTCAATTCATATCTGTCAGACCGTAAAAGCGGTTCATTCAAACTGTAATCCTTGAGAAAATCCTCGAATCTTGCCTACGCGTCAGTCGACCATATTTCCTCTTATTAAATCCCATATTTGCCGGTCCTGTTAACCTAGTTTGTTGTTTGTGCGTGCGTGCGCTTTCCTCGGAGGTCGGATGAGCACTGAAATGTGAATTGCTGAAGCAGCTGAAGGCTGGCAGGGTGAGAGGTTCTCTGGAGTTCACCGCGCATGCGCTCTTAGCGAAACTGTGCAATGGCTATAGAAAATAGTCCGAACTGCCGAGGCAGCACTATTGCCACGTATTTTATTAGTCGTTCACATCTTGTATCGATCAGAACTTTTTAGTTCCTATTTTATCCAAGAGTAACTTTGCTTGGACTTTACCCACGTTACTGGAAGCTTCCTCAGCATGCAAAGTAGAATGTATCAAACAATACCGTTTAAATGTAGATTGTTTGTTGCTCATATAACTAGGTAAGTAGTAATTTGGTATACTTATTTAGTACAAAGATTACTCGGTGGGATAGTCGGTATTTTGTGCAAGTCCGAGTACTTAGATTAAAACAACTACGTAACAAACACGAGATGTTTCTAGGAAAACTCCGAATCCTATCATCAAATTGTATTTGTACTGTATGACAATCAGTAGTACTTAATGAATATATCCCTACCCAAATTCTAATTCTACGCTTCATTACTTACCTAATTCTAAAATATTCACTTAAATTCTCAAACGTAGGCTAAAAATACCAACATGTAACCCAATATGTATATTTACGTAGCAATATTAAAAACAAAGCTATTTATATCGGAAACAATGGTCACGAAGCGGCGTGTTATTTGTTGAAATACAATAATTCACTCAAACATCCGGTCTGGGTCTGTTAGCTTGCTTTAATAGTTAGTATGTAGGTAGGTACTTAAATGAAACTTTACTTAAGTCTTCGAGGGTATGAAATAGGTACTAAAAAGCTCTAACAGGTCGCTTCGCTGAAGACACTCGGGATGTCATCCCATACATTGGTCTTTCTATTATATTAATATAGGTACCCAAATATGCTTCTTTTCTGCTGTCTATGGGGACTCAACGGAATATGATTGTCCGATTGAATTAAGTCAGAATTGCTTCAGAAAGTCAAACGCAGTGTTATTATTTATATCTTGCTTTTCAATAGACGTTCTCTAGAAGTCTTTTAGAAGCAGTTTCCTAATTGGTTAGGTCTCAATATATATTCCTTGAAGACATGTAGGTATATTCTAATTCTCAGGAAGCCGAGAGTCGAGACCCTGGCTGGCAAGTATCAATGGTCCAACTTAAGTATAGCTAACTTCGGGACGTTGATTGTAGAACCACACATCACATCCCAAAGTCCCGGCTCCACTCGTGTATAACTTTAAACTTAGTCAGCCAACTTGAGCGCAACTTAGTTCCAAGTGCTACTCCCAAGTTGCAGAGAGTTTGTAACTTGGGATCCAACTATTCAAGTTGCCAGTTTGATTAAAAACTGTGACTATGGATGTGTGATTCGCAAGACAAGTCCATACCTGTCTTGCGAATCACACGATAAGTTATGTGGGAAATAAATCAGTCAATAATAAAAAAAACACAAAATGCTCTCATTGATTAAAGACTTTTCTTAGTCATTTTAGACAGGTTGATTCCTATTTTCATACCATACCAGTACCAGATAGGCTATCTCTGGTGTCGAGACTTTTTAAATCGCCCATAATGCTTCTGACGTGGCTCAACGAAATGTCTTACTTTTATTATGTTTAGTTAAAACTATACATAGCTATTGTTTACCATCAGGCAAACCATGTTTAAGTTAAAACCAGTTTTAGTTTTAAAAAAATGTGCGATTACTTACCTGCCGTATATGTTCACGCTAGAATTTCCTTGAAAATATGGTCTAATGACAAAAAAAATATTGCAGAAGATCTCTTTTAGAGATAAACTACAACTTTTATCAACAAGTTAAATTGCGTGTTGTGTATTATACGGATTATACCTTATGTATATGTTACATTCTAGAATAATCTATCTATCCATCCAGAATAATAAGTACCTAAGCACGATACTGACATGGAGGCAGGTGGCCAGTAAGTATAAGTAATGCCACGCCACCTCACGACTGCCCTTTGGCCACAGACTCCATATTAATAACTACTAATGCTAGGATGCAGGCTTGCAATTATGTGGGATTGCGAAATATCCGGTCCTTCTAGACTGGCCGACCCATAGAATCACGTTGCCCATAGGTACTGCGAATATTTCGTGAGTTATATCCAGTTTCTGTCCATCCTATGTCTTGATCAAATGACGTGGAATGGCTGATGTTTTTCGCGTACCTACTGATTTTATAAGCGAGAGTGAACCAATTCGTTTGGTATGTACGCTCCGTCTTATACTTACTACAAACACAGAATTGTGATTAATATAATCAAATTCTGTGGCCACTAATTATTGCTAACCGTAGTTTAAAAAATAATAAGTGTGGGTTGAAATTTCAGGAGTCTAGTTTGTACCTATCAATTGATTACATTGTATCAGTCAGAAAACAGTAGCCTCCATTACTGTCGGTCTAAAGGCATAATGTCTCAGAGTACTCTCTCACATTATAACTACCTACATATTCTGTATTGGCCTTACCCTTGAAGGACTTCCTCGAGTAATAACTTGGTGCATTGTAGTTTGATTGTTTAGATTGGGATCTCGGCCCTTCTGGGGAAATCATGTGTCTATTAATAACATAGGGGTCTGATAATGAATGGTCGTAACTATAAGGGATAGCGAAAACCTTTTGTAATTTTAGCAATACTGTCAAATATTGGATTCTGTTTTTATTTACGTTGCATTGGTTCGCGTTTGACTACAGCCCGCCTGATGGTAAGCATTGGTGCGGCTTATAGTTTAACAGGAAGAGGAACTAGGTAGGTTTATTTTAGACTTGACTTCTGGAAGGTCCGATACAAATAGTTTCGATTTAGTCTTAGCTAAAAACATGACTCGAGATATTAATTAAATTCCCCTTTTCGATCTTAGTAAGTACAGTTACTGTTTACTAGACCAATCCAATAACATTTCTGTTTTATTTATATTTACCGGTGAAATGTTGAACTCATTTTATCTGTCTATAGCCGGTCTAAAACAAATAAAGATCGAAGACATAAAATAAAACACGGAATCGATAGAGTCGTCCTAAACTCTTAAACATTAGACATGTCGTAGAGGCATGTCACCCCGTCGTAGAGCGGGACGGGAGTAGGTGGAGTGGTGCTGGCTCGCTCGCACTCGAGCACTTGACCGATGAGTAATGTGCTCGCTCCTGACGAGCGTCGAGGGAGCAGTTGCCTCGGTGGTGCAAGTTGTAAGAATACATCATCATATCATTGGGAAGATGGGTAGTTACTACCCTAATAGGAAAGCGAAACAGTGATTGTTAGTTTGTTTTATTTCTGGATGGATCAGTAAATCTATACAATATTTAACATGGAGATAGCATGAACCCTAACACTGGCCTGGGCGGTGCGAGCGATGCCAAGGCCTCATTGAGACAGCTTGTCCTAATGCAACAGTTGAAAACCTATATCAAAGACCACCTAGAGCTAGTTAAAAACTCATAGCCCAAAGTTTTAGTACGTGAGTAAAACCGTCATCATGGCCACTAGCTTAGAGAATACATAACAGTTATGTATTCTCTAAGGCCACTAGGCTCTCATGACTTGTCCCAAACAAGCAGCAAGCAGAGAGATTGTGGCGTTTAAGTAGAGTCTGCGGGAGACCGTGTGTTACGGCCCGAGTGTGGTATTAGGAACTACATGGTACACTGTTACTAAACACACTCAATTACGTAAGAAAAAAGTAAGAGAATACGAAAAGTAGCAATTTGAAAAATTAATACAAGTAGATTTCTCGCTCAGCGCCTACCCATTAATTGCCGTGCATACACTCACTACATTTGGTAACTAGGTATAGGTACAAGTTTGGAAGTTTAGATCAACATCAGACAACTCTAATTTAATCCAAATATATAGATGCTACTTACATGTTTACATTCCTCAGAATTACAGTCCATGAATCTTCCAACTCAGAGAAGAAATACTGTCTTCCAGGTAGGGTACATGGGCTTTATCTTAGAGTAGGTACTAACTATGAACACAGTTTACTAATAAGTTATGTTGGAGCTCAATATCAGTGAGGTCCTAGTAATCTTTCTAATATTATTATTGTACCTAATTACTTATCACAATTCTATATAAACCAATGCCCTTCTTATTGGCTTCAGTATCAGTACTTCAAATAAAGTGCCTCTCTGTTTGTCCATCCTATAATTCCAAACTGACTTAGATATTTTTGTGATGTTGTTCAATGTGAGTTCAGTGTTACTAGATTTATTCCTGTCTATTAACATCTAACTTACTAAATTTTTAACTAAGTAATCATTAAGAATTTAGCAGACTAAAGAAAATAAACTTGAGATCATAGATTTATGTTGTTATTTAGAACACTGCCTGTTTACAATTCTTAGTAATGTCACAGAATACAGAATACAAGTAATGTCCACACAAAAGGCCACCCAATGTGCAGCACTTTAATATATTTAAGGTTATTTTCTGTTTTGTAATTTCTATGTTTTATGGTGTACCTACATTAATATAAAGCAATATTCTATTATATGTAATAACTAAAAACTAATCTAATGCATTACCTAAGAGTTGTTTATCTGATAGCAAACTTACACTCCTGACATTTAGCCATATATTTAAGGGCAGGTACAGTAGGATGCACACACAGTTTTGTTTTTACATACAAACATAATTGTTTTTTGAACAAGTCCACAGAAAGAAGACTTTTTAATCACACATTGATTTATATTTATAAGGAAGACGAACATCAATCCTACTAAGTAATATTATTAAGGCATAAGTTTGTGCATGTTTGTAACTTCTTTACACTAAAACTGATAAACTAATGTTTAGTAGTTTTGGGTTAGATTTAGACCCTGGATTAACATTGACACAAGCTACTTATTACTCTGGATTAATGCTATGGAGCGCTGCTACTTTATTCATAGACTATGTTATAAGTGATATAACAAATAACATTATTTATTTAACTGGATAGACAAAGGATCTAATCATTTGTTAATACACAACATTGAAACCAAGGATTTGTTTAAAAATAAAATGTATTTTACTTCATAGTCAAATCTTATAACTATTGAGGAATTACTTAGGCACTTCATACTATAAGGTAGTCAATTATCTCCTTGTACCTACTGACTAAAACTCAGTTAAGTTTGTACTTATTCTAGAATCCTATCTTTCAACATAGGTTACTATTAAACCTTTTACTTACTTAAATGACTTTTTAAAAGTATTGTAACAAAGTGTTATATTATGTCTGAACTGCTTAAATATTGAGATGTGTAACTGATGGCAGTTCCAATCTGGGTTTACATAGTAAATTAATTATGTACAATAAAATTTTCAAAACATTAGTAAGTAGTCTTAAATACCTACTTAAAACCACCAATTCTAGACAACCATAATTCTTCATGTAAATTACTTAAAACTACAAATTAAAGACACATAATTCTACAAGCCTAATTAATTAGCAATTTAATTTAAAAAATCTCAGACTAGTGATGGCTTGGATCAAATAGTAATGGATTATTATTTATTGTGTTCAAGATATTTCATCTCCATCTCGGTTACAGTCTGGCATACTTTGAGTCTGATCTGAGCTTGCAAGTCTGCCGGGTATTTATCCACAAGATCCCCCATAGCTTCAAAGAACTTATTGGTCGGAGACTTATAATTTACAATGCTTTCATTCAAATCGGACATGTTTCCTTTTACACTTGTTTCAGACCACTTTTTATCTAGTCCTAATACATTTGCTTGTAAAGAGCTTTGATTGTGTGGTAATGTGTGTTCTGTTTTTCTTTTTTTATTTGGCACATTAAATTCATTACCGGTATTTTTATGCACATTATGATTTTTCTTTTGTTTCTTCTTCTTGGGGCTATCAGTATAGTGTTCCTCTTTCGCCCCTTCATCTGCATGTTCAGTGTATCCATCATTGTAATATTCTTGCTCGTCCTCCTGACTATAATCTTCATAATATTGGTCTTCATTCTCTGCCCCATCTGTGTTATCATAATATTCTGTTTCATCATAATTGTGCTGTTCATTATTTCTCTTCTTCTTGTCCTTCTTCTTATTCTTGACTGGAGAGGCCTCCTCAGGGTATGCTTCTGACTCATTATAGTTGGGTAGGAAGGAGAGCAGCTCCATGTAGTTGCATCCAGGAGTTTTCTCATACTCCCATTTCCCGCCCCCTGTGCGCCTCCTCTTCACATATATCCGGCGCAAGTTGCCCCATCTAGCTTTGCAGTCTGCAACTGAAAATATATTTATTGTTCATGGATTTGTTAAACAACACAATTAAGTAGGATATAAAAGACTTCAAATAATAATATTTATTGTTACTTAGTAAAGTAATATTTTAAAAAGAAAAATCTTAAGGTGTATTTGTTTACATTTTATTTAAGTAAAGACAGCAAAACTGTCAAGACATACAATCTAGAGTGAATAGGTTTCTTCTGCACCAGCAAGTGACCCACATTTTAGTTACCACAAAAAATTGTTTTATTATCCAGCTGTGGTCAATTCAATTTATAGGACCAAATAATTTAGGATAGGTGTATGGTTGATCTATTATTCTCATTAGTAACTCTGTTAACTTAGTTATTTACAATGTAGGAAGTCTTTACTACTTGTCATATTGATTACACATATTTTTGTAAGTAGGTACACTACTTAAGTCTTGTCTTCCATTTGATAATTGTATTATCTCTGTGCAAAGAACCAGGAAATGTATTTAATGGATGTGTGTTAAATTGTGTAAAAATATGGACTATGTGTCTGTCATAACATAAATTATTTACTTACCTACCTACTTATTTTTTTAGTCACAGACATCAACTAAAAAAATCAATTTGTGTTAGTTATGTCTATTACTACTTAGGTACTTAATAAGAATTATATTGAGTAAATGTTTTACTACCAAAAGCACTAAGTAGACACTCAGTTAAATATTCTTAATAGATTTTAATAGGGATACCACCTAAAACTAACAATGGGATTTATTAAGTACTTAATACAATTCAATCAATAGGAATGTTCTGTCAATAAACAAAAAAGTGTTGACAAAAGATTGATGGAGACGTTCTTATTAGCACAATAACTTCTCAATGTAAAAATAGCGGTTGTCATTCCAGTCATTTAGTACCTAGGTATTACATAGTACGAGGTATTCTCTAAAATAATGTTCAGCGCTATAAATAAAAGACAGCTACAGAAAAACTCACCAGGCAAGCCTATTTTTTGACATATTCGTTCCCAGATCTTTTCCCGCTTTTTCAAATTACGGAAATCTTCGTGATTGTTATCGAACAGTGCTCCGTACTTCTTTACTTCATTAACTAAAATCACTTCTTGATCCCACGTGAGCTTTAAAGACATTTTTCGTGAGAAAAAGCCACTAACAAACACACAATCCCAATTATTTTTATCGAAATTGTAGCGTCAGGACGCGCGCCGAGCAACGTTCCGGAATAACTAACCTCAGTAACCTCACTTTTGTGTTGACATGACGCGGCTGAGAAGGAAAGGAAGCATCATAGCACGCACACGGCGAATAGCGTCGCCGTGCGAGAGAGATAGCCGTAGCGCCGATTTGCCGTAGTGCGAGAGAGATGAATATGGCTTTGTGTTGAATCGATAAGATATTTTATATGCTCAGTTTCTCGCATGTGTGCGGCAAAAGCGGTTTGGAACGCGATGTTGCTCCAAGTAACAGCCAAATTCTGGGAACGTGAAACCGTTATCAAGTTAAAACTATCGGTATCGGCACGGTAATATTATTATAGATAATATTACCGTGGTATGTATCGGTGTCTAACTTCTATTAAAAGTTAGAGGTCGAAAACAAAATGAAATTGATATTTTAGAAAGAAATATTTTAGGTATTCAGTTATTATCTATCAGTTATTGCCACTATTAATCAAATATTTTTTTTTATTATAAATTGTAAATTGTTTAGTGATACGCTAAGTACCTACCTACCTGTACTTGTACCTATTTTAATTTTACTCAATCGGCACACGGTAGGATTTTAATATAATAAAATATACAACCGTAGCCGTACCTAGTTAAGTACAGTAGTACCTACTAACTGTTAAAAATACGGTAAATATTTTATTAGCCAAAAGTGATGCCGCAACTAAATACTTTGTCGAATCAATGAGAGCAAAAAAAAACACTTCGCAACTTAGGAGTTGTTTGATCAATGATATTTTTAACCGATTTCCTAAAAAAGGAGGTTATCAAGTCTTCTGAAAGTTTTTTTGTGGGTTGGTTTATGTTACGCGTTTATTCCGTTGTTTATGAATCGATTTCAAACATTATTTTTTATCGATGAGGAATGTTTCCGAAATGGTCCCATAGGTCCCATACCTATATTTTTTTCATTATGTTCAGTACCTACTTATTGGGAAAAATCTAATAATCCACCAAATTGATCAGGTTTATGCAAACCAATTTTACCTAATAGGTATTTCCAAAACGACTAGTTGGATTTTGATACAATTTTCTGTGATGTGTTGTAGTTTAATTGGTGCATCTTTTTAGTTACCTATGTGTTACGACGACAACTCACCAGGGGGCGCCGCTGTATACATTATATCTACTAAATAATTAGCCCGATTTTGATGCGATTTTCTCTGTTAGGCTTAGATTTGTTGACTAAGTAAATTTATTATGTGATTCGTTGATTACTCACTAGAGAGCGCTTCATACATACATTTGTTAGCGCCTAAAACCAAAAGTGCTAGGCCGATTCTGATGCTGATTTGAACATTGAGTTTGCTATTGATCGGGCACCGATAACTTATAGGGTTGTAAGTTTTAATAATTTGATGGTATCTGTACTCCCAATTCTGAATTTTAAAGTCGCAAAAATGAAAATAACATGAAAATAAATTATTTATGTAAGTAGCTATAAACTTTTTAGTGACACTAAGTAAGTAAGTCGATTTTTGTTTTTTTTTTAAATATTTTTTACAAGTAAATCGGCTTGTACGGTATGCGTATAGGTATTTTTAAACTTATTGTAGCACAGAATTATAACCACTTGCTTAGGTATGAAGTAACGTATATTAGGTAAATACCTAGTACAGGTCTTATTACATACCTACCTAAGTAGGTACGCCCTGTGCTACTACTTTCTGATAATTAGGTATTATTTTATAAGTATATTTATTAAACAAGTAAGGCCCATGAAGTGCTCAAAATTATTTACCTACCTATCTCATATGTTGTCCAACATTAGTCTAATGTTTTCTTGTTCCCAGGTAAGCGCACGTTGCACCTCAAGAAGCTATGAGATTTATGCATCAGGTATCAAACTGGAAATAAATACAGATGCATTACTTAATTACGATTTATTGCTTATTTATTACATTATACGTACGCTCGTGGTGTAAATCACATAAAAAACTTATTTATTTACTTATACCATTACAATAAATGCACCTTACAGCTACGCCAAATCGTACACTTATGATAAAAACTATAATAAACTTATGTAAAACTCGAAAGAAAGATCTCAAGTTTATCGATACTTACAAAACGCATCGGTTACCTCACCATCTCATTCTAATCCGCGATGGATAGACCTCGCGTGACGTCACTCGTGCGGCTCGCGCTCGCTCCAGCCGCGTACACGGCAATCTCGCCCTTGTTACGTGTGGGATCGGGTCGGAGTTCGCTGGCCGGCCGGCCGTGCTTGTGTGCGTGAGTCCCCCGAAAGCCCCTGGTTGCTTGCTGGGAATGTTAAACGCTTCCAACTAGTTCGTTTCTACCAATGATCTTCTTGGTTTCTACCCACTTTTTGGCTGTGTGAGTGGCTAACTCTAGTGTCGAGAATTAATCAAACAACTGAGGGCCTCTGGTATGGCTTAAGGAAGCAGCAAAGTGTTCTAACGCTCTAAAAAACTGAGGGGCTTCATTATTTAGTTACATAAATTCATATGTTTCACATTGAATTTAAAAGCGGTTTATTGTAATTAGTTTCACAATGCAAGCACTTGGCCAGTTTCCGGCGTGGAGCCGTGTTCAACAAAAATCCATGAATAATTCCTTTCGCATGAAGCACACATGTCCGGCGAGTATGGTAATCTGTAATTGCTAGTACTGAAGTGCCCGTGGCAGCCCACTGTGGTATTAGTTTGCTAGCTAAAAAGATATACTAACTTTTGTGATAAATAAGAGCATGCAGACCACCAGCTAAATAGATCAATGACATTCAATTCATCGAGGGGCCTCTCTGGATAAGAATAGCACCAGATCGACACCAATGGCCTCTATGGGAGGAGGCCTATAGCCAATAGTGGGTCGACAAAAGCTAAAGATGATGATGATGAATAATAATAACTTTGGTGATCTTGGTAGTCGGTCGTAGTATAAGCAGTTGGCACCATCTCCTGGAGCGATTAGAAAACAATCAACGATCGAACAATCAAAACCCGTCTCTCGCGCTTAGATAAATAACTTTGTAAATTTTCTCCATATGCCTATTACGCATATCACGTGCTTTCTAAAGACTACATTACACAGGTGCTTCTGTACTTTAATCCTGAGGATTTTTATCTCATCTTATAATATAAACTAAGCAAACCACAAATTACTCAAAATCTCAAATATAGCATTGCTAAAAGCCCTATTCCTTTCTTCCACTAAAATGGTTTTGCACTTGACTACATTTCGGCTGATGGTAAGCAAAGCAACAGCTGTGGCCTAAGATAGAGCATGCTTACCCAATAAGAACCGGTTCACTCCCGTTACGTCGCAGTAGAAATGTGTCCATATTATTACAACTGAGTCAGACACAGGTAAATAACATGATTCGTAGTAAACAACACACGCACTATGTTGTATTACCTTCACCGGACGAGACTTTCTACCGCAGATTGCTGTTGTCTTGTGTTTTAGCCAGAGATCTTGAAACGTAAAGGCTCCTGACTGTTTGTCCTTTTGATCAAGGGTTTTAATAAGTTTTCTATACTTTGTGAGTCTGCTATTTGATCACCAGATCAATTTACAAACGAGACACTGCCTATTTGTCCTTGTTTCCAACGGTTCTTTCAACCAAGTTTTTTTACTTATTACTACTACTACTAATTTTTTTTACAGATTAACAATCTGGTAGATGATTGTCAGATCACCTAAAGCGTGCCAATAGGATAAGATGACACAATATTCATAGGCGTTGAAAGGTAAAGTAAAAACCTTTCATGGCGTGTAGTTTTTAGGTGTGGTTATAGGTTAACTTTAGTGTACAAATTGAGAAATTTGCCCATTATCAGTGACCAATCAGCATCTATACACAAATATCTAGGATAACATAATGTATTATCAATTATCAAATAAAATAGTTTAATGGTTCCAGGGACAATCATATTAGATAACATAATAATTATTGTCTTCATGAGATGTATTATTATTAACTTCGCTTCAAGCTTCAGATCAAATGCCTGACTGCAAAGTTTAAGAAAAATAGTGGAGTCTGTTATCTATATTTACTATTGGGTTAGTTACTGTTGATACTGTCTAGTCTTAGTACGAGTAGAGAACGTAATTATACGGTTTCTAGCTCATGTACTGGCTAACTTATTGCGCTCTGTGCGCTACGTATAGTACTAGGCTTTCATAAATTAAATTGGAAGTCGTTGTAATACTAGAAATATGACTGGATACAGTAGACGTTCAGAACATTGGCATGAGTTCATAATCTACCTTCTTTGACACTGTCACTAATCTACCTTCTATTATAATGTCCCGGAATATTTATTTATTTATTTATTATAATTTAACTACTTAAATGATAAAATTAAATGTTTTATTTATGGTAAGAGGTGTAAGTAACCTGTAATGCCTGTAGGGTTTTTAGTAACGTTATCGTCTGATTTAAAATTTAATTTCGCTTTATTCAGTTTTGTTTATAAAATTGTTGACATAGTTATGTATTTTCTGAAAATATGTCTACTCGTCCTGCAGTTTTACATCACAAGTGTGTCAATGTACGTATTTTGTTTCACGAGTTTAGTAATTTATGTAATGTTTTCCTTTCAAATGCTGCGACATCGTTGACTCATCGTTTGTTGATGAATGTCAGTTGAACTCTTCAGCTTTATGGTTGCCTGGTAGTTGGATTGTCTTTTTGCGGATATAGTTCCTCTTTCTTTTCTTATTATTTTTCCTTTTGGTCCATCACTTAGCGGAAATCAAACAATAAAACGGAATTATACCTTGCAACAATTAAATATAAAAAATACCTACTTTGTATAAGATTTGATGCCAGTTTTCAAGCAATTAACTTTATTGAACAAAATTCATCAAATTATCATAAGAGAAAGACGTTCAAATCCTCACACACTTCTTTCATTATCATGGGTTTTTTTTGTAATCTTCTTTATACTATATAAAAATAAGTCGGGTTTTCCTTCCTGACGCTATAACTCCAGAACGCACGAACCGATTTCCACGGTTTTGCATTCGTTGGAAAGGTCTCGGGCTCCGTGAGGTTTATATAAAAAAAAACGCGAAGCCATCTGGTGGCGAAACGGAGTTCGCCGGGTTTGCTAGTTTTTTTATATCTTTATTTATGGACCTTGACAAACAGATAATTTTCAATAGTTTTACACAATGACTAGGTCCCTACTTATTATGGATCTTTTGGATTTCTTAAAACAACTTATAAGAGTAATTTTAGTGTAAAGTTAACATTACATTCGACATACGTATCTTTGCAGTAAATTGTAGATTATTTTACGTTTACGAAGTACATACGCACAAATTAGGATTTTATCAGCTCTGTGTATCGTCCTTTAACATTTCTTTTAGTAAAAACAGACACCTGTAAACCACGCCCTCATATTTGCATAAACATGGATATTATAAAAAATATATGACCAGTTATTTAGCTTCGCGTCCAAATATTTTAATGGCGCGCCTCACGCATACAAAGACACGCCACTTGAGAAACTACATACAAGTGTTTAATTCTCTACAGAAACATACCATTTGGTAATTTGGTGGAGCATTCATTACACAGTTAACGCGTTTTACTCAAATTACAGACTTGCGGGTGAATCTAACATGACGGCTTTGAATTTTTGTATAACTAGAGTCAACATTTTTGAAAAGGTTTGATATTTCTGTTTAAAAGATGAGTGTATGTTAACTACAAAATAAAGAAGTAGTGGTAAAATAAAATACTTAGGTACCACTTATTTTACATTTGTAAGTTCTTCCCTCTACAGATAAAATAACGATATTATTTCTAAGGGATATTATTTACCTTCCTTTAAGTATTTGTTTTTGTTGTTTATTGAATAAAAGCTCGTAAGAAATTGTAAGAGAATAAATGAATAAAATTAATAATTTACCTACATAATATAGTAAAAACACTTACTTATTATTAACTCAATCATCAGGCTTGCTTGACAGTAAATTAATATTGACGAGCAAGCCTGTTTTAATATCTCCTTTTGAATGACAAGAATCGCATCTAAAATTTATTGCAATGGTTCAGAAATTAATCGTTATGACATACAAGATGTCAACAATTTTAATCAACCTATATTATAATACCAGAAACAGCAGTACCAGGAGATCATATAATAAAGGAGCCACCCTAGGCTGTCCAGAGCAGTGTAAGCATCAGTAACGCGCCGGTGGGTTGCAATCAAAGGGACTGTCCACCCCCGGGATAATGTAGGGAGCATGGGAAACTCACATGTGGGGAATGAGGTGTAGTGGGACAGATTGTAATATGTGGTGATAGCTTTGGAGAATATATACTGTACTTATATGAGTACTGTTTTCTTAAATAATAATAATAGCTAGTAGGGTATTATTTTAAAATACATTTTATTGGACGGTGATATTTGACCACCAGGTCACCAGGTCAGGTGAAGCGAAGTCCTGGTGAAGCATGTACCATACCGTATATTGGTTTGAATTTAAACCTGGTTTGAACAGAGAAATATAAGAGTACCTAATAGAAATACAAAAATCTTTATTTTCTTAAAGTTTACAAAAAACAATGTGTAGGTGATACAAAAATAATATAATATGTACATGAAACATCAGTGGATCCATCCCAGAGGTTGACTGAAGTACAAAGAAACTTGACTGAAAGTTAAAAGTTTCACTTTCTTGAAAGTCATCAATACCATCGATTTGTATGCAATCCCGTTGGTATTGTTGATCGAAGGCAATCCCGATATTACATACTCGTACAATACAATACAATACAATATATCTTTATTGCACACCAAAATAAATGAATTACAATAAAAGGACTTAAACAAAAAATAATGTACAAGTGGGCGGCCTTATCACCTTGAGTGATCTCTTCCAGGCAACCTTAGCAAGAAAGCGGTGAAAGAGATCAGTTTGGTCGGTGGCACATACATGTAACATACAGGGTTCATTTCATAAATTCACCTTATTCATTAAAGGTCTGTATTTTTGCAAAGTCCGGCTACGATCTACTAACTGCCAGGCGCAAAAATCCACACTCATTTCCAAACACTTCAGACTAAGCTGCCGATGGCGCCACTTGTGCTATTAGAATATTTCTAACAAATCAACTAGTTGATATGAGGGCTTTGTTAGACGTATTCTAACATTTTCGCTCATTTTCCAATAGAAAGTTTAAGGTTAGCAGATTTAGTGATGAATCATGCATTGAAATTGTACCCATTCAAATACTTATAACATACATACACATAGCTTGTTTTTTTGAGACCAATATGTCCAATATGCCTAGTTTAGTTTGTGTCAAACCATTGGATCCAGCAGTGGTTAGTTTCTTTTAATCAGTTAATAGAGTGTGGTGACTCGCTTAATGGAGTACGACCAATGGACAGTATTTTGCTGTGGTATTGAGAACGGTTTACCTACGATGGGTTAGAGCGTTCCGTCTAGTTCACTTAGCAGTTTTTGTATATTCTAAATAATGAAATTTCAAATGGTTTCAGTACCTTCGTAGTAAGGACAGCGAGACTATGGAACTCTCTACCTGGAGCCCTGTTCCCAGATAATTATAACCCAGGGGTCTTCAAATCGAAATATTCCGATCTGTCACCCTGCTCTGTCCCCATAGGGTGACAGATCGAACAAAAAACTTCGAGCTGTCCCCCTGTTAGCGATAAGGGGCCAGTTCGAACTTTATTCACCTCCTTAATGTTTTATCTGTCCCCCTGTCTGTCTGTGTGTATCGGCCTTAGGGGTACAGATAAGACATTTTGATTACTGTTTGTCCGCAAAAGAATTAAATGTAGGTAAAGGTGATGTAACCTTTTATTAAATAAAAGACAAAATGGTTTCGGTTTAAAATCACCTTTATTTACATAAAATATAAATTTTTCTTTTATTTCTTTTTTGTTCGATTTGTCACCCCATGGGGACAGAGCAGGGGGACAGATCGGAATATTTCTTCAAATCTAGAGTAAATAGGTTTCTTCTAGGCAAGCGTGCTATATCTTAGACTATAGTGGTGCTTAACATCAGGCAGGCTATAGTCAAACGTAAGCCTATTTCGTGTTAAAAAAAACTTACTAATTTCAAATTATCTATCAGTATATTCAGTATCAATATAATGTGTTAGTTGTAAGATGCACTAGTGGAATCTGGTGACTTCACTTGCGTTGTTTTGGGACAAAAATTAACCACCACACGAAATTATTATTACGATGACAACTATGTCTCTATGGTGCGTTGGAACTAACAGATCAATAACACACACTTGTGTATGTATACTCGTAAATAGGTATATATGCAATTATGCATGTACATAGTAAATAAGTAGGTAATATCACACCATATATGTACCTATTCTAGCAGTCGGCGCATATCTCATTATGAATTCTGTAATGCACCCTTCGGCTCTCAGATAATTACGGCGGGACCCTAATTAAATTACCTGTGTTACTTCATTAAAAATACAGAACACCTTCTGACTAATGAGCTTCGATTCTTATACGTGGATCGATATAATCAATAAAATTAAAAACATTTGTTGCCTTAGATGTATAATAAATAATTTAAAGGCAACGTTTGCTCCTAAAGACAAAAGTTTGTCCTTTCTTTACGCTTAAAAGACTGTAGCAATTTGTGTGTAATTTGGTGTGGAGAGGAGAGTGTAGAATAGATCGTCCATCAACGCAAAGGCTTTTTTTAAACCAAAATTAACGCGGTTAGCACCTTGGGGTGCCACTTATTGTAAATGTATATATGTATATGTATGTATGTATTGTATATGTATGTATATGTAGGTATTATGTAAATAAATATTGTCATGGTTTAGTCTTTCAAAATTGTCACATCGACTCCAATAACCACAAAATACGGAAATGTCTTAGAGAACTCCCCTAACATATAATTAATTTTACATACAGTTATGGCTCTTAAATAAAATCATTAATTGGTGGTTAACAAAAAACATTCACGTCACATCCTTTGAAATAGCACAGGTTCTAAAATTTGTATGTACCTCAGTCATGTTATTCTGTAATATCACGACTCGATATAGCTTCAATTAAACCATCACTTCCTCAGAACCCTTTCACCAGCTCCCATTACCCACAACTTGCCACCCACCTCGTCCCAATCTGTCCAGTTACGTCACAGCAACAATAAGTTAAATTTAAAGTGAATAAGTTCAGTGCATGCAACACCTCGAACCCGACACCGCCGCGGTCAGTTCTTGGAAACTCCTACCTACGCCCAGGTAGCTGGGATCACAAAAAATACGTAGGGATGTCGCGCTGTCGATGTTTTATGCCCTTTTGGAGTTTACTGGAATGTGAAGAGTTTTAATAACGAAGGTTTTAGAATAGATATAGAAAACATGGTGGTTGCTGAGGTGCTTGCATTGTTCTATATCATTTGGCATGCGAAGTGTAGGAAGACTTGTGCAACGGTGGCTGGTATAAGAAACTTAGAAGGAAACATCTGGACAAGAAGAAGATTATTGGCGTAAAAAGGAGGAGGAGGCTTATGCCCAACAGTGGGCTCTAATGAGCTGATAATGATATCATCTAGAAACTAGATCATGTCTCCAACAAACTGGCCTCGCTACCATGAACAAAAGTTCGCCAAGTGTACCTAGAACCAATAAGCTATTTTGTATTGTGATAGTCTATGTAATATTGTAATAAAATATAGAACAGTGCGTTAATTCACTAACTTAATTGTTCTTTTACGAAATAAGAGACAAAGTTTCATTAAATAGTAGATATAATGCTGTTGAGAAAGGAAATCAAAAGACTATCGTGTAGATGTCAAAAGAACGGAGTGAAATGGAGATAAATATGATTACAAGTTGTAATCATATTTAACAATGAACATGAAATCCGTTGTAATTTACAACGGATTTCATGCAAACCTGCAAGGATTGCATGAAATCTACATTTATGAATTAAAGCGAAATTAAAATGTGAGCTAATATGAGATTGTTATGGAATAACAATTATAGTAGAAAGTAATATAAATAATATTAATTCATAGAAATAAGTCACTAAAATTTTCCATAACAACAACAAATTAGCCAAGCAAAAAACTCGCGTATCTCACGATGTCCGTTATAACGTGTTCTGGTCAACACAGAGCTTATAAACAACGAAATAAATTTATAATCGTGAGAATTCTTACTCACAAATTAAGTAGGTATTTCTATGTTTAGTAATTTCATTTAAAATTGCTATTAGCATTCATAAATTGGCTGAATTATCCGATTTTACGATACACTCATGCATAAAGTGTCACTGCTAAACTGGAAATGGTAATAATAATCAGAGGTATTCGAACAGGTTTCAGTGTTCTTCTGGTTTTATTTTATTATATTCTAAATCATTGATATCCCATTTATTACATTACTTCGTTTTGGATTTATTTAAATGTTTATTTTTAACTGTATTGCTTGATTATCTTGCGATTTCTTACTGGGTGTACGTTTTCATATACCGTATACAATTATTTGTTTTGTCTCCATTTTAATGCAAAGCTGTCAATCTAATTTGTGTCTCTTTATCTACGTGTTAATATTTGCTAATTGTTATGTTTCCACCTTCAAAGAACTTTTGTTAACATTTTCTTTTCAACTTAGTACTACTTACAATTCGTTGTCTATTCCTTTCTCATACATCGATCTCGATTATACCGCCACAACAGAACTCTCGACGCAGCTAACTTCCCGTCGAGCTATCATAAGTTCTTTTTTGTTTACCTTTTTCTGTATCCCACGAATAATGGCATTGTGTTTTTTTTACCATGAAGGTCGTCTTATCGTAGGTCCCATCCAACGTAAAAAACTTGATTCCCGGTTTATAACCGGGAATCAAGTTTTTTATTTCACGACTTTTTAATTTGATATTTTCTAAACTAGAAATAGCCAAGGATGCTATCCATCATTATTAATTTGATGCAAATAATAGTATATAAAAAGTAATTGCGGCAGTTTTTGAAATTATTACCTTGTTTACGTTTTTGTGTCGATTACCGGATTATTTTTGATCAATGAGCTTGATAATTTGGCTAACAACTCAGATGCGGTATCATTATCGATCGGTTCACGGTTTCTGTTACAATTTATGTTCAGTTTATCAATTTCATCTATTCCAATTTCTAATTAGACATTCTGGGAAAGCATACTTTAAGCTAGATGCATAGTATTTTAATACTTTAAACGTATACTTGAGTAAAGATATTGCAATACTCTTTATCCTGGCGGGGGTTTTGTCGTACCATGAGTTTAATATATTTTTACGAACAAGATGGAACATGAAAACCATATACACATAAAGCTTTATTCACTAGCGGCTGGAGAATATCCAACTTATACTTTGCGGGAAACACATAGCCTATGGGAGGTAAATAACAAACTATTACACTATCACAAAATATCCGCCATACCTCCGTTAGTTTCCTCCATAGAAGCATAGAAAAAGCATTATATCATTTCCCCCGTCGTGTGCGAAGTAGAACTTGCCGCCATTTGTAATTATTAAGTTCAGTTTGGTTCGTTCTATGTCGTAACTCTAATTGCTTCGGGCGTGGTCGGTACCGCTGAGACCAAGAAGGCGGGCTTTGGAGAACCACAATAGATTCGAGCCTACTTTTGTTATGTTTATTTTTTGGTATAGAAGTAGGTGATTGTTAGTGTCAACAGAAATTGTATCGTTTGATGATTACTTCTTACATGAATTGCCAGTCCTCTTTAAATCGTCTTTAGAAGCCCATTATCGATTTAGTTTGTAATGCAAATTATTTGATTCGAAAAACAGGAACCACGGGGATTTCGCAAGAAAATGTTATTAAATTGAGGCTTTCACATTTGTGTCTGGCTACCCTTAAAGCTCAAAGGGGAGCCTCCCCACTAAATATAATTACGTCAGAGTACCAGGGTCGCAGCGCCCTGCTGTAGGTATCGCAAGAAACCCTAAATAAACATACAATTATGTATAATCCCCACTCAACTCTCGCTCTGAAAACCTACTCGACGTACAGACAGCAAAAATCAGCAGAATTTTTATGATTCTACTCAATTCAGTTGGTAAATCGTGACAAAGACCCTAATAAATGGTTCTGAATTCTCACTATCTCTCTCGCCAAACTCATACCTTAAAATTTACTCTTACTTAGTTTAAACGTGTTGAGACAAAACAAAGGTTATCCACCACAAGAATAAGATTACAATAATATAATGGTTAAAATATGAACAACGCGAAACGCATAGTATCTGAGTTAAATCTGACAAGTTCTGTTACACTTGCAATAATGCACTACTTAACTACTAATCAGTACCGCCCAGTACTTTTTATATTTATTTATGTTTCACGTGAGCGAAAGATTGGCATCTTAGATTTCCACAGACTCTTATGCAGGATAAATGAATTCTATTGAATTTTAAACAGATTTTTTTGCTCACCGTACTTTACGTTGTACGTTAGTGTAGTGTGGAGAGTAGTGGGTGAAAATTACGGCGAACTACTGAGAGACTTTCGCTCGCGTCTCGTTCATAGCTGCCTATACCTACCATACCTATACGTAGCTATGTAGCTGCCTAGAATCAAAGAGGCTAGCTTCACTATGCTATGCTAGATCTGACGACCACCGGCAGAACTGGATCATAGGTGAAGTTGTTTTGGACAAATTCGAACTTACATTGTTGTGGGCGCCGTATTCCTTCTCACATGTTCTCTTCTCGAATTTCGTGTTCGACAAACAAGTACTTAATGTTTTCTTTTACCGATCTTCTTTCTTAAATAGTATTTTTTTTTTATAAATTGTATTCTGGTTTGTATACGAGATAAACAAATAAATCCACACATATCCTAAAATCAAGTCATTGATAACCTCAAGTAAAAATGATGCTGTATGGCGTTACCTATTTCCTGACTGACACACACACATAAATATCCGTCATTTGAATGTATACAACATACACATAAATTATATCAGTCCCATGATTCAGTGTCGTACTTCCACTCCGGCATTGATAAGCTATCAGCCGGTTCCGGGAGAGATAACTAGTATAGTATTATTGTTCACGGAATATACGGCGATTAAATGTGTGGAGAGTTATTTATGTATTGGAATGTATCAATTTAATATGTATGTTGCTTTTTATTATATTCATATTTACGTAAACAAAAGTAAGTTAAATGCTTAACATCAGGCGGAATCTAGTCTAACGTAATTCCGCGTTAATAAATCGTGAATGTGGAGCCGTTGTTCCTGACTGCTTAGCATCTATAAGTTGTGCTCAAGCGTAAGCTTTGCTAATTTTTTGGCAACTTTTTTAGTAAATTTAGTATAACGGTTTTTCCTTTGAGATCTTTCATCAAGGAAAACACGCTAGATCGTTGATATCAACGTCGTCTAACATCAGGCGAGTTGTAGTCAAGCGTGAGCCTATCAAGTTAAAAAATAAACGAAACCTCCATTGACAAACAATACGAATACATTCTTAACTATGTATAAACATCCTTTATTTTAAGTGGTATCGAAAAGGAGTACAATTTAAAGTGACAAGTCCATCCAAGCATACATTGTAATCATTTAATTACATTCAATTGTAGCGGAGTGTGAATTAACCAATTGGGAGCAAATTGGGATTAAACGTCACACAATTAGGTAACCACTAGTTGTTAATGATATCAGCTGACTGTACTGTGTTTAGCAAAGTAGGTTCGTGAGAGCCAACTCTGGCGTCAAAAGATTTCATAAGCACCCTGGGGTCTCTTATATGACTTAATCACAATGAAACCTGTCATACGACCCACGGAGTCTTTTAAACAGAATGCAACAGTTTGCTTTGTTTCTTTTGCTTGTGCCGATATAAAATTAGCAATTGATTAATTTATTTTATTCAAATTAGCACCGTTTCCACAAATATGTTTATAATTATTATAGACGTGTCGCATCGATCTGATGGCCTGCAGGACTATTTATAAAAACAGCAATCTTCAATTTTAACACTTACCTAAACCGTATCAGATGTCAACCGCGCCTAGTTCCAATCAGTACCCGTCGATGCCTGAAATTGATATAAAATAAGATCCCCTACACCCCGCAGCCAATATCTCTACTTTTTCATTACGTCGTGATATCGCGGAATTCAGTCCCCCTAAAGTCCCCTAGGTAAACCTACTAAACCTCCAAATAATAAATGCTATAGAAACGTAACTGAGCCAAAAAGTAATTCTACAAGATTGTCAACCGCCGCCGCTGCGGTTGAGTTGTTGGGCGGGACTTAATCCTTCGACCAACTACGACCAAGTATTTCCAGCAACGCTACCAATTATGAGCAAAGTTGTTGTGCGAGTGGTGTGGAAGAGAGATTTGTATCACTCTTCTCTCTGTGGAAGCATTTTGGACGAGTCATTTAATAAATAATAATAATAATAATAAATATTCCGGGACATTGCAGACAGCGCCATCTAGCCCCACACTTAGGAAACGCTTGTGTCGTGGGTACTAGATAACGGATATAAATACATACTTATTTGTAAGGTACAATTCTATATTATCCATAATTTGTAGATAAATACCCTCTAAACTCCCCCCTAGGTAAATATGGTTAGGTGCGTCGCGACAGGTAGGTTTAGAAGGTATTAGTATTAGAGGGATAGATCGTGAGGCAGGAATTCTAGGTAAAGTATTGGGGAATTTGAGAATTTGTCTCTAAAGAAAACATTTGAAGGTTTTGTTTCTTACCCAGTGAAATAAGTGCTTACATTTTTAACCATTTGTCAAATCGCAAACTTTGTAAAAATGTAATATGTACTGACTACTGAGTATGGTGAACTCAATTGCTGTAGCTTTTAACCGACTTCCAAAAAAGGAGGTTATCAATTCTTCTGTTTTTTTTTGTGGGGATGTTACGCGATTACTCCGTTGTTTATCAATCGATTTCAAAAATTCTTTTTTTTATTCGATGAGGGTAGTTTCCGCGATGGTCCCATAAAAATTGTTTTTCATTCGGTTCAGTACTTTTTGAGAAAAAACCATAAACCAACAAACTGATAAGGTTTTATTAAGGTTTTGCAAACCAATTTTACCCATATTTCCAAAACTACTAGTCGGATTTTGATACAGTTTTCTGTAATGTGTTGAGGTTTAATGGGTGCATCTTTTTAGCTATGTATTACTATGACAACTCACCAGGGGGCGCTGCTGTATACACTATATGCGGTTTTCTCTGATAGGCTTAGATTTGTTTAACAAATGAATTTATGGTGTAGTTTTTTTCATAGGCTTAGATTTGTTCAGTAACGTGACAGTAGAGTTGAAGTCGGTTTTTGCTTTGGTTAAAATAATTATTTAGTATATTATTTTATTTATTTTATTTTCTGTGACAAACAAAACAAGCGTCTAAACAATAGTGAAAACATAACTAGACATTTCTTTGTGTAATTGTTGTTGTTGCTGTGTGTTTTCCTGTAAAATCTGTCACAATAAGTTTCTTTCCTCTTTCTTACTATTTATAGTAACTTTGCATTTTATTCATAAAATTAACTAGGTAATTGGGTGATTTTATAATAAATTAAACTAGCACCTAACTCGTTGAGCTAGTTCATTTAGTAATATAAACACCTCAAATAGCATATTTTAAAATTTCATACATACCTACATAAGTTGATTTTGTTTTGATCAATAAAGCACATACACTTTGAAAAGACAACAAATTGTGTATGGAAACTAAAATAATAAACAATATCACCGGATATCGAACTGGCAAGTCCTTGGGGTGCAGAACACCCCGGGGCGTCTGACACTGACATCCCCACACTGAACTTTGGAGTCATAACTTCGAAACTAAGCAAAAAGCGAACCTCGCAATATATTTTGTATTTTGCAAATGTATTATTTTAAAACTGGATACGTTTTGCTGACGAAACTATTTATTATATCATAGCACAGAATACATAATACAAATCATAGTTAGTATTTAGTTTACCTACCTAGGTAGGTATATCAATTAGATTGTTTTTAATATAATCTTTTAGGATCATACTTTGTGTATCAAAAATCAATGCTATATAATCATTATGCAAACAAATGAAATAACATTTTGCCCAAACCAAAAGCTTCTGATCGAAAACTTCCAAAAATAATACGTGACACTTGATTGGAATGACATTCGTGTGCTTTCCTGCGGGGTGGGATCAACCCCTGGTCTGTCAGGGAGTGGGGTGATGCCAGGCAACGCCTCGAGGCACACCAACCCTCGGATTTGGCAGGGGAGTCAGGAAGATGGCATCTCCATTTAGAGAATTTGAGAAATAAATATATTGGAATTGGTAATAGGAGGATAGGCCAAAAACTAAAAAAAACGATTTCGGTAAATCTTGGATAGTCATATCTCAATAACTGCAACACACAATATAATCTTGCAACTGAAACCTACGGACAAAGATCCTGGAACATATCTTTCAGAAAAGTCCGTGAATAAACATACATATAAGTAATTTTTTTAGCAAATGTGTACTCGTATTTTGGAAGTCTAATTAGATTCTCTTGCTCTTATTTTATCCAATCCCCAAATCACATATCGTACATGCAAAGTGCAAACGGAATTGATAGCCTACCTCCTTTTTTAAAGAAGTGTGTAAAAACCCACGAGTATAGCAGCAGTCAGGAGGTCCCCATAAAGTGTGAATGGTCCATTCTTCACTTTTACTCTCGCGGCGAAACTGCAAATGAAACGCAGGCTTTATGCTCGATTGTTTCTGTCGTATGCGGGCTGATTTCCTGCACAAAAGAGTAAAGAATAGTTACAGAATACTAAAGTACAATTCAGGCTCTGTTCCTGCATTGTAAAAAAATAAATAAAGCCATTTATTCCCAGTAACTTAATTAACATTTTGTGGTTATGGGGTTTACGTTAGTAACACATTTTTAAATTTTAAATTAAGTATTGTTCATATTTTTATTGGGCACCCAAATTAGGGTGAAGGCCTCCTCCAAGCGCTGCCAGTTTCGTTGTTCCTGTTCCAGTTCCTGCATTGTATTGTAGTTTAGTTTATTTCCGCTAAATAGTGGGTCCCTTTTGGCGGCCGAAGTCAAATGCCTGTCATGAAAATATACCAAATTCGCAGTGTAACTGGCAGTCTTTCAGATACAATTACATATGTAGTTAAAGATTATTATCCTAGGTGTAGAGGAGACTATCCTTCTTAACTAAACTTAGTCACCTAATGACAGTGTACAGAACCTAATTTAGGTTACGTTGTCGCGAGTTAGGGATAAAAAATAACCTATATGTAAAACCAGTGTTCTCTGTTCTCTCGGAAGAACAATCACTCAAATTTTCGCCTTTACAAGTTTACTTTTTGTTAGTGATGTGAACTGAAGTAATGAAAGATTTCTTATTTGTATGGCCAGTCGGTTCCACGGAGCTTCTTCCATTGTGTCCATGTATGTAATCATACCGCCTTAAACTGATAATGGGATAATAACACGAGTACGGAGGCTGCGCCGTTTAATTGTGCTTTCTAATCTGCCTTGTTGTATACCATTTATGTACTTACATATAATAGCAGTACCTAAGTAAAGTAAGTTTGTATGATAAACATATTATAGATAATTTTAAAGATTATAAGTCAAAAATACATGATTAGGGTGGGGAACCTTGGTGTCGAGAGTTTTCGAACTACCCGAAGGACCTCGGAAATGGTTTAACGCAATGATATTATATGTGTATATGTAAGCTGGTTTAACGACTGCAATTCTATGACGGACAGCTGGGTCCTAATATTTACCGTGTTATCCGACCACGGAATCAAATTCCACCTGCCATTTGTCACGGTTACCCTCCAACGGTAGTCTTTTCCTTTAGCTGCTTAACTTTGGTAATCACATGCGAGTACCTCACCTAGCTGGACTACGGGCGCTTCTAAAGATGTCTATGTATATTGTTCCGCTAGCAAAGGCAATGTGATCACATAATCACACAGAAGGCAATTGCCACATTGTTTTCACTTTTGGTACTGAGAAGTTTGGTACTGTAATTATATCAATTAAGTATAGAGTCTGTTTGTTTGTTTTGTAGTTTAGTGATACAGAATGTATACTTAGCTTATTTGGGAACACATTCTGTTTTGTGAAATAAATAAATAGAAGTTCAGCGAGCGTGGCTCAGTAGCAGAATAGCCGGCTTTTGACTCTTTGCTTCTTTATTCGGTCCCGCTCTGCACTAGTGATTTGTTTTTCAAGTTGTATATTGTTTTGAGTACACAAATTTAGCTGAGATGTACATTGTTGTAAAATGGACATGTTTTGAAAAACACAAAAATATCCCCGAATTTTGGATCACTTGAATTATCAGACTACTCTAGACTTTTGGAGTAGTTTCTTTGTTACTTATATCTGAGCGTGATTCTAGCTAGTTATGTAGGTATCACTAGTGTAAAATAACTTCGACTCAGATTCAATGTAACTAAAAAGTTTAGAAGGCCTGAAAGCCAAAACAGGGCTCAATGCTGCCAACAGTTTCATAAGTCCTCGATTCTGTGTCATTTATACTAGTTTAATGTTGTCGATCTCGATACGATTATTAATACGATAAAAAATTGAAGCCTAATAATTCTGTGTCATTCATACGATTGTTGTCGTTCTTGATGCAATTATTATTACTAAACGATAATAAATTAGCATTTTGTATTAAATCGCTTACTTTTAAAATAAACGTAGGTACCTAAAGTTAAATACATTCATTCATGTATTTCTCGGAATTGATGAGTTATTTAATTCACTACCAAAACAAACTGCGAAAAACACGTAACGTTCGATAAAATTGGTATTAATTTCATTCTAATATATACCTTAGAGTATGAAAATAAGGTTGAAAATGAAATGGCGTCGATAGCGATCGGTAGCAATCGCGATTTCAATTCTCGACGCGTTCTTGTCGATATTTGAAAGTGAATCGCGACCGCGGGTACCAGGCGCCCAGCTTTGCGAGGAGATCTCCGTACGCCGCGACGTACTAACTACTACTTTATCTGTGGGATCGTAAAGGCGGTGTTACATAAGATGACTTGTTAAATGTTTACAAGTTACCAACCGTCTCTTTAGTGTCGCAGAGACGCGCGTGACTCAGCCGTTTCCGTGTATTCCTGCCTAGGCGATAATTGTGTACTGAATATTTGTTTGGGATATTATGATAGATATTAAAGTTGTTTATATTGTGCGTTTTTGTAGGTAAATAAATTTATTTTTAGAGGAGTAAACTGAGTACAAATCCATGATTTTAACATTCAAAGTAAATTATTTTTGTGTATTATATTTCGTAAACAAGGTATTAATTCTATAGTTTATGTACGTAAGTACAGTACTTTTTTTGAAACGTAATACTTATGACCAAATCTAAAATTGAATAAATACAGAATTAAAACACTACCTTAGTAAGGTAACTATTCAAATCAGTATGTTAATTTATAAAATAAACTCTAAAAAACGCACAATACTCACACAGATAATTTTGTTTATTTCATTGTACAAAATTCAACTGGTGCTTTTTATTTACGAGTCCAATTATGTTTTTAATCTTACCGTTGTAAGATTGTATTATGATATAAAACGTGCAATTTATTGTTTCCTCTTCGCGCTCATTATTCTATTCTGAATTCTAAGACCATAAAAAAAACGTAATGAATGTTGTCGACAGTGTCCGGTACTCGCCACGGGAAATTATTTTGACAGGCTTTTGGCAGAGTTGTTAAAATAAATATTGTTGCATACTTCTTTATATCCTTGGGCATAAAATGTATTTTAAATTCACGTGTTCATACTTTATTTGCAACTGGGAAAATAGTGCTTAGAAATAGAATAGTAACTTAGCTTAGCTTAGGAAAATAGTACCTTAGCTTACTTATAAAACATTCAACCGCAACTAGGGCATTTGTTACTTCCACGGTAAAGCATATTTTCTATGTTCTTCTTCTAAGAATGGCCAACTCTAGTGTTAAAGGCCTCTGACATGGCATAATGCTTACAGTACTATGACACACAGCCAGACCCTACAATTTAACGTAACTAACGAATTTTAAAAAGTAATTAAATCTAGAAAATAAAACCACATAAATTAGTTTTTGGTTAGACGAGCAGGTTACTTGTTCATTTCAGGTGCAATTACACCCTATTTTGAATATTATTACAGTAAGAATGTGTATGATATATCCGCAGCCTAACAAAATGGCGTGTTGTCCCCAGGTGGTGAGGTGTCCCGCGGGCGATGCTCGGCGGGGCGGCGGGGGGAGCCCGCTCCCGCCCGCCCGCTGACCTGCCGCAAGGTATGTTGTCCTGGTACTGCGGCGAGCTATGCGCGACAAAACCGCCGTAACTCGAAATCTGGATGCTGTTGTTAGTTGTTGTTGTAATGGCGCTCCGCGGTAATGCTGCTTGCTGTTTTTTGATGACAAAATAATAGTCTTCATACATACCGAAGAGTTTTAAATGCACATTAAGTATTTGATCAAACATATTTTTTTTATCAGCAGCGCACATCGAGCCGCGCCGCGCCGGGCGCCACTTATAAATGTTTATAAAAATGCATGTAAATTTATTGTTATAACCAAAGATTTTAGTTAGTATCTGTGGTTCAGTATCTGAGCATTAGATTATAGTGTAGATGTATCAAGAAGAAGAAAAATAACTTGTCCCGCAATACAGCCGCAACTCAGCATAATGCACGGATAGCACGGATAGTCCAGTCAATAAAGCCCAAAACCCCCAACAAATTAGTTACTCGGCCAAACTTTGTTAATTTGTTCAGAAGGGTAAAATAAGTGACCGTGTGAGTTTGCACCCTTGTGGGGTGTACGGAAAGGGTTGAAAAGAGGTAAAAAGTGTTTTTTATTAATAACATTGCCAAAAAAATTTGTTACTTTGTGCAAATTTGGAATTAAGTTTATACATGCTAGAAAACCAAAGAGAGATCATAATTCCAAATTTGCAGCGAGTAACTAATTTTTTCACTCGTGTTATTAACCATAATCATTAATTTTTAATAATAAATGTTCCGGATGTTGCAAAAGTGTGCAAATTTGATACATGTTAGAAAACGGTAACAAAAACTTAATTCCAAATTTGCACAAAGTAACTAATTTTATTGGCAATGTTATTGATAAAAAACACTTTTCACCCCTTTTCAACCCTTTCCGTACACCCTACAAGGGTGCAAACTCACACGGTCACTTATTTTACCCTTCTGAACAAATTCACAAAGTTTGGCCGAGTAACTAATTTGTTGGGGGTTTTGGGCTTTATTGACTGGACTAGGAACCCGCCCGATGTTACACCGCTGCAATCAAAGATGTAGCACGATTGCTCGGAAGAAACTTTTTTTTTTTTTTTTTTTTTTTATTCTAATATTTTAAAGAGGCTTTAATCGCCATGCGACTATGCCAGCCTCATTAGGCAAAATTACATAACATTCAAACTATAGGGTCATCCTTACGCCGAGCGAGCACTTCCGAGACCAGTGCATACAGGGCCCTGGCAGCATCCCCCGTGGGTGAGGCCAGGATGCCCTGGAACATGCCAACGTCTCCAGAACGGACACCGTACTCGCTCCTCATAAGAGCCCGCATAGACTCGCTCCGGTCACACTCCTCCAGAAGATGTGTCACATCCTCTGGAGTCCCGCACCGCGAGCAAGCTGGGGACTCCGCTCGTCCCATTAAATGATCGAAGTTGTTCAGAAACTTATTCCCATGAAAGCGCTTGCTGAGTATGAGGATTGTGTGAAATTTCCTGTCTTTTTTGTTTATATTCATCCCAAAAGTTAAGTTGTCCCATTTGGTTATCCCCGTTGACGTTGTTTCTGTTATCCAGGTGTTCGTTTCCCCCTCTACTCCCTGTTCCCGGCCCAGACCACTCGGCCCACTCTACATAAAGGTGAGAATTTATTTTTTTATCTTTTTTAATATTTATTTTAATAGCCGCATTAATTCATTAGTTGTCCTCACTAAAGTTTAATCTTAAACTTGTTTGGAAATAAACGAAAATAATCTCAACCGGATTTCCAATATCCGGCATCCTAGCGTTACCAGAAAGGTTGGAATTCTGTCAGTCGTGGTTGTTTTAGCTTGTTTCCAAATAAGTATAGTTCCAGACTCGTTCTATTCTATGGTTCTATTATCAACTTATAATCTGTAACGACTATATACCTATGTATACTAATGTAATGGTTGCTTGCGTATGGAGTTCTATACCCGCACAAGCGGTACTGTAGTCGATGGTGATATTTTTTTAGCGGGAATGAATCCCGAATTAGTGTTACATGCTTATGGACTGACACTGATGACAGCTCTTCAATCAGTAATCTCAAATATTTAATTTAACTTAGGTACTTTAGTTCACTTCACACTTGTTTTCAATGGGTTAATTTTCATGTAGTGTGGAGCAAACCTTATAACTAAAAACAAATAAGAGTAAAGCGAAGCAAACCGAAGCCTGTCTAATCAGCCTCGCGTATGCACATCCTTCTTCATTTTAATTTATTCCCCGTATTTATTTTTATATTATTTTATCTGTGAACGCAAGAAGCGGGTGTCAGCTCTCATTTCACGCGTGTCACTCAGACAGGACGGACGTGTTTCATTCACTCCCGTACGCATTACACTGATTTTACGGTTGCTATAGTAATGTATGTGGTAGGAATTATGTTATTAGTACTGATTTGAATTTGTGAATGTTCTTTTACTAAAGGTTTCGTGTACCAACATTATATTATGTGTAGATCTACTTACGCTTACGTAAGAAGAATGAGCGAATTCTTATTTCATCTCCCGCTCCTTCAGTCGTATTTCCTCATTACTGAGGGGCGTTATGTAAGAATTGTTTTCTTGGGCAGACACATTGTGGTGGGCGCTCAGATCTTTTGAAGAAAAAGAATTGGAGACAAGGATAATATTTGGTTTCCGTTGCAACTGTTACACGCCAGCTTCGATAATTTTATTGGTTTTTTAGTCATTGCACTTGACATTTCGTCCTCAAACAAACAGAAATAAGTACATGCATAAATATTCCAGTAAGTACCATTACACAACGTTATCTACTAGTTCTGTGGATCCTACAAAACAAAATATTACTAAGAACATTAATGCTATTTCCAAATACTTTGTCTCAGAAAAGCCTAAAGCCATAATTCATCGTAATTCCTCCATGACTCCATGAGTGGTGCCATGTCAGTGTCAGTCAGACAGCCTGTAATTGGAACTTGACTGACTCGGGTTGGGTCACAGTGACCCGCGGCTGTTCTTACTACAACTGTTAGAGGATATAAAATAAAAACACTAGTTCACATAATCTACGTTACCAAAGATTTGTTCTTTATCAGCATAGGACAGGGAAATACAATGCATATTTGATGATATTTATGCATGTTTATTTAGTTCAAATAACTAATTTCTACTTTTATGTGACACGCCGGCTCCGAGAGCTATCAGTTCTGCTTTGTCTGTAATTTCTTGCTAGAAAACGGCCAATGGATGTTTTCCGCCTCCTCGGTATATATCAGCAGGACTAGCCGGTATGTCAACAATTTAATTGTAGTGTACACTACTTTCATATACATTTCCAAAAGCAACGCTTACGTGTAAGGAAACTTATCTATACTAGTACTCAGTTCAAATGCTTAATTATATTTGTTTTTTTGCAACTTCTATACATCTAGTTCTCTATTTCCAAGAATTGTTGTGAAGTAGCTGTATTTAAATATAACCCCGAGTTCGTGGAAGTTGTAGACCTGTTTCCATGGTCAATGATGTGTTGTCAAACTACTTAGTTGCTTCTTTGTGGGACTTTATATTTTGCTAAAATCTCTTTATGTTTTTTTGTAACAAAATGGATTTGCAACTGACTACAAAATAATTATTAAGTTGCCAGTAAGATGCTTAGTTTAGACCAAAATGTTTTTTTTCTTATAGAAATGAGAGAGATTACGGAATTATTGCGGATTGCGCTTCGTGTCTAGTCAAACTTATTCACTATGGATTTAAAGATCCTCAGATAATAAATGCCTAACAATCAGGTTCATTAACAGAGACTACCAAACCAAAATTTCACTACAGTTAACGGCATATTTTCGCACATATTTTTAAACCCAAGCTCGCAAGCCATATAAATAGCGGAGTACCCTGGCAGACTGAAATACTGAGCATAGTACTATAGAAGCCAAGTTTAGCGTCACTTAGTCAGGATTAGATCAGCATTCTTGGCACGGAATCTAAGCCGAGCTGACAGCCGACCCAGGGTCAACCCGGGGTGGACTTAGATGCCTTAAAGTATCTTATTTTTTTTATAAAACAACATTATAGTGTTGTACACTTATTTATATTTTTACGTCTTATTGTGTCCCTTATCAAATCTATTAAATTATACTTCACCCGTAAGTTTATTTTTGTAAAAAAATGCTGACGTTGTAAAGCCAAAGCTATGTACGTACATATCTGTAGATTAGCACCGTTACTTTTACATATTATCTGGAGGCTACAAAACAGAGACAGGAACCATCTACACAACCAGTGCAATGCAACCTTCTTTATCTTGATCTTGGTCCGAATATAAAAAATAAAATAAAATACAATGCAAAAGCTAGACGGTTCAAAAAACTATAGATAAAGTTATACATTCTGCATAGGAGTTAGGACAAACTGTGGATGATAATAATCGTCTATAGTAAACAATATTGTTCACATGCGTAAAATAAGAAGTTGGGTCAAATTAAAAAACAACAGCAGCGTCACCGCACATGTTATGAGTCAACCATCCAGCTGCCTGTCCCACTAAAGTCTTGATAAAGTAGATTGCGTAACGCCATTTATCAAGCGCCGGCCATCTAATGCCATAGTTCAAAGCATTGCAAGAGTTCTTTGTTTTCGTGTTCATGTACTGACGCCATCTTGTGTTTGTAGCACCACTAGGGCTGGTTTAGATGGTTCTTGACATGACATGGAGGGGTGACCATTGTTTATACTATACGAAACAAAAAGTACTAAGTGTCTACAACGCCTTATGCAGTCTAAGATCTTACGCGCTTAGAGTGTCAGTTATTCATAATGCATATCGTTACAATTACCTCAGCCAAAAAAGGAACTATCTATTTAGGAAGGAGTTTTTTAAGTATTAATTCTTGTAACTGTAGCTTGCTAAATAAAATAAAAACAAGTTAAGAGTCGTGTTGCGGGGCACATGTGCGCGGGAGTGGAGTGAC
Organism: Macaria liturata; assembly: GCA_964023185.1. Lineage (NCBI taxonomy): Eukaryota > Metazoa > Arthropoda > Insecta > Lepidoptera > Geometridae > Macaria > Macaria liturata. The sequence goes on along the minus strand of OZ026823.1, from coordinate 11,670,080 downwards.
GGTAATTACTCGCGCCCAGGGACGACGGAAATAGACGCTTTGTGCTGCAAACACTATGTTACTCAAAGGCTCCTACAAAGCGAACTTAGCTTCTAATGGAAACCGTAATAATTAGGTTGATAAATAGTGATATGGCTTTCACAGTTAATATGAGAACTGCAAAGATATGGAACTCCGTTCCGGGTCTTTCTCTGCTCTCCGTGTAATATCATTTAGCTATCGAAAATGTTCGGTTTACCGGGTAAGCAAGTTTCATTGTACACCATAACTACCGTACCATAAGCACAGCCATAAGCCAAAATCTTGTCAAGTGCAAGCGAGGAGTGTTTGATATACTAGATACTTACGTATGTGTATACGAACTAATTGTATCACGGAAGTTTCGCAGGTATACCTAACAATCAACATTTAAATCACCGAATACGTGAATTAAATGGAATATATGTGCCAGTATTCTATCCTAATGAGTCGTCTACATACATTTATACATATGTCGTTGTCTGGTGCTGATCGCCGGGACAAGGCGCCGCAGGGGACATGGGATCACAAACGTACATTAGAGTGTATCCCAGAGTCACTTCTATTCTAGTACAGACATGGTACACCTTCGACAATTGTGTCGCTTGTGCATAGCAGCGCCTCAGGTGACCTGTTGGTCAAAAGCCTAGTTGCCAAATATAAAAAAAAACTTGTGTCGACGATGTTTAACCTTTCAATGCTTATAACATATCTTAACAATTACTACAGGTACTATAATACGTAAATAATAAGCTAAAGTCTAAAATTTCATGCATTAACCGATTTATGGAAGGGCCCATATGATTCCACGATCACTTAAAAATACAAAATCTATCTTTTTCCACATACTTTAGACACATAGCTGTTCTAGACATTGTTGGTCTAAACTGGACATGGGTTGTTTACGCAGTTTGCCATTTACATTCAGATTGGTAAAACCAGTCCGTGGAAAGAACTAGGCGACCACTACGAAGTTCTTAGCCCAATAGAACTTCCCCAATTCATCAATTCTGCGAAGACCCTCACTAAACAACTTAAAGAGGATGAGGGAAGAGAGAAACCTATCTAATATTATTGTCCTTTTGTCCACAGTAACCGAGAGCCTCTTCTCGACGTCTCTCTCTGCGTTTGGAGTCCCCACTCCTCCGCCCAACTCGCCCTACTCTCCTCTGCAGTTGGAGCTCCTCAACTGCTCGCAGCGCGTCCTGTTGGCTGATAAGTGAGTACTTCTTATAGCTTATTTTATCCTGGTATACAACTATACACACATGACATTGTATCTGCGGGTTGCCACAACAAAAGCATAGTTTAATGTTCGGTGAACTATTCTATTCGTATTCTTTTATACTATGATTCGGTGACAAAAGTACGAGTAAAGTAAAAAAAATAAAAATTCTAAAACATTTAAGCTAGGTTCTCAAATTTCCATTTTGTAAAATGCATGTTAAACTCTCAAAATCAGAGCTCAAAAGACTGGAAGGTTAGCGATTGGAAATAATGAAAAAAACTTATATCCTGCGATTTGCGAGACACACCAGTACAAAATACATCATACACGTTAAAAGAAACCGCAGGGTCTAAGAGCTATTTCCTCAATTACTCACAAACTCCTTGCATTATTTGCATGTTTGCTTATACCTGAGACAATGTTGCAAAGTTAGCGAGCTCTCATTAGAGGCAGTAAGATTGCGTGCCTGCTGGAAAGAATAATGATTTTGGACATGCGACATTGGAACTGAATGCCCAGATTATATTGATGACCGGCTGGCGAGATAGTTTTTGTATATTTTTTATTATGTGCAGTGGTAAGTGATAAAAGTGTCTCAACCATTCACAAAGAATCGAAGATACGCAACTATACTTACATATTGCCCTTATTTATTGCTTTTTTAACACTTAAACATAGATAGAACAAAAATCATAATCTTTCCATCCTTTTGGCTCAAATTATCTCCACCGTTTGTTTGTGTGAAAATGGTGGTATGATTTTGACCGCCATTTATAAAACACATTGCTATCAAATTGATGCACGAATTGACGTTTATCATTTTTATCAATGCGTTTACATCATATCCGTATTTCCGTGATCGATGAAACCGCAGAAAGTAAACAATGAGTGATTATTTGCCATTCGGATGCGACCCGGATATGCCCCGGACTGACCACAATACCTACCCGGAAATGTCGGGACGAGAACTTATTAGAGATTTGATTCCTTTAATCGCTTATAACATAAATTAGTTAAGGGTTTTAAAGTAGGTACATTGTTTCTTGCTATTTTTTAGCAAATATTCTTCCATTTGTGTCAATCATGGGCCAATTCTTTATGATAATCTTAATGAAATGAAACTGAGTTATATATTATAGTTGTTCAGAAACATAATCATGAAAAATAACGTAGGTAGGTATGCACTATGCTAAATATCCGTATTTACCTGATCGATGAGACCGCAGACAGTAAATGATAAGTATTTCCAATCCGGATGCGACCCGGATATGTCCGGAATGGCCAATCATTGCATTTATTAGTCGGATGTCAGAATGAAAGCGAATTGCAGTATTCATACTGTGCAAATGGTCGACATTTTGATTTTAAGTTTTTTATGTTTTTTTTTAATAAAACCAAATATTTATAATAGATCTAGGTTAAGATAAATAGATAGATAGATAATTCTTTATTGTTACACACATATAAAACAAAAAAACAAAATTACATACAGAAACTACTCTAGTGCCTCAAGTGGCCGCCACTTGTGTTGTGGCAATCTTTTCCAACCAATAAGTTCTAGGTACACTAGGTTAGGTTTTTGTAATGTCTCAAGACAGATACTTTTTTTATAAATATTTATTGATGTTTTAAATGCACTTGAACCTCAATACACACGGGGGATGTTATCATTTGAAAAGGAAGGCAACAGTCACATACGCATTACAAATAATAATACATATACAAATAACATATACAAATAATATTATTATTGATAAGGAATTTTGAATTATATTACTGACGAGATTTTATAATGTGATACATACTGTACATAGGTATTTTATGTATTCATTTTATAACATTAATTAATATCTTTATCTTTATCATTAACATAATAATTATGTAGTTTCATGTGCTGGATATCAATGATACGTATCAATCATCACCGTGGCGGAGTAACAGCAGCTATGACGATTATTTGGTGACATATACAGCTTATCGCAATATAAACACACAATCCATAGCTAAATGTCAAGTTGAAAATATGTATGCAATATCCTCAAACCCTGGTCTGGTATAGCATAGTAACCCATAGTTTCAGATCGATATATGCGATGGTATTGTATCGGGGCGACCTACTGCCCCGCTCCGCCGACCAATGCAAATGCAGCGCACTACGTATTCATGCATTCGATATACCTACTGTTCGAAAATAATTTGCATTTTTTTGCTTCGTGACTTATGATACAAAGCTATAATCAATCAGTGGATACCCGCGGCTCCGCTCGCGTTATTTGAGGATAAAAATCCTGGTTCTCTCTGTGCCATTTTACCAAAAATCACGAAGAATTTTTGCTTCTGATTTTTTGAAACAACATAAATATGCTAACTCACATCTTGTAAGGAACAAAACCAATTTAATTATTATCAAGTACAAAATGAAAATGAAAATATATTTATTAACGAAATAAGTTTACATGTTAAAGACATATTTATCGATTGTATCGACAAGTTTAGTAGTATCGGGCTAGATGACGCTGTGTGAAATATCCTGGCTTTTAACAGAACTTACAAAGATTGTTGCATATAAGTCAAGATAACCAGTAAGCAATAAGTGGAAATTAACATCTACATATAACGTAAACTTTTTATCGGAAAATGATCGAAAACAATCTCGCCCGACAGGATTCTAACCTGCGTATTTCTGATTACCAGGTGTTACCAGCCAGAACGCCTTACATATTATATCTATATCTGTTACTGTGCAGGACTTCATATATTTACAAGTCTTAAACATAATGTTAAACTATAGCTATCTACAAATACCCACGTACTTTTATCCAGCGATCTTCAAAGCGAGAGTGAATCGGTTCTTATCGGGTAAGCACGCTCTATCTTAGGCTATCGGGCAAACAATGGCCGAGTGCAAACCCGTTAAAAAAATATACAATATACACAAAATAAAAATAAAATAAGCAAAAAAAATGTATTTAACGTTCCCGGTGCAAAGGTGCCCATCCATTACGCCTGCCGCGTTGCCACGTTAAATCGCGATGGCTAATCTGTTACTTGTTAATACCCATTTCTCCTCACTGAATCAAATCCTCTTCTCCCCAGAGAGGCAAAGATGGAGGAGTCGAAGCTGGGCAAGTGCATGCCGGAGCTGTGCTGCCCGGAGCCGCGGCCGCTGCTCGACGTGGCCATGATGCAGCCGCTCACCATCAAGACGGAGCAGGCCAAGCGAGCCTGCAACACCTGCCTCACTAACTCTCCTAAAAAGGTAACTTTTACTCCTTGTGGTGACCTTGTATTACAAAACGAATAACGGTATTTTTTCGGGGTAGTCAGTCCCCTTTGTATAAAAACCAATAGGTATTCTGTCTGGAGCTGACTCACCTTAAAGGGTAACTTTGACACTTGACAGTGACATTTATTTTGTCCGCCATGTTGTCTAAAACTTCTCACATGGGTCTATGGTTGAAGGAAGTAGATGAAAATTTGAATAGAATGGAAATGGCTCTAGATGGTATAATCAGTTCTTACCTTTGAGTTTGGAGCAATGGTGGGGAAGTAGCAATACAGTTATAGGTAACACAGTAACATTTTGAGGGTAGTAGGAGTAGGGCATACTCTTACACTTGATAGTTTGACAGATCTGCCAAAGCAGATTAATAGATAAGCAAACGCAAAACTGAATCGGACTGTTTTAGCTAAGCTGAGCACGCTCTATTCTGGTCCATAAAAATCGCTTAGCATCTGGTAAAATATGATCAAGTTCGAATTAATGTCACTGTTTTTATGTAACAAAATGGGTAGTTGTATGAAACGACACCTACATATATGTATGTACATACATACATACACATTACACACATCTTTATGGTGTACGGAAGGTAACATGGAATGACTGACAGATTTATATTTTGTGGCGGGTATCAGAAAACAATATATGTACCTTTATCTGCCTTAGAAAATCTGCAGTTCAAGATTAGACTGATAGTATTCCGCCTAAAAATAATTATGATTTACTCAATCCCGACATAAATTGCAAACTTCATTCCGCGATAATGTACCTAATTCTCATATCTTAATGATTTACAATAAATTCTTAATGGATTCCGTGAGCTGTAAATATAGATTAGTTATCTGTCGCCTTATCAGCTCTTACTTCTCACTATCTATTTCCACGTGTTTTTTCTGCATTTTTTTTAGTTTTCCTTATTTGTGTATTTTACGTGACACTCTTATCACGACTTGGAATATTTATTTGGAATCGTTATTCGTAAAGTTGCGTATCTAGCGTTGGCTAGATTAATGCCATTCGAGTTCGTATATGAATTTACGTGCAAGAAACTACCTTTCACGAAGAATATCCGATCAGGTCAGCAAATGTCTCAAATATGGTTATATGGCAGCTATATGCAGCGCAGGATTGAAGATATTGCTGATCAGGTTGTCACATGGCAATACTCAAGTCAGGTATGCCTGACTTGAGTATTGCCATTGAGAACCTGGATACCTGATAGGAATATGTTTATATACAATCAATTACAGTAAACACTACATTCACTAAAAAAAAATTATCGAACCTCACTCGTATAAATCTATAGACCGACCAAAATATCGCTGACAACAATTAACATAATGGGCATTATGTGAATTGTATAAGCTGAGCCGTATCCGTACAGGAGTCATCAGCCCCACATGGAACAGAAATATAACCAATTCGTTCCTGCAGGTCCTGCATCAGGAAGGCGGCTGCAGCCGAACTAACCCGGTGACGTGGCTGGGCGTGGCGGGACAGAACGTGCAGGTCCAGGTGAAGCGGGAGCCGCAGCACGTGCACGTGTCCGAGCTGGTGGCGGTCAAGCTGGAGCAGGCCTCGCCCGGGACCAAGCCCGACCACCCGCCCGCCATCCCGCCCTCGCTCAATAATGGTAACCTCCTCCTCATTCACGGACACCTAGTCTGTAGCCAGCTAGTGCTCGCAGCTGCAGGCCAAGCACGGCCTAAATAGTATTTCCACCATTTTTATACTGACAGGTGGATAAAATGGTGGAAAGACTTATTAGTCCTCGTGCCGTGCTTGCCCTGCAGGAGATCGTTCGCCCTGGAATAGTCTGCACTTACAAATTCTAAATGAACAGCTAAAGACATTGGCGTTTTCCTTGTGGTTGGCTAATATGCACAAGTAAGTGTACAATATAGAATCTGTAATTGCAATAAGTCAAATCCCCAGTCACCAATACACAAGGATTTTTTATTTCATCCCTCTCTTTCCCTCTATTATTTCCATGCCAATACATCTTTGCAGTGACAACCCGCATTTCATTTGCTTCCCGTGATAGCCAAAGTAATTTCAACCTTAAACACCCGCCACCTTGACTTCTTCTTCCTCTTCTTATCGAATGAGAGTGGTCAACTCTGGTGTCGAGAGTTCATCAAGCCGCCCTAAGGGCCTCTGACATGGCTTAACGACTGCCGTACTAGACAAACAGCCGGGACCTACAATGACAACCATACCTACAACCACCTTGACTACATGATTTATTAATTAATGTTTTTGAGGGATCACTAATAACAATCGCCAGGATGTTCCAAACATCGTGACGCGACCAATTGTACTTAAAATGGTAGCGTTGCTACGTTGAAACCTAAAGAAATAGTTTATACTAAATTCCAACAATACTACTCTGTTTGAAAATAAAGCGTCAAAAGTATGCATATTGCGTAGAATCAAGCACAAGCATAACTTTGACTGACCTTCCGTCATCCCTATAACATCTGTATAGGTACTTCTCACCTCTTGTTGATTGATAAACCCCTGGTAGCGAGCGTCTGATTACGTGCGAGATGGCATGGGAATTTGATACTTGTAATCAACCACTTTTCCTCTCTGTCTGACTGTTATCTGATAAATCGCTACTCCCTTTCTAACATGGACGCAGCGACATGTCCCCGTCCCTGTCTACGGAGTTGAGCAGATCGCCAGACGAAAAATAAAATTCGTAGAACTTTTTGTTTGAAAATCGACTCCGCGGTCAAGGTCTCCAAGCAACAACTTTTCGATTACGCTGACTTTTTCCGATGTTTTTATAATCCTGCTAATTAGCATAAACACGACGAATTTTGTGGCTTCCAGCGTTAATTGTATAAATTGGTATAACAGGTTCGATTCCCGTCGGGATCGCGGTGGCTCGGCAGCGGGTCGGCGATGCAGGGCTACTCGCCGCGCTGTCACATAAAGACAACCAACGAATGCACGATATGGGTGAGTGTGATTATGTTTTAAATACCTATAATAAGCGTGTAGTCTACTCCGTTTACATCACCTGGATGGCGCAAGCAGGGGGTCACAGAGCATGTAACAGTGCGCTTACTTGGAGTATTGTCTTGCATGTGTTCGCGTCGAATCATTCACTTGGTAGCTCATTTTGTGTGCGGCGCCTTACTATCTCTGTGCGGTCATTGGCAGACGATCGACGCCGATAGGTAGTGCTTGCGCCATCGGACACCTCTCACCTCACTCTGCGGCCCTAGTACCTCTATGTATTTACTGTGATGCGCTTGATATTGAAAAAAAGTAAATTAATCTTCAGCAAGGTCAAACCGGTCTCAAGCGAACTTGTACATAATTACGTCACAGTTAAGGCCTACTATTGTCGGGCTGTTGTAGTATAGGCGCAGATACAAGGTGCTCCACTTTTAAGTACGGTTATTTAGCTTTTGCGTTCCGTTATTTTCGTAAACCGCTTTTCCGACGACCGTAAAAATACAATAAAAACAAAATGCTATCCAAATGATCGTAATTCAAAATAAATTGATAGCGAGTTTGGCAATGCAAAATGGCGGCATCGGGCCCGGGCACGCGAACCGAGCATTTGAAACTGTGTCTTATTTATTACGATTGACTGAATTTAATGACTTAACTAGACGGCCTCTTATTTAATTTTCAATGTGCACTGTGCATAACGAACGTAAACTAACCTTCAATTATATATACTTACTTGTTTTTGTTTGGTTTTTGTTAGTAGACGAGAGTTATTGGGTCTCTGCATATTTTAGCATTTTCAATTGCTAATTTATATTGTTTTGATGACAGTTAACATTGGACTTGTTGTGATTTACGTCTTTTATAACGTTAATTGGTTTGCAATTGACGACAATTATTTTTCTTTAAATTGAATATTTTTCCGAATTTGTTGCATATTTTTTGTTCTTTCTATAAAGCAGCACCTCCCTGCTACCGTTTGCTACCGAAACAGATTGCGTGTGCGGAATGTTCGTAACGTGGTAGCTTATATCTGTATCTTGCATCGGGTTTGCATTTTATTTGTTGCAATTTTTTTTTGAAAATGTGATCCTTGAAGGTTGACTGTTTTGACTAACGTTAGTTCTTTTAACCAATGAAGTCCATAGATAGGTCCTCTACGGTCTAAGGCACTTGCCTAGAAGAAATTCTATCTTTTAATCTCTGCTTTGTATGTATATCCGACCTATTTGATATTTTAATTGCCACGTTAGAAGATTCATTATTGTTTTTAATGTAACAAATGCTGCTTTATTAGCATTGTCAAAACACATTCCTAACTAAATATACCTTAGTTTTTATTTTAGGACAAAGATCCGTTTAGTCCACTCATTTTATTTAATTAAATGTAAATAATGTCATAAGATAACTTTATTTACAATAATAAAATATAAAAACAAGGGAAGAAAAACTAAACATACTACTTCTAACTACTACAAATAGGGGCACTTAGAAAATCTTTAGAAAAGCCTAAAGATAATCTAAGTGCTCCAGCCCACTACCAGAGGGCAGCGTGCCCAGCATACTGGCCGCATTACCACGCTGGATGGCAATGCTGATACGTTGAGCCAGAAAAAGTCATAAGAAGATTTGTTTCTAGGAAAATGTGTAAATAATATACAAGGTTACTGTTATTAGACTCACCTACTCATGAGTTTATTTTCCAACATTCCCAAGTGCCGCCGCAACTAAAGTTTAATTACAATTTTCCATAAATATACAAATGGTTATAGTCAACTCTTTTGAATTTTTGTCGTTCAAGTCTACCTCATACAAAAAAATATGGAAAAATATTTTTTTAACAAAACAAGTTATACCTACGTTAGGTACCTTACTATATACCTTGTGTATGTAAATTAATATAATTCATAATAATAAAATGTGTAAAACAGCTGAGCGTGCGGTTTTCCTCAACGGATAACCTGACCTTAGCTTAGGTATAAGTTATGACTTTACTATAATTGTACTTGGTTACTTGAAACTAATATAAATACGTAAAAAAACTAAAAATGTATAATTAAATTGTAAGTTGGTTACTTACGTGTAATTTATTTTTATGAGTTAGGTACGAAAGTTCAATAAAGCAATTAAGTACTTAAAATTTGTTTAGGCTTTACATAAAAAAAAAACCTTGATTTTGCTTATTATTTGATTTTATTTCAAAAGGCAAACTACGATACTATATTGACGGTTAATTACCGATATGTTTACTATTGTATAACCCAGAATGAATAAAAATAATAAACTTAATATTCTACATCTACGAGTAGCTAAGTACTACAAACAAATAAAAAGTATAAAAGAAACACTAATTAATTTTGTTGCTATGAGACTTACTAGAAGAATGTACGTTCCATACAATAAATACATGGATAATAATTTATTGATAAATTGATGTTACAGAAATTGGTAATTACATTATATATCATAATCCCAAAATCATCACTATAATTGTGTAAGTTAGTAGTTACCCTGTATAGTAACAGTAAGACCACGCAGCCGTCCACCTTTGCGAGATTTACGGCACCGAGCTCGCATCCGACAATTATGCTGATCACACTGTAGCAAGCAATATATTGTAATTGTTAAATAGAACCGGGTTCAATGTTAACAAGAATCATTGATAATATCTAATAGTTTGTATTTTTAACGTGGAAAGAAGATAAGATTAAAGATGTAAAGCAAGTATAAGATGTAGCACGCTTGCCTAGAAGAAACCTACTTACCCTGGATTTGTAGATAAACCACACCAATATTATAAATGCGACCGTAAACATCACTATTGTTGTGTTTTGACGTATCATTTTGCGTTTGAATTTTGTAGCAGATTTGAGTGAGAGTGGGCAACTCTGAAGAATTCTTCAATTGAAACTACCGACTATTCAAATAACAGCAATAAATAAGAGGCCCCTAGGGCGGTGTAGTAATTGTATTCAAATCGACTGTAGGTAAAGTAGGTATATTGCTCGACCCTAATCTGATAGCAAAGGTGTAGTTCGCACTGTAAATTGTGAAGGCATATCAGTAACGAAGATGGTTAAAACCATATGTAAATGGCTGAACATCATGCAAATAATTTAACTTGTGGTTAAATCTATATCTAAGCAGTTTTCTTTAAATACATAGTTAAAGGGTATTCGTTTCCTTCTAAGTAAAGAAGTCGTTAGGTTCTCGGCAGGTGACCTATTAAAGTTATACCTAGTCTAGTTCTAACCAGAAACTAGTGTTTCTTCTGTTGGTTGGAATGTTTATTTTTATTTTCTCACTGGTAAGATATTGTAACAATTGGTTTTCTGTGTAATAGAGGTTGATATATTATATCTGATGGCATTCGCTCTCAGTATATTCAAACTGGTATTCGGACAAACAATATTAATTATTTCAAAACACCCAAATATTGGAAACATTGCTTAATAAGTCACGTACCTATCTAATTCCAGCTATAAGGCTTATAAACGTAATAATTGTCCTTTTGTTATGTGTTTATTGACGTTATATACACTTTTACTAGAAATTAACGGCTTGAATAAAGTGTTTCCACTCGAATATCCTCATTAAATACTTAATAGAAATTCCTTCTATACGAGCGTCATTGTAAAACCAATTAACCGAGCAGGTGCCTACAAATTGTAATTGCAATGTGTTTGCTTCTGATGGAAAATGCAATTATTGTAACGTTTGTTATCAATTATTCTGAATGCCCGATAAGCTTTTTGTACGTTTTTAGTTTTTATAATCCTGTTTTGAGCGGTGTTCGTCATTACTGAGACTTGTGACTACTAAAATCATTTTATCATTGCGTTGGTGGGTTTTTTTTAGAAAGTACATTGTGGAAGGAAGAAGAAGGTCCAGATTCGTCCATGGGTGTAATAACATTTGAGTTTGTGTGCCTTGAAAACTCACAATTTTCACGCCAAAATATCTTTCACAGTTAAACGAATGTAAATCCACAGGATTTTCAACTAGTTAATAGTAATTGAGGGTTTCAAACTATAAAATGATCGAGCTATCGAGTCAGTCGCATTTTCAATAATGTCGAATATTTCCTGAATTAAAGTTGTTTATTTTTGTTTTATGACAATCATAACACTCGTAGGCAACATAATTTAGGTAATTCTTCCTCTTCAAGCCAAAACTGCTAAATCTAAGAAATATTATCGCACCGGAAAACCTTTAACTAAACACATCTAGTAAGAAAACGATACAAAATATAATAAAGAAAAGGTTACTTTACGGGTAAATGTAGATACATTTACCCGTAAAGTAACCTTATATGGAAAGCCACGATATCCAATTAATGTAAAACAGGAACGTACAACATATGACCTTTGGTATTTGTAATCGATAAATAATGCTGCGTTGTTTACTACATGTCAACTGAAGGGAGGCTTGAAATAAACACATTCATTATACATTTGAATAAAAAAACGACTTCCCGCCATACTTTTTGAAACGAAATGTGGTTAGTTTTGACCATAATCCGCGTGATGATAAGCGATCGTTTTAAAATAATGTAATACTTACATTTTAATAATTTTAATCTTACCCAGCTTTATATTTAGTTCATAACTGTCGATTTTTGAAGCAAACAGTCATCAATTACGACAGACAGACAGCGAAGGCTTAGTAACAGGGTTCCGTTTCGTACCTTTAAACGTACGAAGCCCTAAAAAACGAAAAGACTGTGAAGTCGGCTTCATTTTGTAATTCATAATTTGTTTGGTCTAGTACAAAGCAATTAAAAACATAAAGCAGTGTGCACAATGCACAATAATGCAGAGATAGTGATCGCGAAAGTTGGATGCGTTGGAAATTGAGCAAAAAGCGCCATTACATGCTAATCAGGGGCGATAAACGTGAAGTACTTAATAAATTACAATATTTACACATAATGATACTCAAATTACGAGGCATAAAATACGTGCTCAAATACGTGTATTAAAATTGGTTGGTTTTTTTATTTTTTTTTGTATTTGTGCACTGGAGAAATTGGCGACAAAAAGGACAAAAATGGATCATACTGTAAGTAAGTTAGAAACAAACTACGCAATCTGAAAATCAATGACCAGGACATCATAAGATCATCACACGTAACTTCCATCCACCGCGAGTTGAAATGTTCATCAGACGAGTATTTAGGGGAAGAGCTCTAATATTTCTAATCACGTCTCAGCAATTTGGGGTCCCTCCCGTCCCGCGACCCCTGGTACCGGACACAGTAACTGTATATGCAGTAATTTTACTCGGCACTAATTTAGAAGTTACTGAAGGATTCATTGATAAAAAATGACCTTGTTGAAGATGTTACATTTTTAGAAGTAAGAACATCCCGTGTCCCGTGGTAAATGCTGTAAGGTTCCCGATTTATGTATTTCTATAATATTATTATGTAATTGTACAATATGTATTCTAGACTATCGGTAGGTAATATAAATCGATCATCATTTGTTTATATTCATAATATCTGCGATGTGAATAAAATTTAATTAACTTCGCTTCAAAATAGACGTACGAAAACAAGCATTTATTCAAAACCATTTTCAATCCCAATATTCTATATAATCTAAACTTATAAAACAATTGATCATCAGTTCATGTAAGCTTACTCTACTGCATTACATCCCCTGTGCCCGAGTCCCGTCACAAACATTTGGCGCTGGCAGGGTTGCCGCGTTGAGTTTATTAATGGCTGCACTCGGATTGATTGATACAAATCATTTGTGCGTCTAAAACCGTTCTACACTACGTCGTTTTGTTTTCGAGCTGATTGGAATTAATGGGAATGGGCTTGCGGTGAGATTGTTGAGATGTTTACAGTTATACGCATACAAACAGGTATACTGTTTATTAGATTACTTACATATAACTATAACAAAAAAATAATATTAAAAAATCGAATGTAACATTACGACTATAACATAAAGTGGCACCTGATTCAAAGAAACACTCATTATATGTATATGAAGCAATGTATGTAGCAATGCCTTACTCGGAATTCAAGGCTTAGACAATTTTATTTGCAATGATTTTAAAGTAACATTAACCTAAAAAAAAAAACATTTTTTAACGAAAGTACGAATAAACAATAACATTTATTCGTAGCTCCCATACCATTGGTAATCGTGGACGAATACCACAGTCTTTTAAGCCACCGGTTTATCTGTCAGATAATATACGGTGCGTAGACTAGCCATACAATGGCTAGTCGTAGTAGTTGTAGATATTATTTCTACAAAATAAAATAAAAAAAATTGTTCCTAGATTGCGACAGTGTCAACCCTGCTTACTTTACATCCTCGCCCCATCCAGGCAGGGTCTGCATACCTCCTGTCTGCTTCTACTCTCCCGGTACATTCCGTGACGTTTCTATCAAACCGTCCACAACCGGGATTCCGAATCCTATGAAATCGACTAACTAACTTCCACAGTTTATTCAGTCTTGGTATTTGCGGGATTATGGAATTGTAATCTCGTGATTATTTGCGGGATTCTGTGTCCTCTCTTCTTCTTTATTCTTCTTCTTATCGAATGAGTCTGGCCAGCTCTGGTTTTTCAAGCCGCTCTAAAGGCTTCTGAAAAGGCCTAATGACTGCCGCAACGTTGCAGTCTACTTTGATCTATGTACTCGATGCTTCATGCAACGTCGAAATTCGTCTATCCCGAGTCCCGAGATATGATTCTCCTTCTTTACTTTCATAATCCCGGATTCCTGCCTAGAAGATAATGGTGGGTTTAAAACTTTTTGTGACTCGTTAGTTTACTTTTTTAAATTATTGGCGTTTACATATCAATAGTAGGTAAAATACTGAAGTCTCACTTTATGTAGGAATGTTCCTGATTCTGAATTGATGGATTCTGAGTTAAACTAATTTATTAAATTGTATTGTATGTAAGTCCCGGGCATAGTCCCGACAGTTAGTAGTACGGTAGTCGGCTCTAGAGTGTTTTGTAAATTCTCCACACTGGAGTTGACCACTCTCATTCGTAGACGAACAACAGTTAAGTAGATTTCGCAAAACACCAGTTGCTTGCTTTCTGTACATACTTCGTCGTGGGTCACATTTAATAACCTCTTGCATTTCTCTGACGCCCTGGTACTTCTCCGAGGAGTATCCGAATGAGATTCTGACGTCTTCGATTCGGATCGAATCGAAAAATTCGTTGTTGTGTCGTGTCGGCATTGAGTCCCGTCAATGCAACACACGCAGTCTCTTGCCATTCTCTGTCGCCCTGGTACTTTTCCGAGGAGTATCCGAATGAAATTCTGAATCGGAAACGAATTCGATTCGAAAAAAAATACGTTGTCGACTACTCAAAGTATCGTTCTATTCATGCATGCCTATTAGTGCATGTCAGTTATAATAATATTTTATAATTGTGATCATTTTATGTGTTGTGTACGTTTATTACGGCTTCCAGTCTGTGTACTGCCGGTACTGCGATTCGTTCGTGATTACAAAAGTTAAGCAACTGCCGTCGTCGTCGTGGTCAGTCATTGGATGGCTGAACGTACCTACATAAAGAACTGAGTAGCATTTAAAACTGAAAATCAATCAGTAAGTACTTTTGTATTCAGCTCATTGTGTGTGTGTACTGTGTACACATAACATTACATTATAATTATTTTGAACATTTTATAAAAAAATGTATATTCGTTCGTTTACAATAGGTACACACAAACATTCATAGATACAAAAAAAATGCTAAGATTAGCAGCTCGCAAAGAACCTTAAAGCATTTATTTCTACATTTTGATCACCAAATCCGCACGCCAATAAAGTTTTCAATTCGATAAAATGCTTTGCCAGCCTCCCCTGTTTATAAATTATTATATACACATAAAAGTACAGTCGAACCTCTATAAGTCGAACATCAAGGGAGACGCCAAAAAATTCGAGTTATAGAGTTTTCAACTTATGGAGGATTTCGACTTAGGCGGATTTTGATTCGACATAAAGAGTTTGAGGTTTATTCTTATAAATTTTGAGTTAGAGAGGTAAAATAAATAAAAATTCAACTTGCAGAGGTGACAAACATATTTTTATTTATTATAAATCAACATTATTTCAAATCATTTTAAAATAAAAAATATGGCATTAAAAAAAGTCAGTAATTTTTTTTTGCTTTAGATAATTTGGTTGTTCTCTATCTATAGCATTGTCTAATCTATAAAGAGCAGAAAATTCTTCTTCTTCAGAGTTACTGGTTTGCTCTATAAAATTACGTAAGGTATTCAATGCGGTTCGCGCCTCTTTGATGGAAACCCATGGAGCGCATGTACTATTCACGTCTTTTATGTCATCTAAATCATTAGTATCGGTTTTCTGAGCTACTGAATCGATAATTTCGTCATCAGATAATGTCCCAGCAGTCATAACTCCATCATCGCACGAAACAAAGTCCTCAAAGGATATTCCTGATTCAGATACCACTGCGTTCCATTCTGCAGGAGGTGAAATAGAAATATCTTCGGCTGCGACACTGCTCAAACCATTTAAGTAAGCGCTCCTCCAAGCCCGGATATTCTGCAATTCGTCGTCTTTTGCAGGACAAACTTTGACCGTTTTGTATTTTTCTCATGATGTCTGATTCATTTTTTATTATTGTTGAAAGAGTACTCATTGGCAGGCCAAATTGTTCAGCAACATCTTTCTTTTTTTGACACCTCTTCACAGCTTCGAGCACTTCTAATTTTTCAGCAAGACTCAAAGTTTTTAGTTTACGTTTCACAGCACTCATGTTAACTGTTGTACTAATTGATGTGTATTGCAGTAGAACCAAACTACTTCTGACAGTATTTAAGTCGAAAACAAATGACTTGCTTAGCTAAATTTAAAAGAAAATCAAAATTGAACACCTGACACCAAGCAAGCAAACACGTGTTTACGTGAGTCATAAATTTATTATCGTATACTCCTAAAATGTTTTCTAAGAAACAATAGTGTACTCACATTGTCGGCAAGTTCTTAAAGTCGGTAACTTATTTTTGTTCGAACAATAGAGGTAATAAATTCCAAATGATCAAGTTGTAAAGGTTGTAAAATAAAACGTTGCTATGTTCGAGATACAGAGGTCAAATTTAATTTTACGAGTTATAGAGTGAAAATATGTACCAAAATGGCTTGGAGGGACTCGGTGATTATTTCGACTAACAGAGGGTCAAGATTTCAAGTAATGGAGGTTTTGGTGTTTGAAGGGAAGGGAACAAAACATTTTTTCGAGATTTGGAGGTTTTTGACTTATCGAGGTTCGACTTAACGAGTTTCTACTGTATATCTTATTCTCGAGCATTAGGGTCTAATTTGAGATACAAATGACAAAGAAAGAGGGTGAAGCGGGGAGGGCAGCCCCTAACGTTATTTGTACAAAAAATGTTGGCTATTTTAGGGTTGCATGTTGACATTTATTTGCATTGCAATTATAATTTGTAATATGGCGGCCGCGGGCAGGTTGTTAAGTACTTAATTGGAGGGAGAGCTTAGAATACTTTATTGTTTACATTACATTTCTGTTTACGTTACATACATTCATACAATGAATATTCATGAATGGTAATGTAATGACGTCATGTTTTGGTCGTCGCGTCTCGTTTTACAACAATGCAAGAGAAAAGGACGGGAATACTAGTTAATTACTTGTGTCAGAAACAAAGCACAATAGTGTGCTATGTATTGGCAATATGTAACACGTTGCGCGTTGGTTATGTGACTTCTGTCATGTTCTGTCGCCCTAGTAAGTCTCTCCAAAAAATAACGTAACTCCACGGAATAAACTGCTTGTAGGCAAAATAAATAAATAGTTATTTTGAGCTTTGCTACTGCGTTATAAAGCGGGTTTTCTTTTAGATTTTGAATGTCATTAAGAAATACTCTTGTTAGATTTCTGTCATTACTGCATGTTTTGCATCAATTTGAACAAATCTAGGTAGGTACTTTAGTAATTCACAACAACGATTTCGATTCACCATGTAATCCTTATCACACAGTACCTACGTACTCACTCTTCAGACTTTTCTAATTCACATGCTTAATGGATGGAAAGAATGGGGAATAGCCCCCAGGAATTATTTAAATCATGCCAGGAATAATGTAAGAATCATCTTATATTTAGTTGTTCATTATAAAGAACGTATTCGTCTCGTGGCGAGGCATATTGGTTCGTTATCGTGCGTGCAGTCAGTTATCGCGCGCCGTGATGCATGCCGCGCAGAGTGGCCGGAGCGACGCGACCTGTCTGCCGATCTATTTAGGCTACGCCTCACTACGCTCATGGCTGCACTAGACGATGCTAGAATAGAACCACCAGTTTCACTCTGACCTACATTACATTTCCTAGCGTACAACCAACCCCGAACAAATTTCAGACCTCCGAATCCCTTACCAGTCTGTCTGTCACTCGACTCGACAAAAATGACGAAAGAACACGTTAAAATCGGCCACGTTTAAAATTGTCGCCAAAACACCAAAATTTTCGCCAGGTGACAAGAGTTTTCGTGGAAAATTGAAAAATTGTTTACGGTCGGAAAATCCTAGATGCATCCGGGTCACTAGCGTCGGATAAACCCTTTTCTTCAGCGCGCGTGATACTAGGATAGCAGCGCCGGCGAGGAGGTGTACGTAGCGCCGCGGCGATATTAGCTGTACGTGCGAGCGAGACGCGCTTACGGCTGGAATGCTGGCGTGCGACAGAGACGCCGCCTCACGCTACGTTGAAGGTCAAGCGATAGTGGAGTGTAGAGTAGAGCGAAATGAGACTTCTTAGCGTAGTGTTCGTATTTTTCTCAGACTATGAGGTATTTTTATATGAAACAAAATGTCAAACTAAATGTACTCAACAATTTGATAATAGATAAACACAATATGCATTTTAACCAAAATAATTTGTAAACAATGGAAAAGAAATTATTTTTATAATATGAAGTAGTATATTCAGTTATTCTTTCCTTGCTTTCATGTATCATTATTGTAAATAAATGTTTTACTATTTGTAAACATATCAATATATGTATAATATTATCTACATAATATATTGTAACAAAAGCTTTTTGCCCTTTGTTGTAAATCAATCCATCTTACTAGTTAAAACTTAGGCACAAGTTAGTCAATATCAGTGGTCGTAATTATTATCTAAACTAAGTAATGAAATCCATTCATGTTCTCTGTTCTCGCCTACTCTACGCTGCAACAAGCGGCCGCGTCCCGAGCGAGAGAGTGCGCCGCGCTAGCGCGAGATGGCGCTAGCAGCACGTGCTTCCTTTCATAATGTTCGTGTCTAAGAGTCCGAGTCCGTACAACATAACTTTGCGCGCGACTGGCGGCAGCACTTTTGCCAAGAATTGACCTATTCTGCTCAAATTGCAATCAGAACATTATAGTTCCAATTTTACCCGCGCGCAGAGTTATCTTGCTTGCTTTTTTTTCTACTCGCGCCACTGCGGCTCTCATCTCATATTACATCTCACTGGGGAATTTGTTTCGACACTTTTTTGCGTTTTTGGTTTTATTGTTTTGTTTGAGTTTTTAATTTGAATATTGGTAGAGCTTCGTTGATTAGGGAGATTGATGTTTTGTGTATTTAATTACTTATTTATTAGGATTTAGCAGCGGTTTTCACATGATGCTATAGGTACCTAATACAAAATAAATCTAAGATACCTACCTACTTTAGGTATAATTTAAACTAAGCATTTAAGTGATTATTGGATCAGTAGGATAGCATCAGAAAAGTTTTTGACCAATTTTGTTAATTAATGTGCTAACAATACATTCTAAACGATATGTTTAAACTTAACGGCCGCCGTGTGTAATTTATGTATGCCGTATGTAAATTAAACGCGACCAACCTGATTGGCCCTGCAATCAGGTTGGTCGCGTTTTATTGATGTTATAATGAGATATTACGATATCGATGTGGATATTATACCATCATGTGAAATTGCTTTAATTGAGTGTTTTGTTGTCTGCGCTATAACAGTAGTAATTATTAGTCAAGTATTGGAAACATAAGTAGAATGTTACAACATTAGTGTAGATATAAGACCTTTTGGAGTTAAAAGTCGTTGATTATAATATTGTAGATCTTGAATACACAATGTTTCATTAATAGAACATTTAGGTAAATTATTTAAAATAAACTTTAAAAATATAAACCAAGCCTAAATCGGAATCCGCCGACAGGGTGTCAATGTGCTGGCGGCGTTACCTCGCTGAGCGGCCAAACTAATGAAAAGCAATTAATATGAGATAAACCTACCTTATTCCGAGAAATTTGTAATTATTTGTACCTATAATAGATATAAAAGGGTAATTTATATTAATTAAATCGCGCAATGCTGATTTTGTTATGTTAGAATTTGATAATCCCGCGGGCCTGATATTTGTTATTACTTACTGCATTTTATTATAATAGGCTTACCTAGAAGAAACGTACCTATTTACTTCAGATTTTAAACTCCTGGGGTCTTTTAATACATTGGTTACGAGATTTTTCGGGACTTTTGTCTACTATCAATGATTTTTATCACCTTGTGTCTCTCTTATCGTATGACTAGCTGTGCTCGCGACTTCGTCCGCGTGGAATAGTTAATACCATAAAAACGGTCCTAGTGAGTTAATCTTAAAAGATAGACATATACTGTCACATACTTTTTGTTAGATCATTTTAAGAGGAATAATTCTTTCACACATATTTTTTTGATATCTTGAACCTTTTTCGCAGCGCACGCAACGGAAACCCTCAAAAATGAATATTTTTCCCCGTTTTTTCCACATTTTCCAATGTTTCTCCGCTCCTATTAGTTGCAGCGTGATTTTATATGGCCTAAAGCCTTCCTCGATAAATGGTCTATTCAACACAAAAATAATTTTTCAATTCGAACCAGTAGTTCCTGAGATTAGCGCGTTCAAACAAACAAACTCTTCAGCTTTATAATATTAGGTATAGATTCCAATTTGTTATACTTATGTAACATTTCCCCGCGCTGTTGATAGATAAGGTTTAGATCTGAATTTCTAATCTAATGTTAATCTAACTCCATGTTAATTTTCATGCAAATCGGCTCAGCCGTTAGAGTGTGAAGAGTTGACTAACATAACATAATCTTACTCACAAAATACTTTCGCATTTATAATAAAAAAAAACCTAGAATAGTAATAAAAGAGTATAAACAACAACATAACATTCCTCAGAGCATAGTTTGTGGCTTTGTAAAATCCGCGAAAAACAATTGCCGCGGATAAAATCGGAACTAAAAAGTTCTACCCATGTTATATAGGCTCAATATGTGATAGAAAGTGCTGCCACCGTCTTGTGTAGTTGTTTTGTTCGGTGTTAAGTTCAGCTGATTGCAACCGGTTCTGAACTGGTTCGAGCGGTCGCGTTACTTTTGTAAGTTATTTGTGAGGTTTTATTTTTGTAGTTAGCTCTATTATAGAGTTATCTTAAGAAAATACTAGTAGATTAGAGTTAGCTATCTACATAGGTATATAAAAGGTTAAAGTGGCATCCAGTTTGGGCGCTTCCGTGGGTCGGATAAAACGTTAAATTCTAGGTTTCGGCTGTTGGTCTAGTACGGCAGTCGCAAAGCCATGTCAGAGGTTCTAAGGGTGGCTTGATAAACTCTCGACACCAGAGTTGGCCACTCATTCGATAAGAAGCTAAGAAGAAGATAACTTATTTACTTATCACCTGCGAATTATGGTTAAACATAGGGTAATTAAAAAAACTATTATTTTTGCCTCGGTATTATTTAACTTCGTTATATGCACCCATGTATAAAAAAATACAGATCAACTTTTCAAGAAACATGCAGTGTTCTTTAAATTAAAACATGCTTAGATAATAATGATAAATATAAAGATAATCAAATCGATATTATTTATAGCCTCCGACAATAGCGTTGAGAGGCAATACACATAAGTACTAATTTTAGCTAAAATGTGGTCTGCATCCCATATACTATTTACTAGTGGACGCCCGCGGCTTCGCTCGCATTATTTCAAGATAAAATGACACGTTCCAATGCCTATTTTGAATGCCTATAATATAACACTACTTACGTACCAAAAATCATGATGACCCGTTCAGCCGTTTTTACATGATGAGCGTTTAAATAACATAACTGACACTGCTGAAACGTGTTTTATTATCAACTTAAAGTATACCCAGACTTTATGTTTTCTAATATCTTCTATGCACAGACTTTTGACCCTCTTTAGCTTTATTATAAATAAATAAATATTTCAGGACATATCACACAGCGCCATCTAGCCCCATACTAAGCTTACGCTTGTATCATGGGTACTAGATAACGGATATAATACATTTTTTTTTGTAAATACGTACTTGTTATGCATACCAGACTCAACACAAGTAATTACAAATTGTAATATGCATAATTACTTGTGTTATGCGGGAATCGAACCCGCACCCCTAGATTAGAAGGCAGAGCCTTTACCAACTAAGCTAACACAGCAGTCAAATTATACCTATGTGCATGCGCAAACATAGGTAGTAGTAGGTACTTATACGTTTGTTACATTATTCTATGGCCCAATCGCACGACGTTTTTAGCAATAAAATTACCAAAAGGCCAAATACGTTTAACAATTGAAGTGCATGTGAGCCTAGATTTTAATTTTTTCTCTTTGCACATTACCATCAGTAAAATAACAAATAAATAAATAATAGAAGGGTGAAGGGTGTCCTCCAACTGCATTGCGAGACGCTGCCCGATTCTTGCACAATCCCTCTCTGTTCTCTTAATATATAAATAACCCGTTCAAGTTAAAAAAAAAAGTAAAGTTTGTATGAAACATCGCGTGATACCTACTTGTATGAGTTATTATGTTTGTAAACAAGATTACCCAAGCCATCGTATCATAATTATAATGTTTTGAATTGCATACCTTTATTCAATAAACACAGGCATTTAATCATACATTATTAATCATGCGGTAGCTTAAAACAATGATGCGGCCTAGAAATACTTAGGTAAAAAAAGTGGAGCAACCTTAATGTAATGGATTTGTAGCAAGTCGCTGTTTTGAAGTTACGAACTATTAATCAAGGATAAGATTATATAGTATTCATATTAGCTGTAATAACTACTTTCATCTATACTATAACTGCTCAAAAATAACGCTAAAGGGCCGCGCAAGATAACTTTGTGCGTAAATAAAATAGAAAGATGAAATTCATGAGCGGGATTGAACATAGCACGTGACAGAAGTGTCGCCACCACGTTCATAGAGTTATCTTGCGCGGACAAATATCTAACTGAATCATTACAAAAATCATTATTTCCAAGTGTGTGTCCGCCACGTGATGACGTCAGCGAGTGATGATTGTTCATTGCATCCTGGTATGGTTGCAGGCGCCGAGCAGGCGGCCATGACGGTGGGCGTGGCCAACGTGCTGTGCGACGACCGCCCGCTGGCCTGGCCCGCCGCCCCGCCCGCGCCGGCCCCCGCGCCCCTCTGGCCCTACCCAGGTAACACCTCCTCCTTTCACTGCGACCCTGGTAGCTACGCGCCAACTGCATTGCGAGACGCTGCCACGCGCTGCTCCGATTCTTTCACAATCTCTCTCTGTTCTCTTCTCACTTTTTTCCACCGCGCAGACAGAGATAGAAGTTGTATTTCATAGACGAGGAGGTTGGCGCGTCGGCCTTGGGACGCAGATTAAGTGGTAGTCGGTGGGCGTGTGGCGCCGCCTCTTCTTATTCATGCTGCTTTGGTAGCGGCATTGCAACTGTAGTCTCGGGAAAAACACCACTTCGCTGGGTGAATGAGGAAGATGAAGTTTTGAAAGTATTGCGTAATTTTTTATTAACAGAATTTATTTCTTATTAAAAGAAACGTAGCCAGATTTTACTTGAATTCAATGCCATTAATCAGAAAAAAAGGTTAAACTCGATCTTTTTCATCGATTTCTTTCGTGTTTTAATGAAATTTGAATTGACATAAGACATTATTGAACAAAGTAAATATAAGCTAGGTACTTTATTATCGGCGGAGCCGCAGAGTCCATTAATAAAAAATAAAATAAGTACTTTATTATGTATGATATTCCTTTTAAAAATCATTGCACGTGGGTGTATAAATTGTAATGAGACTTTTAGAGGCCTCATTTATTTTGAAAAGAACATAGGTAGGAAGTAAGATTCAGTTTTTTTTTATAAGCCAATCGTTGCCTTTGGAAATGAAGCATCTGCCATTTGAGTCTGTTAATTACAGGAAGCAATAGAACGAAGATCTACTGTCAAGAGTACTGAAATAATTTATAGATTTTGCGTAGTAAGGTTAAAAGTCAAGGTGTAGTGAGTGTCACACAAGCATGTTTTAGAGTTTTTATTTGTTTGTCTGATAGTGACGTAAGTTTATCCTTTCACGACAAAGTAGATGTGGTGAAGGTAAGGCAACCACATGTTTGAAAACTTTGGTATGTAATGTATAAGGTACATGAGCCAAATCAGCCAAGATTTTCGAGACATCGTGAAATCCCGCCCATTGGCTTGTCCTAGAGAAACTGAAATCTTTTATAATATGTCAAAAATAGATCTTTCATGCATCTTCTTATTCTATATAGTTATTTCTTATCGTTCGCTTTTGATATAGCGGTCGAGATCACTAGCAGCAGAATCATTCATTACCTTTGATTTTGTGTCTTCTTAGGTAGATAGGTACATCTTAGTGGGCTTCTTAGCATATTCACGTTCCACGTGTCTATAAATTTTCGTTCCTTTGGCAAATGTTTATTTTGTAGACGATTGCATAGGAGCAAAATAATCTTACTGAATTGGTTTTAACACTAATGAAAATAAGATGTAAAAAAAATATGAAAACGTGTGTAGTGAATAGTGACATCGAAATTATTCGTTTTGGCCTACACGAAGATTGAATATGTTTTGGGATAACCCGAGGTATGAGTATCATCAAAATATATTTAGTACTTAGCTTTTCTTATCGCGTGTTATAATGGCAAGCTCTGGTGAAAAATGTTATGGAATGGCTTTTAGAAGTACAATTGCTGATATCTGGTAAAGACGCTGGGAAGGTTAGTAGATAAGAGAAAAGGTGGATTCAATCATTATTGTTACATTTATCGGCGTTTACGATAAAACTATCATGATGATGATAAGCCATCAGATACTGTAGGTATTGTATACTCTACTGTAGTTAGGTACATCTAATTATGTGTACAATTTAGCGCCTAAGTTCAGGTATAAAAAGAAAAGTAGTTTGTGTTAATCGATGTTCTTTGTTATCATCATATCAAGTTTCATCCAACTCGGTTTGGTCGTTCGTGTGTCAAGAATGAATAAATATATATCCACACTCAAATAGGTACATAATTTCGCTAGATAGTTTTATGAACATATTATTTTTAGTGACTACAATTGTGGGTTTCATTAAAAATATCAAAGAAATTTAACAATTTTCTTATTAATAAAGTCATAAATATCATCACTTAATAAATCACGTTTATTTCTTAATTACGCCCCACACGATGCAAAAAGCCGAGTGCACAAGCACCGGATCCATCGCTCACTCGCATCCAACCACTAAATCGAGTCGACGCGCCGGAACTGTCACTTCCATGCCATAAATTATCCACCATCAAAAATAAAAAACATGCTAAAACTCATTTATCGATAAAACACGCGCACAGCCCTATAATGCCACGCGCCGCCCACTAAGCCCCGCCCCCTGCCATCTCAACCAACCAGCGCGCAACACGCCTCCACACACCCGCCTTCGTCTTAACCGTTCCGATATTTTTAGTGTTGTGAATTACTTTTTTGTGTTCACGTTTTTTCCGGTAATTTTTAATGGCAATTTTTGTGGCGGAACGTTTGTTTGGCGTTTGACAAGTCACGCGATGTTTGTGATGTAAAAAAAACAGTATGCAAGAGGCGCGTCACTTTGATTGATCAGGGTTGAGTGGGAGTGCCTGGGAAACAATATAGGTATGTCTGATGTCGATGTCGAGAGTTTACAAACCACCATAAAGGCTCTATCATGGCTTAATTACTGCTGTACCTACTGTGATAACCAGCTTAAACTAGGAAATTTCCTGATACAAAAGAATGTTCACTATTGACATCGTTAAAAATAGAATTTAGAAGTAGGTATAGGTAGTCTATAAATCTTACAAAACATGAGTTCTGCGTGTATTTTGTTCATAAATTAGTACCTCAGTGATGAAGATACCAATTGAATGAGAATATATAATAACCTACTATCACTATCACTTTATCTTTGAGCAGCCACATGAAACATAATAGGTAATTATGATAACAATTATTAAATAATACTTGATAAAATATAGCAGGTATGTAGGTACCTATGTTCCCAATGCAAAATGTTGAAATAAATATCTTTCATTTCATTATAAGAACAGGCCTCAAGTCTGTAGAAGATTTGTTAGTAAAATATATTTATTAATAAAGTAAAGAGAAATTAGCCGCTATCTGACATTTCCTTCACTAAATCTCTAATGGATCTAATCTATGGAACGCACTGAGAAGTGTTACCCTTAGCACAGTGTTGATGCTTTACTTAGGGAAGTATCGTTTGTGAATACGGGCGTAAATGCCTCTTCTTTGTGAATCCTGTCGCGCAAAGCGGCCGAGTAGCTTGTGTTCTTTAGATTCGTATCTATCCTTATTGCAAGCGTGATAAATATCAATAGGTAACTAATAACACTTACTAGTACACTTCATATCAAGTAATAATTTGTGAAAAACCTTTAATGTTCGTTCACATCATACACAACAAATTAAGAAGCAAATGAAACTAAATTTACACCAAAACATATCTACATTAAGTAATTAAGGTAGGTAACACAGAAACATTGAACCTAAGTAAAAGCCTATATTAAATAGAATTTATTTATTTCTTACCTTAAAGATAACTTAATTAACAGAGTTTTGAATTTTATTTAAAATGACCTTATTGTAGAGTTACCAGTGGCTACTGCACTAGGTAGGTACCCCAAATAAACACCAACAAATAAAAGATGATTGAAGTAGCTGTCCAATGGGGAGTTAATAATGTTAAATAAAAACACTTTTTCTAGCTAGGTCATTTACTTGAGAAAACAAACTTATTTCGAGGATCACAAAAACCAAAGACTTGTATCATTCGTAGAAAGGTCTGGGCGCCATCCACAATGTATCTCCCTAAAAGAATTCACAATCGTATTAAAATATTCATCACCGTACCCGCTTAATGAAATCCCCATTATCATTCAATAGAAAACGATCAATTTAAAGCACAACAGATTTAAAACGCCGCCGACCAAATTAAACTATGCTAATGAATAGCGCTGTCTCTTTCACTCGATAGAAATATTCCTATTTGCATCTCTGTCTGCAGCAGGGATGTGAACCGAATAATGCATTAGTTTGATAATCGATTCTACTCATTTGATTTGTCTGGGAACTTTTGTGACCCGGTTTTGTTTGGCATGTTTTTTGGATCGGGTTGACTGTGGAGTTGTATAACATCAGATGAGGGGAGGTCAAGCGTGAACCTATTAAGCTTTTTCTGCTTTGCTAATACACTTTTAGTTGATTGTCTAATCTAGAGACCATCTTTGGTAAATGTTATTTCCCATGGTATTCATAGGTTTTGAATATTAATAATGCAGAAAAATATTCAAAGGTATAATGAATGAAATACATAAGTTTGTATTTAACTTTTTTTTATGTGGGATAGGTTTATGTTTGACTACAGCCTGCCTGATGTTAAGCATTGCTGCAGCCTAGGGTGTAACACGTTTACCTAGAAGATACCTATTAACTCTACCTCTAACTAATTGTTTAAATGCTTACTGAAAAGTTAGGTAGATCTGTTCCAAAACGTTGGTTTCGAAACGAAAAACAAACTAAGTATAAAATCCAAACAAAACCTAATTTAAAATTGTAGCATAGCATTTTAAACAGAATAATAATATCCAATATAAAACCAACCCATGACACGCAATGCGCGTACTCCTACGAAATCAAACACAGCGTCCGTATGCGCCGGCGCAGGTAGTGAGTTCCCATCGAGAGTGGAATGCCTGCGCGCCTGCGGAAATGCACGCCACGAATATAAAGATGATGGTAGGGGTGTTATGTGGAGCGGTCGTTTGTTTAAACATTAAACAAAGCAATTAATTTACAATAAGTATATTTTTAACTAGGTAGATATTCAAATTCAAAATCATTTATTTCAGACTTTGGTCTACCTATATTTACAATAATATTAATTCCTTTTAAAATATCTTATTTATATAAAGTCACAACATAATCAATAAAAAATAGAAATAATATTAAAGTTAAAATGACAAAATTCAAATAGAGTGAAATAAAATGTATGAGTAAAATTAGATATAAGTTCGTATGTTTCTTCAGTCCGCTTGATATTACATTTCTTTACCTATACGTCGTCGTTGTTTAGACGTTCGTCGAACTTCTTATAGTTTCGAAACTATTACCGTTGATGTTTTTTTGTGTTGGGTAAGGATACGTATTAGAATAGTGATGCTTAGGTACAGACTTTTTTCATATTTGATAACCATATTGAAATAATTATGAGGAAATGTAGTTAGTCCGCTAACCTTTGTGGCGGCCATCTTGGTTTCCAAATACGTAGATAGCTTTTTTAGTAAACACCTAATCTATACTAATATTATAAAGCTGAAGAGTTTGTTTGTTTGTTTGAACGCGCTAATCTCAGGAACTACTGGTGCGAATTGTTTTTTTTTTGTGTTGAATAGACCATTTATCGAGGAAGGCTTTAGGCTATATAACATCACGCTGCAACTAATAGGAGCGAAGAAACAATGGAAAATGTGGAAAAAACGGGGAAAATTATTCATCTTTGAGGGCTTCCGTTGCGTGCGCTGCGAAAATGGTTCAAGAAATCAAAAAAATGTGTATGAAAGAATTATTTCTCTTGAAATGATCTAACAAAATGTCCGCAACAGTTTATGTCTATCTTTTGAGGTTAACTCACTAGAACCGTTTTTATGGTAGGTAATAACTATTCCACGCGGACGAAGTCGCGCGCACCAGCTAGTGAATAATATAAATACCAGCTTATGGAAACAAAGAAAGAATGGTGCCGTTCAAATGAGGATTTAAACAACTCGGCAGCAAATATTTTGTGTCCAGTTTTTGTTTTTTCTTGTTGCGACAGCCCTGACATGCGTACGTATTGTCAATAAGTGGTAGTGACGGCTCACACATTCTGTTAACTCGCCGGATTTGAATGCGGGTAGTATTACAGGAAACGTACACAATTATATGCGTAATTAAAGCGATAAACGCCGCTTAAATATAAATAAAACCGTTTATCGTAAGTATTGTAAAAGACTTCTTTCAATACTCAATAACAATATAAAAATAAAAATGTTATATCTCAGACGTTGTCGACGTCATTACAAATTTAGACTATTAGTCTGTATTTTGTAGGCATTGCAAATCAATTAAAATAACCTGCAAGCTATAGTAGTACAGGTTAAACATGAATGATGCCTGCAAATTATTGTTGTTCAAGCTGTGTACACATATCTTAGGAATTTGTTCTGGATCAAAACCAGTTTTGAATGTATACTTAGCTTATTTGGGAACATAGCTTATTCTGTTTTGTGTACCATTATAAATAAATAAATAGTTTCTAGTAGGTTATAGAGTTTAGTTTTAATGGGCTCCATATGCTATATAGCTAACACCTAAAGAAGGCATTACTTACATGTATTGTAATGCACACGTGTGTGGTTCCATTGATACACACACTCCTGCATATTCTTTGAGCCGGCTATCTAGAGAATATAAATTGCACTTAAATTAGCTTAGCAATTGTAATGAGATCCTGTCTTTTGTAGCCCGTGTTTGTTTCTTAGATAGAGTATCTATAGTTTATGTAAGTATGAGTTTAGAGAGGAAGCAACGTCAATGTTATCACCTATTACTTTAGCTTACCATTGTTTAAATATTTGATTTAAAACTAGAGCATATTGTAACATATTGTCTTTGTTTTAATTTCAGCTCAAATGTCGATGGAGAGCATGATGGTGGGTGGCGTTGGCGTGGGCGGCGGCATGGCTGTGGGCGGCGGTGTGGGCGGCGTGGGCGGCTACCAGCTGGTGCGCGAGCCCACGTCGGGCGCGCTGCTGCTGCTGCCGGCGCCGCAGGAGTTACCACACACCGTAGTGTGGGGCGGCATGCCTTACCCTTCTGGGCCCCTGATACTTCCTCCAGCTCCACATCCGTCTCATCACCTACAACTCCTACCAGGCGACCTGCTAGCTTCTACAGCTACTAGCTACCAACATACTCACACGCACTCTACTCGCCTGGTGACTCTCGCGCCGGCGCCCCCGCAACATGACAAGCGGAAACCCATCATGCAGCCGATAATAACGCCGCATCTGATCAAAATCGAGCCAGAACCGCCTCAAGAGAAGCCTCAGCCTACGTTTGCCCCAGAGCCGGTTCCGCAGCCGATGTTGGCGACTCACCTCTATTACCAGCCTGAGTTCAACGAGCAGCCTTGCAGGAGCCAGGCTACTTCTCCTGCAGCGCCTCCTACACCACCTCCTGACGCCCCAGAAATGCCCGCACACAAAGACGCATCGAACCAAACCGATCACATCGACGACGAAGACGAAATACCCAATAATGCGGACGAAGATGAGAGAGTAGCTTGTGTTGGAGTCGCTCATTCACCAGAAGATTCCACACACACACTAGTACACAACCCACCTCCAGTGCTTCACATGCCTTCCATGGAGTCAGAGGAGTCTTCATCCGAGGCGACTGCTGTAGTAGCTGCGTCGGTAGAGAAGGCGATAGACGCTATAGAAAGAGACGAAACTA
This sequence comes from Macaria liturata, assembly GCA_964023185.1. Lineage (NCBI taxonomy): Eukaryota > Metazoa > Arthropoda > Insecta > Lepidoptera > Geometridae > Macaria > Macaria liturata. The sequence goes on along the minus strand of OZ026823.1, from coordinate 11,639,675 downwards.
TCGACTCGAGTTCGAGTGGCGCGTCTAACGATATGGTGATAGATACCGCAAGAACTACCCCAGTGCCTCAAGCTATGAACGGTCAGCAGCCACCTCGATTGCCAGTGGATGTGAGTGGCTTGGAGCTTCTGTCGAACAGTATAGAAGAGTTCGAACGAGCAAAGCCCGGAACGAGCATACCTACGCTCGACCCAGTGCCGTTGACAGTAGATACTAGGAGCACGCAGAAGTTAAATATTCACATAAAGACATCTCCAAAATCCCCACCGAGAACTGATGCGGAACCTACCAGAAGGTTTGAATTCCCGTCCGTCGCACCGAGTACCAGTGAAAGAGCCAAACCTTCTCTCGATGGTCTCGGGCTGCTGTGTGCTCTTGCAGAACAAAGGTTCATGGAGGAGGTCGTAGAGAGCCCTACACAGAACGTACCTGCTCTCCGACCATTCATAAAAAGCGAGCTACTCAGCCCCACAGAAATACCCAGAGACAGACCCTTGGAATCTTCTAGTAAAAAAGACAAACATAGACATAGAGATGGTGACTCGTCGAACGAGAGGCGGAGAAAACGAAGCAGTGATAGAGAGGAGAGGCTACGTCACAAACTCGAGAAGATGAGACGACAGAAACGCGAAAGGGAAGGAGATGAAACGAGAACCGGTGGAGGAGAGTTAGAAGCGAGTTTACGACGAGTCACGGCTTGTCCTTGCGGAGCGATACCGTGTCCGCACACTAATGTGGTGCCCTCGGCGCACGCACTCGTCAATGCCATGGAAAAAGACATGAGAGAAAGGTTGCAAGACCTGCAAAGACAGTTCGACGAGAAGAAAGCTCAAATCAATGCTCTCACCCCACCTCTAGCTCCGTTATCGACGTCATCTACACCTTCCACGCCCGCGCTCTCGCCGGACTCAGACCGAGGGTCGTCCAAGAAGCGGAAAGTTGGAAGGCCGAGGAAAGTCTCCAGCCCCGACTCGACAGAAACGATCGTCGCGAAAAAACCCAAATCGAAAAGCAGCTTAGTCGGATTCTTACTAGCAAAACAAAAGTTAAAAGGAGGTATCTTGTGCACCAGAGGTGAACCCTCCCGTGAAGATGAGAGGACGAGCAAAGTCCGTCCGAAACTAAAAGCGGAACCAATTCTCAAGATCCATTCCGAGGAAGAAGAGAGGGACTGGGGCTTAAATAGATCAGCGAGTTCTTCTATGGAAAGCCTGAACGAAGTTCGGCAGAAAAACCGAGAGAAGGTTGACAAATTAGTGCGAAAACATTCGAGAGATGACTTACCTGAGTTGGAGTTTGCGTTGCGACGTGCCAGTGCTTCCAGTGACAGCGAGAAAGAGAGACGTCGAGCGAAAAAGAGACGAAAGAGTTTAAAGTCAAAGGAGAGGGGTGATGACTCCTTGCCTGTGGTATCCAAGTGTACTTTGACGGAGGATAAGTTGGATTCTTCACCGCGAGTTCTGACAGCGATGGGAGGGCTGTTCTATGCAGGCAAGCTGAGTGCGGTCACAGCGCCGGATGTGTACGCCATCACACTGGATGGGGAGCGAGGGAACAAACCACACATACTGTCCAGGGAAGAAACTCTGAGAGATGCGGTAAGAAATCGCTATACTTTAATCCCATATAATTTCCGGAAATCCTTCGCCGTGTTAGCGGCGCACCGTTCTGATACTTGCATTAATCCTGTATAAACTGGTTATGAGAGACAAGGAGTAATATTTTTTTACACAATTGTAGTATTTTAAACTGACGCAGCACCAAAAAATCGTACTTTCAATTCAAGTCACCAATCCTATCCAATAACTTCGCAATCCAATTCGTCAACTTATCAATTCTCAGATCCTAGAAGTATCACCCACATCAGCTAGCGAGCTGCCCGCCGGCGCACGAGTCTGTGCGTACTGGTCCCAACAGTACCGGTGTCTCTACCCTGGCACAGTGGCGGAGGCACCTGACTCATCTGAAGACAAGTTCGTCGCTGTCGAGTTCGATGATGGAGACTCTGGAAGAATCGCCATTGAGGACATACGGTTCTTGGAGCCTAATTATCCTGTTGTTGGTAAGGAAATGTTTATAACCTGAAGTGCGTAGGTATTTATTTCTGTTCTTGAGAGCTAACAAAATGAGCAAAAGATTTCTTGCGTAGGTAATTATATTCGCTAACGTGTTCTAAAAATGAAATTATTTGGAATGATTAGCGCTAGCCTAGTATTAAGGCCTTACTTAAAATTGGTCAGTTTTTTTTTAAATTATCGGTAGCACTAAGGGTCACGTAACTGATACTTAGTTAATTTTATTTAACGGCTAATACCTTTCTCAATTCCAGAATATGAGAATCCACTCTTTACCCTCGGCAAGAGAAGACGAAACACCAGCATGACAGAAGACAAGAAACCTTCCATAGTTGGAGAACCGAAACCATCCACTTCAGACCTCACGCCAAAAGAAGAGGAAGACCGTCACAAAGACCGCAAAAAACTCAAAAAGCACAGAAAAGAAAAACTCAAACGTCACTCCAGCGAAGACGACCCAACATCAGCAGACTACGTCAAAAAGAAGAAAAAGAAACACAAGTGCTGCGAAGACCACTGCAAGCACAGACGGCACCACAAGAAGCACCACAGAAAGCATAGGAAACGACACCACTCCGACAGCAAAGAACCGACCAGTTCTTCTGGAGAAGAAGTTCCCAAACCCAAGTCTTCCTCTGACTACATTGACTCTAACAAATCAAACGAAGATTCCGTAGACTCCAACGACAGGCTCTCCACTCTGGTTGCGATGGAAAAGTCCCCGGACGAGAAAATGAAGACTGTGATAAAGAAAGCGGTAATAACCAAGAAAGCCCTGGTGAAGACGGCCATCTTGGATTTCAGTACGTTGAACAAGTATACTGCGAAGAAAGAAGAGGATAATTTGAAGGACAGTGGGATTGTGCTGGATGATGAACCTGGGACGTCCAGCATTGATGCAGCTAAGAAGGTGAGGTTTCTACACATATATTTTACGCGACAACTGCTCCAGTTACTATGTGAGTGATAGTGGAGCAATCCTGTACTGGAACAGCCTGGCTACATATTATTAATATTTTTGAGAATACTAGCTAATCAGCCAGGTGCATGGAATATCCTACTATCATGCTATGGACTGACGCCTTACGAAGAACGAGAACTAGACTATATTATCCTTACCTGTACTAAATCCGTTTGTAGTTCTTTTTCTCTTTCTTTATATTTAAGACACTGTCGCGCTGTGATATAATTTGTGGCCTTCTATCGTATCTATGATCTTCTTGTACGACATGATAGCTTTTCCTTTGTGAGTGTACTTAACTGTTTGTTTCCCATGTTCCAGAAGGGCAAGAAGCGCACAGTCTCATCAACTTCCTCCGATGGCGGTGTGGGCGGTGTATCCAAGATGGCCGCCTTCCTGCCAGGCGGCGCACTGTGGCGCTGGCAAGGGGCCGCCTACCGCCGCACGGCGCGACCGAGACATCGCAAGCTGTTCTACAAGGCCATACAGCGGGGAGAGGAGATACTGAACGTGAGTTCTGTTACCATGGTAGAACTACTGTAACTGCAACTTTGACAGGTTTTTTATACAGTAAACATGCAGAATGATGGTGAAAACCCTGTTTAAATGGTTTCTAGAAATATCACAAGCTCAACACGTTGGTCCGACAAAATTTGCATAACACTAGACAGTATACAAGTACTAACTCCAACTCTTCTCATTTCCAGGTGGGAGATGCAGCAGTGTTCCTCTCGACGGGCCGACCAGACCGACCCTACATCGGTCGTATAGTGGCGCTGTGGGAGGCACGCGGGGCCATGGCGGTCCGAGTCAAGTGGTTCTACCACCCGGAGGAGACGGTTGGCTGCCCCAGCCAGCTGCGATACCCGGTGAGCTAGCTTCTGCTTGCTATGTGGTCCTAGTATCTACGTAACCAGCGCTGGTTGCTAGCTTCCAGCACATGCTGAATTATACATGAAATCTTTTTATGTTATTGTGCTAGTAACCTTTGTGTGTGTTTATTGTGTTTCTTGCCTCGATCTTTTATATTAGTGCTCAAATCCTAAAAACATCTTTTCTTTCATTCCAGGGTGGCCTCTTCGAATCTCCCCACACAGACGAGAACGATGTTCAAACGATATCCCACAAATGCGAAGTGCTGCCTTTACAGCAATACCAGGAGCGCATGGGCGACGACCCAGCTCGGTACAGCACTGTATATGACAACAACGATGTATACTACTTAGCGGGACACTACGACCCGACGCAGCAGAGTCTCAAGATGGAGCCTGATATACCATTCGTGAACACCTCTTAGGTGATATGGATTCCAGGTACATTCAAGATGTTGACGTTCTAAATTGCGTTTGAAAGAGTTTCTCGGTTTTTACTAAGCATACAAAGCTGTAGTCAAGTCGATTTTAACGAAATAGGAATTTATATAATTGTCTGACAAAATATACATAGTCTTACCGTAAGTAATAATATTTTCTAACGTTGCCCAAATAATAGTGTATTTGATATGATTTAAAGTGCAATCAAACGGTTTTTTTGAACACAGTTGAACACAGTTTTTAATAATCTCGATGTTTAGAGTGTTACGGTAGATTTCTTTGCCAACTTCGTATGTAAGTAGATTGGATCGAAACAGGTCTTATCAAGTACAAGTAGAGAAACAATTCGAAGCTCAATCGCGAATTTTCTAGACACCCTAACGTTACAAATAATTTTCAAGTTTTTTTTCCATAATGTAGTACTTACTTACAATTTATACATGTTACATTGGTATTTTGACTTCTTGTACAAAACCCAAGAAGGAAACAATCTTAATTACGTTGTAAAGTTACCTTGTTATGTTATTTAGTGGTATCTGTGAATGGGATGTTGATTTTTCCCTATTCTTGTGTGGGCCGAGCTGTGGGATTCATGGACTTGACTTTATGATGTTTTGTACACACGATAAAGTGATACATTAGATGTACTAAGCAACCTTGTGTTGTGTAAAAGAAGCAAAATAATTTGTATGGTAGAATCAGTTGTGTTTCCAATTTTCATACAAATCTGTCAGAAATATGTTACTCAAACATTACTGGAAATCAAATGCTTCGCCATCTATGTGTTATCTTTATCTTTGACTTGTACAACAATATCGAGAGGTGATAGGCATGTGATTTATTTTTATATATATACATACGTGAAACGCTGTAATCTCAGTGTATATATATTATGTAGTCTTATATTGTATTTTTCTTAAATTTCTATGTAGTTTTCTTGCTATAAATGTCTATTTTACACGCAATACTGTTGTAGCTAGTCCCTTTTTTATTCAAAATTGCCCAGTGAAGTGAAAACGGATGAGAGATCGTGAATTATTAACTCTTTGTTATTGTTTATGCGATTATTTTTATATTTGTTTGATAATTTTATGTTGATGACGTATACTTTATATCGAATGGTGCTAGACGCTGATACTACTCGTTTTTCTTCGCTATATTTAAGAATGTATTATATTAGTTGAGTCATTTCAATCGGTACTCTGTTATCGATGATTATTTCTTTATTTTATGGCGGTTGCTCACTCTTTCGGAGATAAGCTGAACATTCAAATAACGATGACCTTAATCCTAAAAAAAAACAAATAAAAGAGTATCTATTCTTGTCGTATCTCAGCGACAGTGTTGAACCGGCATTAGATTATATATTATGTGTATCATCTGCTTTATATGTAAGTCGTTGCCATCTTATTATAGCGTATCGTATATTATGTAATCATTTAGCGTATAATTTCAACAGGGTACGTTGAGCCCTTCTTTTTATCCTTTATTCATATCTAGGGACTGAAAGACAGGGAAGTAGAATAGAGGCCCCAGGGTCTTAGAGTAGGGATTTTGTATGAACGGCCAAGTTTTATATGAAAGAGATCACTTCATGAGTTTAGTGCTTTGTTCTATAATTAATGTCATTTCGAAGGTTGTTAGGTGCAAAAGTGGTTTCGATACATACTTTTACATTTTAAATTTAAAAATTAGTAATTTTAGTTTAATTGTAATTTTGAAATCATCTACAGACAAACACTACACCATAGCTTACCATTAAAACATACTTTTATAGCCTGTTTATAATTACGCTGACTGTATGCTGACTATCTAAAGTATATGAAATTCGAGTGAGCGTTTTGATTGACGTCTTTTTATTACCGTTTATAATAGTTAGCATACGGTCAGCGTAATAGTAAAGCGTACTTACCTAACCATTATTTATATATTTGTTCTCCGCGGGAATCGAACCCAGGCTTCCAGATTGACCATTATTTAGCTGCAGCCAGCCACAAGAGAACTAAGCCCAGAGTATCAAAATTACTTTTGTTGAAAACTGATTACATATATTATAATATGCAGAAGTTGTAATCTTTTATTTATAAGTTACACGGCTATAAAGCCTGGTTATACATAAATAATGACATAATGTTGTGTCGTCAAGTGTTAGATTTAGCTATTTTAAGTTAATTTAGGTCTTACTTTCGGGTTTAATTTTACACCACAAAAAAACATTGGAAGAAAATTGACAAATAATAAATAAAAATAATAATTAAAAAGTGCGAAATTGAACAATATTGAGAAAGTGGTATTTTTGTATCGGTAAATCGTTTTATTTTATGTATTAAGAGGACGTGAAGAAATGTTTATGTATAAGTACAAACACGAGATATTTGCCTCGACCCAATGTATAAGTATATATATAATATACTAACATTGGATATATTCTTCAAATGTCTGTCCCTGTCAATCGTAGAATGTATTCTATATATGGGAAAGCCATGAATAGTAGAGTTAAAGATTAATAATATATCAGCATCGATAATATAAACATTATAAATACGCTTAAATAAAATATTTTTGGCTGATTTCTGTGTTTCATTTGTGATAAATTGTTTAGGCACATCAAGACCCAGTATGATTGTATAAATTATACCTATGAATCATATGTTATTTATATATATTGACTATCGGTTTAAGCGATTAGGATGAAATTTGGTATGACGATAGATACTATTATGGATTGTTTATTATTCCGAATAAGCATGAGAACAACACCGCAGGGCGTCGCTAGTACAGTTTATAAAAGAAAAAAACTCGTAAAAATTAAAGCACTCTTTATTAAAACAGGCACAAAGTATCATCATAATACACATCTGATTTTGAAAATGTATTAAAACAGAAAATAAATAAATTCACATCAATTGACAACTTATTGAGTCATTTGCAAATAATTATAAAATAACTTAATATTAGAAAGAGGTAAGTATCTAATCATAATAATAGAATAAATCACTTAAAACTACAAAACTTAGTAAGTATGTAGTGTTAGGAAATATTATTTGGAATTTCATACAGAGAATTAACTAATTTATTACTGGGCATCTAAACATACTAGGTGTTTTTGTCGCAGGGATGAGCACTGGGTTTTGAAATTCTCAACTGAAAGTGTCACTGTATCTAGGATACCTCACTATGACACTTTCCATCAGGCACTCTAGTTTTTCTCTCTCATTATTCGTGTCATCACTCGGTGTTAAAAAATCTAGTCACTGACATAAAATAAGTACGAGTTCGTAGTTAGACAATAGATAACAATAAATCAATGCCTAATAAAATATTTCTTAATTAAGTAAATCAACCTTTAATCTTATGTTGTATTGAGCAATTGTCCCTACACCTTCTAATCCGCGCAAGATAATTCTGCTATAATTGAAACTAAAATGTCCACGGGAACTGGAAAATCAAAGACAGATTTACAGAACGCCTATTTAAAAAAAAGTTGTACAAAAAAGCCACACTAGATGTTATGTCGCTAGATCTGACCACGATCTAAAATGGGGCAAGGTAAACAGTTGTCGCGCTAAAAATAACTTAATTTCTGTCACTCAGTATCATTGGTTACTTGTTTTATTAGTGTGTTTGATGAGTATAAGAATTCTTTCGCGCTTTGTGGCGCCATCTCTTATCAACATTAGTTACTAAATTACTAATTTGGTACTGGAAAACCGCCCATTTACTTATCAATAGCAGAAAGTCACAGAATTATCTTGCTAAGCCTCTAACCTTACCCTACCTTACATAACTTTACAATAACTTAAAAACTAGCATTAATTCCTGGGGCGTTAAGGTCAACAAAGAATCTCCCGTTTCCCATTACTATTAATGACCTCATAGGTGTCATCATCGATGATCTTGTACTTGTCCTGGCGGTAGTTCTTCAGGTTGTGGAGGAACCTGAGGGAGGACTCCTCTCGGATCTTGGTGATGACTGCGGGCAGGTTGCTGGTGCCCGCCTCGGACGAGAGGGAGGCGTAGTATCTTTCCTGGAATAGGAGAAACAGGTTGTGAAATGTTTTGGTGTTGGTGGTAAGGTAGAAAGTAAAATGGTGATATGATCTTTTTGGCACTATTCTGGACAAAAAAGACACAAGACAGGGAAGAGGCCTATACCGACTAGAGCTGAAGATGATGATGGTGATATAATATAACCACGTTACAAAACTTTTTATCCAAGTATAGGCAAGCCACCTTAGACAATTTTTTGAAATTATATATTTTCAATTAAAAGGAATATTTTTTTAAGTAAATAAAAGCATACAACAAAGTCAAGTCACAGTCTTCTTAAAATTATTATCTTAGTTTAGTAATCAGCGAGCCTATTGATCTCTATCAATAGATGTGGACAAAATTGGACCTAAAAACCTGTTACGTTACGGGCCTCCACCAATATTGAACGTACTATAATAATATAAGGAGAGGCTACACAATCGGGGTTAAAGTGTCCACTTCAAGGCAAACAACAGATGTATTCAACCAACCAAGCAAGCAAACACCGACGATATAGTACATGATAGATGTCTCATTATAGCGGGAAAATCAGAAACACATAAGTACGAGATAGCGCGTATATTATAGGGAATAAATTCAAATCGGTTGATTTCCCATCTAATAAATTTATCTAATTGACCCGATTCATTCGCTCCGCCATGAACGCTTACCAAAAGTGCTTGCCAATCGGTTTTTATAAGGTTTACGTAGCCCCCGGCAAAAAGAAAAAATTACTATGTACACTAATTATTTTTTACAACTTGTGAACGGTTTGAATTTGTGAAAGATAGTATTCCGATAACATTTTTGTAATATGAACATAGATTTTTTTGGACGGCCGTATCTTGTTATTATTTATCAAGTGCAATTACATCGGTGCAAAAAAACTCGCCCGAACTTTAGTTAAGCGTCTCTTTATTATTATACTGTATATTGCAAACACCGATAACCTCGGTAAAGTCGATAAATAGTACTTAACAACAGGCAGCAGCCCTGTCTCCACCAGTCCGCTCTCAATTTCCAAGTGAAATACATAATATATTATTACACAGTGCAGTTTTAACATTAACAAGAACGATGTACATTTTATTGAGTGTGATGAACTTTAGTGTATCGAGGAGTAAATTATATGCGAAATAAATTCAGTTCATTATGTAATGTGACAGTTTAGTGCTTAAGGCTGGTTTAAGGAATATTTTGTGATAGAAATTAAATGATTGGTTTTGTATTGTGTTTTAATTATCTGGAAAATATTAGGTCCCAAAATATTTAGCTTTGATTCCAAATTAGTGATGATTCTTATGGTACTTAGAACACATTTTTATGTGATGTAAAGTGATGTAAAGTCAAGACGAGTCGAAAAATATCTGATAGGTAGGCTATAGCTGATTGGTTGGTACAAGTTGTATCAAATTCGTACAACAAAAGATAAGTGATTATAAAAATAATTAATTAGTGGGTGATAGCTGCATCGCTCGCATTAAGAAGCAAAACTCGCCTCCCCTATTTCACCCCTTTTGAAAGTGGAATTCCCAAAAAATCTTTCTTAGCGGATGCCTGCGTCATAACATCTACCTGCATGCCAAATTTTCTGCCCGATCCGTCCATTGGTTTGGGCTGTGCGTTGATAGATCAATATGTCAGTCAAGACTAGCGATTAAATACGAGTAATATTCAAAATATTCCTATATCTTTTTGATATTGGCATCAAGGTGAAATGAAGTATATCTATATTTATACGAGAAGATTTTTAAAACTTTTCGCACCCAACAAGATAGGTACAATGAAAGGCGCTTTTGGAAGTAAGAACATAAAGATTTTAAGAAGACCTCATAGTTAATAGCTATAAACACATTATGTTAAAATACAGGCAAAAACTAAGTACGTAAAACTTCCGACCCTGATGGTGGAACCCAGGAAGAGACCGAAGGAGAACCCGAAAGTACAATGTCCTATATACAAATTTATATAAATAATATGTGTCAGTAAACTAACTAATTACTTTAACTATTTTAATAGTATGCTGATAAGACAATTTATCTAACACTACATTTACATAATTCGGTGGTAACTGGGTATGTAAGTATATAATACCTTCGTATGTAATATTTTTGTAGCGCAGCTTACTTATCTGCTCTAATGTTTAAAAATATTTTTTGCGAAAGATAACTTTAATACTACATTTTAAAAATGTTATTTTCTACTGTACGTACACAACTTATAAATAAATAAAGAAATATTTTCAAATTAAATCATATTTTATTTGCGTAATATCCTGAATAGTAAACTCCGACATCTTACACATTGATATGTATTTTAACTTACGTAGGTACTTTAAAAAAATCTATACACTAGCTATCTAGTAATCATAATTTAATGTATTATTTGGCAAATCACTAAATATTTGCACACACAATTTCGTTTAAAAAGCTATAAATCTTAATTATGTTACTGATATCGGCCCCAATAGCGAAGCATTAATTATATTTACCATTTCGTTATCTTTAGTTTACTCTAATTACGATAAATGATACGTCAATGTACTCGTACAAAAGTATTATATTGTTTAATTAAACATATGATTAGCATATACTATAAAGAGTGCGAAGCCTAACATGCTGTCTTGCGGTACCCCTTATTCTTTACTTGGCCTTGATAAAACATTCAAAGTGTTCTTCATCAATAACTTTATATACATCCATCCTGTAATGTGTGAGGTTGTCGAGGAACTTCTGACTGCTGTCGTTATGTATCTTGGTGAAGACTGGTGGAAGTGGAACCGCTCCTGACTCCATCGACAGGCTTTCGTAGTATTCCGCCTGGTTGCAGGCGAGAATTAGATTTTGATTGGTATTGCTGTTACTCATAATTTTAACTTCTAAACTTTTACCGATTTTGTTTATAAATAACATTATATAATTTTTAAAGGATATTATTAAGTATTTAGCCATGTAAATTAGTATGTAGATATTGTAAGAAAAGCGCTATGCCCTAAACTTCAAGCAAGCAACAGGGTCACACAACTCAATCTTTATTCTAGAATTAGTTCTAAAATGTAATATTATATTGTGTACAGCATAAATAAATAAATATTTTATTACACCAAATGGCTCAAAAACTTTTAAAAAAACGTTTATATTATCATTAACAGCAGTTTTTTTAAAATTAATGAGACTAATGATACCCTGTCTAGTGGTCTTATAAATAGCTACATTATATTGAAACCTAACCAACTCAGAAAATATGGTAATGTACCTAACTTATGAAGGTAGATAAGGTAATAAGGTTGGAGAGGTGATATAAGTATTTCCGCTTTGAGCTGCGCTTAAGGAAACAGGAAATCCGTAGTAGTAAAATAAGCGTACTAAATAGACAGTAATGAGGTGAGAGGTGAGGTTTGTATGATACTGAGCAACATAAAAAGCAGGAACGCGCGTCTGATAGTAAACATGATGCTGAGACCCACATTAAATGTAAACATTTATGAAAGACATCATTGGCACTTTAAATTCCTAAACCTAAATTGCAAAAAATCTGGCACAGAAAACCATAACAGTGTGTTTCAAAAACATCGTAATGATCTAGTCCCACACCAGCACTGGTGACTTATCAGTCAAATTTCTGACTGTGAAGTAAGAACTATCAAAGAAATAACAATGTTTTACGACCACTTTTTTTTACTAAAGCAGGTTTGCACTTGACCATAGTTTGCCTGATGGAAAGCAATAGCTATGGTCTAAGATGGGTGGTGCTTACCCAATAAGAACCGGTTCACTCTCGCTTTAAAGATCGTAGGACAATTTCATTCCATCACAGGCGATTTTGTGATCAAATTTCTAACTGTGACTTAGGACAAACAACATGTGTTACCTGGTCCGGGCCCATCATATGCGCCTGTCGCTTGGTGTACCCCCGGGCAGCTCGCTCGCGTTTCTCCTCCTCCCAGTGCTCCCGCATCTGCTCCTTGGAGGGCAGCTGGAAGGAGCCGTTCATGGAGCGCACGTAGTAGCGGACCTGGAGGATAGACAGGATGGTTAATAGGATTTAGTGAAAAAAACTAAACTGAAACTGTGATCTAATTGCAGTAACGGATATGTACATGCGTGTTATACCCTAGAATGAAGCTATATTTAAAATATGTCAGTGCAAAAATGTATTGTCGTCTATTGTACCTCATATACTCATCATGGATATCATCTCAGATTATGCTACGCTTGCCTAACCATAAAATAGTTGTAATAGTAGTAATAGTAGCATAATCTAACCCACACAAGCATCAATTTGGTCTCATCTTGATTTTAATAAATCATCATCATTTCCAGATGCTTCAATATCATATCTGGTGTGAATGATGATAATAATTATGAAATCTGACCTGTAGATCAAACATGCTAAACGCGCACACGTAGTAAGGCACGCCGATGAAGCACATGGATGGGTGTGCGATGTTGACGAGGTGTTTGTAGAGAGGCTCCACGCAGTTGTCTTCCACCGACACCTCGCAGGATGGGTGCAGGAACGGGAAGTTGTACAGGTAGCCTGCAGAAAGAATTAATTTTTTTTTTTTTTTTTTATTAATGGACTCTGCGGCACCGCCGCAATTTCGGAAAGAATTAATGTAGCTGTTATTATTGATTTGTTCAAATGTGTTACAAAATAGAACTGTCAAAAAATTGTTGACAGTCATTATTGAGAAATCGATCGATATACAACTACAATTAACAACCTGAGATTCCGACTAATGTACCGATTTTAAGCTATTCTTTTAACTATAAACTCTGTTACGTCGCATCTTAGCTCGCGTTGTTTCGGAAAAAGTAGTTAGGTAGCCTAATTTCATATCAGGAGCCTGTATAATCCAACGCAATTCCATTCGTTGCTTTGTCTGAGGAACAAACAAAACAATCAAATAAAATATGACAAGTCAAAAACGTATTAAAAAAAGCTGAACAACTATCTGATCTGACCAACATACACACTTTTTCTTTTATATAATGGTATGAGTAGTCCAGCCAGCGGAAATAAATAGATAACAATGTTTCTTCAAAGCTTAATCCAATCTACATACCAGTGCAAAGGAACACCACATCGACCTCATCCTCGGTGCCGTCCTGGAAGACCACCTTCCTCCCCTGCAGCTGCAGCACGTCGGGGCGCTGCACCAGGTTGTCGGGGAACACCGTGCGAGGCGCCTCGCGCAGGTGGTGGCTGAGGATCACCTGGGGGTAGAAGCAGTGGTATCGGTGATGGGTTTTTGTTATTTTTATTTTTGATTGACGCAATCTGGATCTATAATATTATGTATACTTCGCCCTTTGGTCACACTTTGGTCGTAGATGGATCATTATGCTATTTTTTGTCATCTGTAATCTACATAATATGTATATTCGACCTGACATTCTGAATATGTGACATTGCATTTATGATCTTGTTCATTTGTATTGTACCTATATTCGAATTTGTCGTTTTTTTAAACTATAATTGTTGAAGTAATATTAATCATTGACCTATAATTAGGGAATTATGAGTTAATGTATTGAATTGTATTGTATGATAGGCGCTTGCCACAAAAAACCCGGTTTACTCTCGACTTGAAGAACGATACATTATCGTTCGAAAAGAATAGAGATTCCGGCAAAGAGGTCCACAGTTTGGTAGTTCGCAGGGTAAAACTGTTTGTAAGCGAAAACTTTCATTTTTTGGATTTAGTCTTTGAGAAGGTACGATGTTAACCGGGAAATATAAATAAAATAAGTCCATAATCCAGTGTACTGGGGACATTCAATCCGCGCGCGGGAAATGATGTTTTGTTCGTTGTCTGTTTGTTTTTATATTTTACTAGTGGGTGCTCGCGGCTTCGCTCGCGTTTAGAAGTAAAAGTTGCATCCCCTAATTCACCCCTTTAAAAGTGGCATTTCCAAAAATCCTTTCTTAGCGGATGCCTACGTCATAACATCTACCTTCATTCCAAATTTCAGCCCGATCCGTCCAGTGGTTTGGGCTGTGCGTTGATAGATCACTATATCAGTCAGTCAATCAGTCAGTCACCTTTGAGTTTTATATATATAGATTTTAATTTTAATGTGACATAAATGTAAATAAAATAATACCTTAGGCGAGACGCTGGTGATCTCGAGTGCGATGTCCATCCCCGAGGGTCCAGCCCCCACCACCAGCACACGCTTGCCTGAGAATGTCTCCGGCACACGGTAGTCGTGGCTGTGCATCACGTCACCTGCAAATGAGGGAAGTTTATTTAAATACGCTTTTAGACTTGATAGATTTTATTTGAGTGAAAACTATCATGACCGGCGGGATTTGAAATGCCAGGATGTTTTAAACATTCCGCTCTTTTTAACGGTCGCACGACTGCGCGTAAAAAATCGATAGGTATAATTTGTTATTTATTATGAAAATGGCAAAACAGGCCTCATTATAGTACATTAATCAGTCATCGTCGCTTATAGACTCTTATATCGCCAAAGGCGATAGGTCAGGGAAATGGCGGTTCGGTGAAGCGTTTAAATCTCTTCGTGTTTTTTGCTTTGTCTCTTTAAATCGTTTCATGTATATTGTACCTTCAAACTCCTTCAGCCCTGGTATCTTGGGTATGAAGGGCGTGTTGTAGTGTCCGTTGCAGACGAACACGTGCTCGTACTGGTGCGTCTGAGAGACTCCCGTCACCATGTCCTTGTACGTGACGTCCCACAGCTCGCCCGCTGGACCTGCCACCGGCTTCACCAGCTGCACGTGCTGCTTGAACTGGAATGGGAAACAGTTTTCTTTAGTTTTACAATCAATATGCGCATTCATCAGATAGATTAGCAGTCTTCATTATTTCCTAGATTATCGCTATGCACACACATTTGCTGTGAGCTTCGCAAAATTTTATAGGATAGTCAATATTTAATTTAATAAATAGGCATGACTACGGTGCCCTTGAAAGTTTTAAAAAACAGAATAGAACATTAATAACAACTTTTAATCACTGAAACTCTGGAGAAATATGTAGTGTTTTTCCGCTGCGACTGCTCCTTAACCGACATCAAACAACAAACTTAATGGTTTTTAGGTGTGTTCCTCCAAATACCACCGCCACACCTCACCTCCTAACCAACGTGGCCTCCGTGGATCTCAAGATCTTACCAACACCTAGGTGAGGTGTGGCGGTGGTATTTGGAGGAACACACCTAAAAACATCAAGTTTGTTGTTTGATGTCGGTTAAGGAGCTATCGCAGCGGAAAAACACTACATATTTCTTCAGAGTTTCTGTTACAATGGATTTCCGCAAAGTAACGCCTGATTCAATATCCTTCTAGATAACTGATGCAATGCTTCGTCGTCGTCATCACTAGTCTATTAAGTATTAATACCCACTAGAGATAAAAGGGCTCTTGTATGCAAGGTCTTTACATCACAGTCGGAACATTTTCGTTTCAATTATAGTAGCAAGTTTCACTTACTTTAATATGTTCGGTGACGCCATGTTTGTCGGCGTACAGCTGCAGGAAGGCGAGCATGTCCTTCGAAGGCAGGTACGACTTCTCGTTCTCCGGGAACACGGGGAAGTCCGGGAAACCCATTATCTCCTTCGGGAGGTTGGTCCTGGAATCAAGAATGGGGAGTTGATAGCATAATTAGAATATTAAGATACCATATTTTTCGTAAAACCTTGCAGACCTTGATAGACATGTAGTGTGTTAGTTACATAATAGTGTTTTTTTAAGAATGCTTAAATATATTTGAATTCTCGACAATTAAGCACTTGACCGGCAGTTTTACGATATCCGCACAAGCAACTGTTTGGGACAAAGTGGACCATTAATATGGGTATAGGAATGGAATGGAAAATCAAGAATCTCAAAAATATACTGTTGCTAAGAAAAATGATCTCAATATGATCAATATTTTTCGGCAGATTTAGATGCAGTTGTTTGTTTCCTTATTGTCTTATGGAGCAGCATAACTTAGCTACATACATATACCTAATTAACTTGGTATCATGATCCCAATAAGTAATCTTCCGTGAAGCTATTAGCTCCGATACAAACATGTTTACTATTTGACCACAGTTACGTATAATAATTACGACATTTCTCGAGCTGACCCCTGTCTCTTGGCAGACATGTTTGTGTCATCTGTCGTAATATTGTTGGTTTTATGTGAATCTGATCAGCTGAGCCTTGAACCTTTTCTCTTCGAGAAAATGTGCAACCACCAAAAACATTCTGAAAAAACTAGCCAAGTCTCGATGGAGCTGCTTGTTTATCTCTAAAAAGTGATGAAATCTAGACAAGGTTGTGCCAAGTCTAAGGCTCGTTACTGCGATTTCTTTATTATTATAGTTAATGTTGTGTGACTTGGCCGTTGACTTGTACCCCCTAACGTATAAATAAAGAATGTTCAGATCCGCATCTAGATGTAACAGAACAGCATCGGGTTGTAGGACATTTGACCAACTGACTTCCATACTTTAATATGACGATCGCTGATGATGTGTTCGAGAAGATAAATTACTTATGTATCTCGAGCCAAACCTATGTTTTTATTTCAATTCAAATATGACGTCCTCACTCTTAAACGTCTGGTAAACCAACCGGACGAAAACATGTATCCTGGAGTCGCCATCGGCTATTTTAAAGAATAATTTAAATATCATCAGACACCAAATGATGAAGGAAATTAACGAGTTCGAGATATGTAATAGTATTTCAAATGGATAGATAAGATCCAATTAAATGGGATACGATAGCAGTGCAATCAATGTAGGTAAGAATTAGAAAATACGTAATAATGTGGAAGATATTGCATCATTCTGTCACGCACGATAATATATTAACCTGCATAATATATTATTATTAGTTTTAGTGCCTTGTTACCCGGCATCAGAGAAATTTCCCAAAATACATTTACCCTGTTAGGTTCACCTATTTTTATGGAAGCTGTCCCTGACGCTATTGCCAGCAAATTGTTAATATTACTGGCAATTCATGAGCGCCTCAAATTAGTTCCTGCACACGTGGCCATTACTTTAATCCGCATGTGCTTTGCGTTGCCAAAAATCACATACCTTTTACGGACCACCCCAACCTGGCTTTGTGTTGAGGAAGTGACCTCTTTCGATGATGCCCTAAAATCGGTAGTAGAGTCTGTCCTGAATGTAGCTCTAAATGATACTCAGTGGAGGCAGGCTTCCCTTCCGATTAGATATGGTGGCCTTGGGATACGTTGCGCACGCGATGTGGGCTTGCCAGCTTTTCTAGCATCTGCACATGGAGTTGCTAACCTAGTCACTGTCTTGTTACGTTCTAATGGTGACTTGGGAAACATTCCTTTTGTGTCTGATGCTATGTCAGCTTGGTCAGTCTTCAACTCAGGCGTACCGTGTCCAGAAGCGAAGCACGTACAGCGGGCGTGGGATGATGTTGGTGTGAAGCGTTTCCATAAGCAGTTGTTGGAGGATGCTGTGGAAGTTGATAGAGCCAGACTACGAGCTGTGTCGCAACCAGAGTCCGGTGCTTGGCTACATGCACTACCGTCTCCACACCTGGGCACTTTTCTTGACGACGACTCTCTGCGTGTGGCGGTGGCTCTCCGCCTGGGCTGCAAGGTGTGTGAACCCCACGTATGCACTTGTGGCACCATGGTGGGAGCTGATGGCCATCACGCATTGAGTTGCCGACGTTGCTCAGGGAGATTCTCGCGGCACCATGCTCTAAACGACATAGTTCGTAGAGCTCTCAATTCTGCAAATATCCCGTGTGTCCTCGAGCCTGTGGGGCTGAGCAGATCTGATGGCAAGAGACCGGACGGGCTGACTCTGGTGCCCTGGAAGAACGGCAAGTGCCTAATTTGGGACGCAACTAGTGTCTGCACTTTTGCCGCCAGTCACCTGAGTCGTACCATTCACTCACCGTCAGCTGCTGCCGAGGACGCCTGCAGAAGCAAAAAGCAGAAATATACTGCCTTGGAAACGCTCCATCATTTTGTTCCGGTTGCCGTAGAGACCATGGGCAGTTGGAGTGGTGACGCTAAAGATTTCGTCAGGGAGTTAGGCCGAAGAATTAACGAGAAGACGGGAGACACCCGCTCTGGATCATTTTTGGTGCAAAGGTTAGCCATCGCGATTCAACGTGGCAACGCGGCGAGCGTAATGGGAACCTTTGCGCCGGGAGCAATCCGGGGTGGGCTCTTTGATTAATTTTTGTTTGTTTTATTTTACTTCATATTTTAGTTATATTACATATTTTAATATTATGTTTAAGACTTGTTAGAATAAATAAATTATGATTACCTGCATAATATGTATATGTTTACATACACAATACCTAAATGAGTTATTTTTTTATTGTTCAAATATTCTCGAATTTATTTAGCACATTTGCGCACCACACAGTTCAGCACCTTATCATGTATATTCAAGTAGCTTGGACGAGACCACCGCAATTTTAATTGTTTTGTGCATATATATTATTGTAAACAAATTTACAACAATTTGTATTTTACGATTGTGTCATATGTGGTGCATTATTTAATTTGAGCTTTAAGAGCTAAAATCTCAATAAAATGTTATTAACTACAGTGATAGAATACGGATTAGATAGGTACCTACAACATTTTAATTGATGAATTTTTAATACACTTCTACACTTACCACATTATTTGTGAACTTTTTGAAAGTTTATGAAAGTCGTCATTAATCCTAAATACATCAACCATCTACTAGGGCTACATAAATAGGAAGAGGTTCGAGAAGCAACCAGCCGTTTAATTCCCGATAGCCTCTAACCTCGCAATCTGTTGCCACAATAAAATAACCGTTGCCGAGACAATTCAAACATAAAAACTGTCTAATCTACAGATGAGCAATAGAGGTAATTGTACTCATAGGAATGTACGTAGTTTATTAAGTACAGATAAAAACTTACCATGTCAAATAATACAATAAAGAAAAAGAAAAATAATACAATGCCAATCACCAACACAGTTTTGTCACATATATGTATAACCTTGCCACATTGGTATGTATATTGAGAAAGGAAAGAGACACAGATCCATATCTGGTGATACAGGAACTACTATGTAGGGATCGAACCAAATATAGGCAGAACATGTTCTAGCCACTACTCGAGACCCTTTTCTCTTTGTTGTTTATACAGTTGTAAAAACAATTAAGAGCCTAGGTAGGTCCTAGTTTTTATTGCCAAAATACAACTCATTGTAGAATTAATATCTTTTTAGATCAGACTAGCTGGATATGTGTTTATACTCCTATTTTGTCTGTCTGACCTAGCACGATGAGGAAGAGGAAGGCCCGGCAGGGGCAAATTGTACTTTAAACAAGTATAAAACACGAAAATATAAGAATTTTTTTAAGCAAATAGTAGTAGGTAGGTACATGCATGAAAAGCTATCGAAAATTAAACTAATAGTCTATCTTCACCCCCGAACCAAAACATCAACCAATTATTATATTATTTAGTGAAAAAACTTCACTTGCAACAATGTAACGCCGATAAGTATTCACTAATGAAAGCTATCTCCCGTATCAGCCACGTTCCTTGTGAGAGTACTAAGAGGTAGATTAGGGGTCAAAACGACGATTACTTTTGCTATCTCAATGCACATGTTTTTGGCAGATGTCGATGCGTTTATTGAACACATGGAATCGATACTATCGAGGCTCATTATTTATATGTGCCTAAAATTAAGCTTTTAAGCTAAACCTAAGATCTAGACCTTGTAGATCCCGGCTGTTTGTCCAGTACGGCAGTCGGCCATGTCAGAGGCCCTTAGGTTGTTTTGAAAACTCTAGACATCATAGTTGGCCACTATCATTCGATAAGAAGAAGATCTAAACCTAACCCGTAACCTTTTTTTTGCTCGGACGGAATCCAAGGTCTTGTTTATGTTTTTAAACTATTGCATGGATTACTAATTTGAATCCAGGCCAGATTTAAGTTTTATGTCATTTTGATCAAAATCAATATTTGAAGTATATTTACTTAAGTTTATAGGATTGTATTATTTCTGACTTAATTTGAAGTTAGAAGAAGATAAAAGAATCCTACTAATTATACATAGATATATTAACTTTTTATAAAATGGTAACACTTACGAGATTCAGGTGGAGTTTATGTCAGGCATATCAATACAGGTATAGTTAGGGAATATATTTATTACTTACTTATATTGCATTTTCTGTGTATATAAGGACCTACTGATAATAATTTATATCCTGTCTTATTACAAAACGCGGTTTAAATATTAGTCCTGGACTTTGAAAATAAAAAAATGTGTTCTTGTTGTTCAAACATCACATACAAGCAATCAAAATGTCAACAAAAATTGGAACTTTGATTTAACATTGGTACATTTTGACAGTTTGATAATTATCACAGTAGACAGACAATTTTCGAATAACTAAAACCGACTTGGTCTAGACTTATATTTAAACCACGTTTTGTAATAAGGCCCCATGGAGACTAACCTTAAACTCTTATACATGCTAGTGTGGATGGGCAGTCCGAAGTCATCATATCCGACGTTCTCCGTGTAGACCCAGGTCCCGCCCAACTGGGCGGCTTGCTCCAGGATGTCCACCTGGCTGACGGAGGGCTCCACCAGCAGGTGGCGCGCCGAGCACAGGCCTGCTGCGCCGGCGCCGATGATGCACACACGAACCATGCTGGAAAGGAAAAACTTCTTGTGAGTTATGGTTGCCTGGTAGGTTTGATGTTGTATGGTCATTTTTAAAAGCTCTAAGGATCTAGTTAAAATGTGGTCAAATGTAACTTTTTAGTTTAAACTAATTTTATTTATTCTGTGCTAATTTGTTTTCTGTTCTATAAGTATCAGTTACTAGCTTATACAATACCTGAACCAGATTTGATTGAATTATAGTTACGCAGTAGACTCATTAACATATTGTGTCTTGGAAAAAACGATGGAATAATTATGAAATAGGAAAACGGCTCTTTTCCTCAGGTGCATTAATTAGTACTACTATGACTAATGATTCCAACATATTATTGCAACAAAGGTAATTCATTATTTCCTATTAATTATAAGACTGATTCACATTAAACCTAAGGAAATCTTAGCGATCGTAGTCGTATACTTTGATGGATAAGAAAATATCCGCCTAAAGATCTGATAGTCGCTGGTTCGATTCTAGTCTGAATCTTGAAGAAAACATAATGAAAAAACTTCAGTTGGAATGGAATCTTTTAGAAAAGTAAACATATTTATTAACACTCACAACACATTGATAATTATGTCTAAGTTTCCTATACGTATACTCGTTGGATACAGTTATCGGTGTTTTGTGTTATTAACCTTTAGATACTAGTTGCGCCCTGCGGGGTTACCCGTAATGGTCACAGATCTAATAGGAATCTGAAATCTAAACATCGGTTATGGGAAAATGATTGTGTAAAAAACACAAAATATACAGTAATAAAATCTGCATTTCTTATTCATTTATGCTTTTCAGATACAAAAAAATATTCACATTTATGTATAGTTTTTAATTTAATGATGTACAGAACTTCTAAGCGAAACATAAACGAAAACCTCTACGATATTGATCCTTTTAGTTTCTTCGGCTTATGAATAATGACACGTATCCAATCTACCTAATAACAGGTACATAATATGTATTCATGAAAACAATGTGAGGTCATTGAAATTAAAATTTTCCTCGTATGGAAAGTAAAATTTTTGAAATTCTATTATTTTAGTAAATTGTTGACGGTCTGTCGTTTAAATCCCCCTATAGTAATGAAAATTACCACAAAACTAAATTTTCATTGCATACAAAGTACCTACCTATATAATCTATATTACTTGGTTTCTCGCTAAAAGGCCAGTAGCCAGAGTTTATTACGACTCCTTTCTAATCACCGGTCGATAGGAAATTGCATCACAACATGAATTAACTGCAGTCTTGTGACTAGGTCTCCCTAGATATAGGTACTAACTAGGACTAGGTATCGTAAACAGATTGAAGGCAAGTTTAAGTATGAAACAGACCGTCCCTAGTGTTGAGAGTTTTCAAGGCTTCTGGCATGGTTAAACGAGTGTTACAATAGTTACCCAATGTAAAAAAAATATTTTTAATTAAGATGGTTGAAAACTAAAAAAAAGTTGACTCCTAAGGCTACCCAGCAGAATTTGCTCTATTGTCCCATCTAAGGTCTGACTGCGATAGATAGGTGTAACTTTGGTGATCACGAACGAATGCCGCAATCAACTGACCTCAGGTAATTACTGAGCTTTCACGAGTTGATATTGATTTGGTTGATTTGTTATCAGCAACCTATCAAGGATCATGTATAATATTAAAATATGGTCCTTCATTACATACAAATAAACAGTTACATTTTTATATTAAGCTTGTTGTAGATATCAATAAACAGTTACATTTTATTTGATAACGCAGATTCTTGTAGATTAATTCTACTTTACAGACGCAGTACTTTAATCATATATAATGTGAATTCGTTTTACATCAAAACTTATTAAGCAAACCGAGAAAATTTGATTATACTTATCTATCTGGATAGACATATTTAATTATGTACACAGGTAAGTAAGATACAGCTAAGTACGAAATATTTAAAATACCTATATTCCAAATTGTTAGGTATCTAATTATTTTAGTTGAGGTTTCAAATTAAAGTTAAAGAAGTAAAATTAAAATAACGGACAATACAAATAAAAAAATACACAAAGATTTTTTTATGACACATCTACCCACTTTTTAAAATAAACAACTTAAAACACTTACCTTTACTATTACAAATAATCCACAGCACAAAATGCACAAAATATATCTATATCACAGATTTATCTACTGACTAATGTATTAACTTGATTTGTTCTAGCTTAATCGTAAGTTATTTGCAAGTGATGCGTTAAGCTATGCACTCCCGCGCAGTCAGACAGGGTAAGACGAAATGACACGCGCGCGCAGGGAACTGTCTATTTAAGTTGGTGACAACAAACGTCATGAACAACAACAAGTTAACTTTGTCACCAAACGGATCGAGAAATGTCAGAGAATTGATGTAATTGGTAAAACTCAAAAAAGCTAACACATAATCTGGGTGCAATGATAGTTACAAGTATAATAAATAAATAAACAACAAAAAGAAAAACTGTGTGTTAAATACTTACAGTTAGCTAATGAAAAAATATTTTTTATTTCTATTAAATTTTACCAGACTGCTTCAAATTTAGAAAAAAAGAATACTATGTCGTATCGTAATATAATATTTATTCTGTGTTATAATTAAATATGAAATCTTTGTGTATGTAGACCTACAGTACTTCTACTAAAATATTCTTTTGTTATTATTTTCAACGTACCTATCGTATTTCATTTTATTATTGACATATATTTTTAAATACGTAATTGGTAAGATAATGACGCCATGTGCGCATGCGCAAGTTTCGCAAGGGCTTACGTCCTATATACAACTTGTTTACAAACAACATAAACTTACTACTAACTTCAACATTAACTTATTTACCGGTTCATGGTGGAAGTACCAAAGACTCGCACGAAGCGCTTTGCGTCTAATTTCATAGTAAGGACAGCGATACTATGGAGCTCTGTACCTGAGCCTTGTTCCCAGAAAATTATAACCCTCCAATTCTTGTCTGGGGGTCTTCAAATCCAGAGTAAATATGTTTCTTCTAGGCAAGCGTGCTACATCTTAGACTACAGTGGTGCTTAATATCAGGCAGGCAGTAGTTAAACGCATTCAATGGGTATCAACATTTTAACTAGACCTAGAAAACCTGCAATGCGATTTTCCCGGTAGATTTTACTTACCATTCAGAAAAAAAACACACGTTTTCGAAACTAAAGTGCCAATCAAAGTTTAATATATTATTATTTTATATCTTCAAACTTTTAAATGGCTTATATTGGCATAATAGTTTTGCTTAATCACGGGAGGTCTTAGAAGTGTCATACATGGCTACTTTTCTATCTAGTTTTTACTTACGTACTTTATAATCTATCCAGTTATTAAACAATAAGATTGTCCCTTTAAATAAAGTCCGTCCTCACAGAATGCAAGCTATGTAAAGTGAATGACGCAACTCGCGCGCATCTTGCAGCCGCCCTACATGTGATTGAAACTCGATAGAAAATAGATGATGTAACTAATGCTAGGGCTTACACCTCGCTGTCGCGTACTGTGGAGATTTTGTTGATTGTCTTAAAAAAATTGGGTCATCTTACGTACATTGTTTTGAATGGTTAAAGAACAAAATACTGGTATTTTTAAATTAAAATGGTGTATTGTAGATAGATAGATAGATTGATGCTTTATTGGACACACAAATAAAATAAAACAATACAAACGAGAGCAAATTTAAATCTTATGCCACAATTGGCGGCCTTATCACTGAAAGCGATCTCTTCCAGGCAACCATAGGATGTAGAGGAAATCACAGAGAATACTAGACGGGGTGTACAAGGTGTACCTATTGTAAAGTTTTCTATTATAATAGATCCAACCGATATATTACCGATATACCGATTAATATAGTCAAGCACTAAATATATTTTAAGTTTGACATGATTTTAATAACAAAAATTTTCTTTATGTTATTAATAAAACTTGACATTGTAACTTCTAAAATTTTATTAAAACCAAATGTTATAAATTCAATTTGACGAGATATTGTAATTTGTGTAGCATATTCTGTGATATTAGTACTTATACCTATACCTATGTATGTTACAACTTTACATTATCAATAAAGATTCTTTATCTTTTATCTTTTTATCTTTATATGAATAAGATGAGAGTGAACCTGCATCTTCTAGGCACGCCCGCCTGAAAGTTAGTGTTTATAGGTAAGTTTTGCGCGTAATTTTAGTACCTAGATAAATATGTATCTACATTGGATATATTTTCAAAACTAAAAACTCTTTAATATTAAAAAAAACGTAATCCGTATTATTTAAACATAGAAGTATTAAATTATTATAAAAAAATTAATTAATCTATCATATGAAATTTCTAAAAAAATATTTCATTTTTAACCCGTAAAAGTCACATTAAAAAAAATCCTTCGCCTATGCACTGTAAGTTTGTTAGATTGTTACGTCAGACAGTGTATCAGTATGACTACCTGACTCAGCAACCCCGGAGCCTTTCTACTATTATCTGTTCTGTGGCAGCTCACTACCTGAAAGGGGAAATTTATTACCCATCTAAGTATATAAAACTCAAAGGTACTGACATAGTGATCTATCAACGAACAGCCCAAACCACTGGACGGCCGATCAGGCTGAAATTTGGCATGCAGGTAAATGTTATGACGTAGACATCCGCTAAGAAAGGATTTTTGGAAATATCGCTTTTAAAGAGGTGATATAGGGAATGAAAGTTTTACTTCTTAATACGAGCGAAGCCACGAGCATCCACTAGTCGTTTATAAAATGGAGACACAATTAAAGTTGTCAACTAAGTATTCTATATCCCAGATAGAATCTTTTTACAGAGAAACATGAACTAAAGCTGGTATAAAATACTAATAATAATAAATAACAAATTAAAATCCAAGAAGCATTGAACTTTTTTAATCATAAGCTCTAAAAAATATTCCGCATTGCGTAAGGTTTTATCCAGAAAGAATTCACAAATACGAGGTTTATTAAATTTTATACCCACATCAATAAAGAGGTCAAAGTTATGCAAACAAATAGAACATTAATATTTGAGATAATTCTTTACATTTGGCCGCTACTCCAAGTTTCAGATTAATAAAATTTATCTGGTAGTTTTACGTACGTGCCATATTTTGTAGTATATAGTTAGAGTTATATATCTTACGCTGTATTTACTTATTTATTGCCTGAATTTAGTGTCCAGAACAATCCAGAATGGAATTTAATGCATTTGGTGAGTGAGCTGCTTTTTCTTTGACAATATGCGAAACTTTTGTTTTTATTGAGCTGTTTTTATCTGTAAAGACTTTATGTGCGGTGTTTTTAAACGTGTTTAGTGAGTTAGGTTAGGATGTGTAGTGTTTGGATTTATTGATTTACATGAGATTGAATCTGAGTAACAAACGATACTGTGATTAAAAATTCAGCAAGTTTTGCTTGGCTGGAATGATAGCTGATAAAAAAGATAAGATAAGATAATCATTTATTCGTCAATAGTAATACTCAACTTATGAACTAGACGTTAACAGTTGGTAATTCTATTTTTTCGTCATAGAAAAATATTAGTCAGTTAAAAGATTTTAAATAAGTAAATATGTCTAAATTTTCCAAAAATAATACATTTTTATAATGGTATAAATGTCAGAATAAAATTAAATGTCAGATAAATTTAAAATTAAATGAAATGTCAAATTAAACTACTAGGAATCATCAAAGTAAAAAATGTCGACTTAAAATAAATAATGTCTGATTACATTCATAATTTTACAGGCATTTTACCGTTTCATCAAATACAATCAAATAAAGCATGCTAGACACTGTCCTCTGACAGTAGGCAAGAGCATTAGGGATTTTCTAAAGATGTACTTATAAGAGACTTTTTTTCGTTGTAGTCATAAGTAAGTAGTATGTTTAGTATTTACCCGATACCAGTCGATTTACATAATGTAATTTAATTCAGTTTATATAACATAGTATTACAATATATACATGTACACATATCAGCTTTTATGTTATTTGGTATATGACATTTTCCTAAGTATATATTATTCTTCTGTATTATATAAATTTATTCTATTCTATTCTATTGTATTCTTTCTATATAAATAAGGGTTGGCCACCAAGAGTTCTTGGACTACTATACTAAGCGAAGTATAGTCTATTATACAATACTTTCTACTATCTAGCCGTTACTAGTTATACCTACTCTTAAACTGATGTATAACGGTCCGAACCAGCGAGTTCCGGCCACACGCGCAGGTTATCTCTCGAACCCAACTCGACCTACTTACAGCAGATAGATCGCGCAACTCAGGATAGATGAACTAGTGGTGGCTTTTGGGTTTACTCGTGTTATTTCGGAGTTTTTTTACACTACAGTCAGGCACTAACTAACCTGAAGCGACACTCTCACAATGTCGCACAAGTTCGGTTCTGTTGGTTCATTAAAACATGAAAATGGAATACACAGCCAAACTGTGGAACTCCTTGCCCGAATCTCTATTCCCCTTGTACTATAATTTGTCGGTCTTCAAGTCGAGAGTAAACCGGTTTCTTTCTAGTCAAGCGCGCTAGATCGTAGATTACAACGTTGCTTAACATCAGGCAAGTTGTAGTCAAGCGTGAGCCTATCTAAAGTAAAAAAAAAACATCAACACACTTTTACAATCTACATACAAAATTTTATAAATTAAATGATGAGATGATGATGAATTTCTTGCTTTGGTATGTTGAATGAGCTGATCTAATGGTTAGTGACTGATAAGTTAAAAAGTACAAATTAGTTAGGTTAGTATCTGTAAAAACAACATCCATGATATTATGGAAACTAGGAAACTTGTTATCTATTTCGTATACATATACAATCATATGTCAATACTATACTTATATCTGTCACCAAAAAATAACAAGAACCGAAATTACAGAAAAATAACAAGAACCGAATTTATAACTTACGTAGGTATTAACATAAGTAACATAATATATAATCGTTTTTAATATAATATCTTTCGGCAGTAATTAATGTCATTAATTAAAAGAATAAAACCTGGCGTGTATTTAAAGCTTTTATAAACCATTATTTAAAGTTTTTTATCAGCCAGTAGCAACTAGGTACGTAGATACACATTTTAAATTTTGGCGCTGTTATTTTCCCGCCAAAATGCACCTATTGTTTGTGTTCGGATGCTCTAGGTTATTGGTGTATTCGATCATAAATACGAATATCTAAAAATGTTGCCAGCTAAAATAAAATGACGTAATTTATGGGAAAAACTTTGCGAAAAATAAAAAAAACTTTCAGTAGACTTGATTAGTACCTCCTTTTTTGAAGTCGGTTCAAAATATTGATTGCTTATAAAGTAACATATTATTATTTTATTGTCTGTAGGATAAGAAATTCAAAAATACGGTACATAACTTAACATTAATAGTACTTTTTCGTATGAGTAATGTTTATTTTTTTTATTAAATTAATATAATATGTTTATGTATGTTAATATGTTTAACGTTAAAGATATGTAAGTCAGTTGTTTTTATTAATGCCATGGCCTCAATAGAAGGAAATACTTTGCTGTCACTGTCATTAAAGAAATCAATGTCAGTGTTATTAATGTGTCACTGTCAATCTTAGGAGTCGGTTGCGCGCAAACTTGCAAAATATTTGCGAAGCGAAACATCAACGAAATAGGTACAATTGGTTTTCTAAACGTAATTCTACAGCGTGCGATAAGGTTAATTTGCATAAATGAGTACTTTTATCTAGGCCCTGATATGTGTTGATAGTTTTTAGTTGACATTAATTATGGACGGCGATGATCCAAGAACACCGCTACTCGGTAAGCTAATTCAATACTAGTAAATTATCGATGTAAATTCCTATACCTACTATTATTATTGTAGAAACTTATAACTAGTTTACTTTTCCATTCTAACTAAACTTCTTATCACTGAACTGTTTAGTTTGCCATTTTGCATCCTAGCCTTTGTTTGCAAGTAAAAATGTATGAATAATATTTTAGAGAGTTCTAGTTATTTTTTAAATAAAATAATATATTCGGAAATTACCTCATCCAAGGTGCATTTAATCAATAAAATAATTAGTAATCTTGCTGGCTCGTATGTAGATAAAATAATTGATGTAGTGGCTGAGGCAGTTATTACAAAGCAATTAGAAACTAGAGTTGGCATTGACTTATATTGAATAGACTTCTAGTCTGATAGGTACATCTTTTTACTATCAACTGTATTATTCTTCTTATCATTTTGAAAAACTTTTTTTAACACAGAATAGGTTTTGTTTTTTACACGGTGTAGGCTTATGTTTGACTACAGCCTGATGTTAAGCACCACTGTAGTCTAAGATGTTGCTTGTTTGCCTAACTAACTAATGTTGCTATACTGATTCATATAGCAACAAGGTTTCTTAAATGGCCCTTAAACACTAGGATAAATTGTTTTCTGTTGTACATTATTTTATTTAAAAGAATAATACTAGGCACTAGAGATCAAACCGCTTATATGAAAGTACTCAACTGCTTATTACACACATGAAATCACAAATTCATCTCATAATCTTGGAGATTAAGAATAAGTTCAGATAAAAGATTAAAATTGAGACAAAACACACCTCTATGTAAATAGGTACCTAATACATTTAATTATACATAAATTACATATGTAAATTTAAATCTATTTACCATCTAACTCTAAAAGTTTTTGTGAAATATTTATTAGTTAATAAAGGTATACTAAAAAATAAACTTTCTTCTATTCTTATCACAAAAATGATTGAGTACCTAAGTACCTATGTGTGATGGCAATTCTGTTAATAACTAGATTTTACTTCTTACAATTGTGAATATGTATTTGTATGTATATACATGTATTTGTTCTCATGTTATGCCTAAAACAGCTGAAATAATTTATAATATTGTTGAATATTTATTTCCTGCAATAATTAAATATTAAGAATGCATTGCTGATATAGGACTATTTACTCTTTCTTTTGTAAGAGAAAATAGTGGGATTGGACACCACTCTTATATCCAACTAAATAATAAATAAAATAAATAAATGTTTCAGGACATATCCCACAGCGCCATCTAGCCCCATATTAAGCTTACACTTGTATCATAGGTACTAGATAAAAATAGTAAATAAGTGCTAAATAAATTTAATGCTAAGTCATACATACTGAGTCAAAATAGTAAAGTTAATCTTCCATAGGCTTATAAATGTTTGTCTACTGAGATTTCCTCTGCAGCCATGTTAGTAAATCCTCTATCTGGTCTTACAATGTAGGCTTTAGTATCTTTAGGAATCTTCAGATTAGCCTGATTCAATATTTAAATTGCTTTATTTGTGTAGGATTTCTAACACAGCAAAGATATGCTATGAGATGTGTGCAAATGACAAAAGATTGTGTTGTAAATAATATTTTTTTACCTTTTAACATAGTCTATTTAAACCTTAAAAGCTTATCAATTTTCTCTTTACAAAAAAATCGTGAATACTATTTTTTTTTTTTTTTTAAATTCTATTATTTTCAAGAGGCTTTAATTGCCATGCGACTATGCCAGCCTCATTAGGCAAAATTACATAACATTCAAACTATAGGGTCATCCTTACGCCGAGCGAGCACTTCCGAGACCAGTGCATACAGGGCCCTGGCAGCATCCCCCGTGGGTGAGGCCAGGATGCCCTGGAACATGCCAACGTCTCCAGGACGGACACCGTACTCGCTCCTCATAAGAGCCCGCATAGACTCGCTCCGGTCACACTCCTCCAGAAGATGTGTCACATCCTCTGGAGTCCCGCACCGCGAGCAAGCTGGGGACTCCGCTCGTCCCATTAAATGATCGAAGTTGTTCAGCGGCATGTGACCAGAAGGGAGTCTGTGAGCAATCACAATATGGTATCTCTTCAAATTGGATTCACTGCACCATGGTATATTTTGTGTTTACTTTATACACAATATCTTAAGCGGCAAAAAAAAAGCAACACATTCTTAGCAGGGGAATAGTTATTGAAATTGAGGGCAATTATGTAATAGACATAAATGTATGCAATTGAATGCTAATATGGATATTACTATGCTACTTGTGTAAATTTATAATGTAGTAATAACTACCTATTGAACATAAAATGATTCCATGCTTAGATACACAGAGTAATGTTTTTATTGATCAGCTTATTAATCTTGTACTTAGTAAGCTCCTGCAACTTCCAATGAAATATGGGTGGGTCGAATGACACATTAAATTATAGGTCCCGGCTGTTTGTCTAGTACAACAGTCGTTAAGCCATGTCAGAGGCCCTTAGGGTGGTTTTATAAATTCTCGGCACCAGAGTTGCCCACTCTCATTCGATAAG
This sequence comes from Macaria liturata, assembly GCA_964023185.1. NCBI lineage: Eukaryota > Metazoa > Arthropoda > Insecta > Lepidoptera > Geometridae > Macaria > Macaria liturata. The sequence continues at coordinate 11,608,228 of OZ026823.1, read as the reverse complement.
AAGAATAAGAATTAAATATGATATCAATGTATTGTTAAATTACGAATTTGCGTATATGTATGTTTAGTTTTATAATGTATTATGAATGTGCAGCTTACACAGCAGAAAACCATTATTGTTGTTTAAAAGCTGGAGAGTTTGTTTGTTTGTTTGAACGCGCTAATCTCAGGAACTACTGGTGCGAATTGAAAAATTATATTTGTGTTGGATAGACCATTTATCGAGGAAGGCTTTAAGCTATATAACATCACGCTGCAACTAATATGAGCGAAGAAACAATGGAAAATGTGAAAAAAACGGGGAAAATTATTCATCTTTAAGGGCTTCCGTTGCGTGTGCTGCGAAAACGGTTCAAGATATCAAAAAAATATGTATGAAAGAATTATTCCTTTTAAAATGATCTAACAAAATGTCTGCAACAGTATATGTCTATCTTTTAAGGTTTCACTAGAACCGTTTTTATGGTAATAACTATTCCACGCGGACGAAGTCGCGCGCACCAGCTAGTAAATAATAATAAAATATTACCAAATATAGGTACTTATATACATTTACTTACATTAACTATTGACTAGTCAGAATCAGAATATCATTTATTGTTAAATCTAGTTGTTTACTAATTAAACAGGATGAAGATGATGGTAGCCTAAAGCTACCAGCTTGTTTTCTAATAAAATCCAGTGTGAGAGTTTCTTCTAGGCAAGCATGCTATATTTTTGACTATGGTGTTGCTTAACATCATTCAATTTATAATCAAGCATAAACCTATTATGTGATAAAAAATTATAGCAACTGTGTCCCAGTGGATAATTCACTTTAATTATAATCTTGTCTTAACTTTGTTTACTGTCTGGTCTTTTACTGTGTCTTTTAGTTTTATTGTACATCATTACGTCTGCCGACGCGACCAGGGCCGGTCGTGTCGCCGTCTCATGATCTATTTATTAAACTCGCAATAAATATAATGAACTTATTGTAAAGTTAGTGATATTATGTGATATTGTTCTGTTATTTAGTGCGGTGCTGATTATGATTGTGGCTGTGGAAGGTAATGAAGTATTTGATTCATTAAAGCGAGACGGTTTTATTAATTTTCGATACAATGCCTGTAAGCGCTTGCTTGCAATGACGTGATTTCGATGAATGGATGTTTTTTATTTGACCAATTTTGTTACATGTGTTTTGTAACAAAATTGTTATAGGTTATATATTATATAGGTACTCGTGTGTTTTCTAAGACAGATATTATTTACCAAGTGTATATGTAGTGTTTTTGATAATTCATTCAAAATTGACTGGCCTGTTAGCTTAGTTGGTAGTGGCTCTGCCTTCTAATCTAGGGTTCGATTCCCGCCTAACACAAGTATTTATGCATTTTAAAAATGTATAATTTCTTGTGTTGAGTCTGGTTGTTTGTATGTATACCTAATAAGTATGTATTTACAAAAGAAAAGTATATACTTAAGTATTATATCCGTTATCTAGTACCCACGACACAAGCGTTTGCTTAGTGTGGGGCTAGATGGCGCTGTGTGCAATGTCCCGGAATATTTATTTATAAATATTGAAAGCACCTTCTTCATCGTATGGAGCCTACTTACTTACGGAGGATGCTTCAGTTTAGTTCCTTCATTGACCAATGAAATAGTCCTATAATAATTACAGCATCGACATATGCTTACAATTGGTAATCGCATACGAATAGTGGAATACCTCCGCTAACAGAGCTACGGACGTTTGTTAAGATGAAGAAGTACTTGTCTAAGAAAACTTCTCAGTAAATGATTATTTGATGACCCTTAGTAAGTAATGAGGAATATGCAAATGATTGAAGAGTCATATTGGTTATACATTCGTTTTTTTTTTACATTGTACATACAATCAGGCACTTGTCAACTGAAACTACTCCCGCACAAGTGAACATTATGGTGTAAGGCTATAGGTATCTTATGTAAAGCCAGTTTCGTTCATCATGGTATGCGAACGTAAACTCGCCAATAAAATGATTCTTAGGCTAGTCACGATTTTCAGTTATAAAGAGTCGCAGGAAACTCCCTCTTTGCGTTATATTCTTCTAATTCTTATTAATTATAGAAAACATTTGGCAATGTTATACCTTATATGTTTTTTTTACGTGGGATAGGTTTTCGTTTGACTACAGCCTGCCTGATGTTAAGCATTGCTGCAGCCTAGGGTGTAACACGCTTATTTCGAAGATACTTATATATTAGGTTATATTATTATTATATTATTATTTATGCTCTGTATGTGTGTGTTGCAGGCGGTGCAAGGCGCGGGCGCGTGCGCTCGGCGGCGGCGCGGCTGTGCAGCGCGGCCTCGTGGCGCCGCCGCCTGCCGGTCTCCATCTGGCTGCCCACCTACTCCTGGGAGTGCTGCATCAGGGATGCTATTGCTGGTAATCAATTATTAAAACGAATGGAAAATGAGCGAAAATAATCTGACCACGACGGCAGGATTCAAACAGAACGGCATGAAGTTTAAGTTAAACGACCATAGTGCGGGTTTAGCATTTGACAAAATAAGTAATAATTAAAAACACATAGGTATACTTTAGTATAAGTTACTCGCGTACTTTGGTAAAAATGTTATCAGTCAATCATTGTCTTTCAAAGAGTTCGAACCAGCACCTAAACCATCTCAAAGCATCATCAACAATGTTCAAATCAAAGTAAAAATTTGATTGCTATCGTCATTGGCTTAATGTATTCTTTGTAAATATATAACTATCTGCATTAAACATACCACATAGCTAACTTGGCAAAATAATTAGAACACTGGTTTTTATTAACATGTGTCACATGTCCCGAGTAAGCGAAATCTAAGAACCGATGCGTAGTGTGTGATTACAATCTATTGTTTTGCCTGCAACACAAGCAAATCTGTGGTGCGACTCTGCTTATGTATTTGTACAAAGGTATACCGAAGTGGAACTGGCTATCTGAATGGCTTTATACCTACAACATGGCTTGTAAAACTTGCAAAACAATAACTGTCCAATAATTTGTATAAAATGTATAAAAAAACAGTGAAAGTTGTAAGATGCTGTAGTGCTATTTGCAGCCGGTTTTTGTATTTTACATACAGACGATATGGAATGCATATTGCATGAGCATCTTGCATAAGAAATGTTTGACACTTTCTAGTAAACTGACTCTCTGTTGAATTTTTGTTTAGAAATAGATTTAACTTTAAAGAATCGTGAGTCAGCTGTTTATAGTGAAAAAGTTTTCTTCATCATTAGTATGATCTGATGACCTCTGTTTCGCTCCCAGCCTTATACAAAAATTTTGGAAGAATCAGAGATTTATAAGAAGTCCGTCGCAAAAAACCTAAAAAAACATAAGGTCAAGTCGCCCTGTGTAATTAGTATCTAAATAGATTGCTAAGGTCACCTCATGTAGCCTAAATAAGTGTATTATGTACCTACTATACTACTATTGTATACTCTGCACCCAAACACCTAATAAGTAGGTATTTACGCGAGCTACTTAGAAGTGCCGCCACCGCTCGCGGCAATTTCGCTAAATTCGCGGCTAGACATGCTAGGCCGATAACAAGCAGACCATCTTTACTTCACGTTATATAAGTACTGAATAATCTAAATATAACTATTGGCAAAGTTCTTTGACATTAATGATTACTTGCTGTGATGAATATGCATGCTTAAATAACTATACAATTTATACTGTGATTCGACCCACGGAAGTAAAAATAAATTCTCTAAGAAATAATATTCTAAGTTATTTGTGACGGTTTTTTTCTGTTTTGATGTACATAAATAAAATCGTGCGAAACTGTATGAATGGGTCACCCATCCAAGTCCTGACTGCGACACGATTACTCAGGGTAGTTTATAGTTTAGTTTTCAAATTATCTTTATTTGCATAAATTCTTATTCTAATGTACAATAACAAGTGTATATTATAAAATCCAAGTAGTACATTGCAATCATATGGATATGGTGTATTCTTTAAGTAGGTAAACACATAAAAGAATTTATATAAATGTAAATTAAATTTTCGTATTTATACTATTAGACACTATTGATATATGAGAGTAACTTGATAATTTAGGTGTATGTAAGCCTATTTTAGATTGCATTACATTTAACAACATGGTTATCGTAACAAAAAACAGTGGCAAGCCAATTCGGGGGTAGATGACAATTTTAACGCTCCGATCGTCCGGTAAACAACTCAGGTTAGAACATCGCGAAACAATGTCCCAATCTTGGCGATTCCGTTGTAAATAGTTCGAAAGCGAAGGGTAAGAAGGTAAGGAAATTATGGACATAGTAACATATGTACATACATACATATGTACTGTCCTTTATCGCCCGCATCATAAAGTAGTGTACCTACTCGAGTAATTACAAACGTACTCACAAACAGGTTCAGTGTGTAATTACCACACTTGCTAGATTACAACTATCGAGGTTGTACGCGATTGAGGATTGAAGCGACCGGTGCATAGTGCACGATGCAAGCTAATATTTTGAATACGATTCTTTTAATCAGACTGATATGTCTGTGATATATGTACATAGTTCGGCGTGGATGAAATTTGAATATGATATTCAGATTTCAATTTCTTTACCATGCTACTTGGATTTGCATTCTACTGAATCGAGAATCAGATATGCATCATATAAAGAAAACAGATCTACATTTTTTGTTATTACATAAACATACTTACCAAAACTTTACTTATTGTAGAATAAGAAAAAAACATAATAATCCTTTTTTTCCAGGCATTACAGTGGGGCTGACGTCGATACCGCAAGGCATAGCTTATGCCATCTTAGCTGGTCTGCCGCCCCAGGTGCGTCTAAATAACGAGTAGAAGTTAGCGCGGTCACTGGCCGCCATAAGCGCCAGTGTAGTTCAAGAATACCTAAATGTCAATGTATACTTAGATTGCTTAAAATTTACAAATTAAATCAAGTTTGCATGTGAGAGATTATGCTTCGCAGAAGTTCATATTTTTCCGTTAGTTCGTCACAGCTTGATAGTCGCTAAGCTATGTCAGAAGCCCTTGGAGAGATTTTAAAATTCTTGTTATTATACCTGCCCTCTCTCATACTATAGGTAAAAGAAGATTCTTAAATCGCCTAGATGTAAACAGCAATTTTTATTTTCGCGCAGTCACCCATACAATGCAGACTCTTTCTTTTTGGATCTAAAACGGTTTGCACTTGACCACAATTTCCCTGAAGGTAAGCAATTATAGTCTATAGCTACTATGGTCTAAGATGGAGTATGGTTATCTAATAAGAACCGGTTCACTCACTCTTCAAAGGAGATTCTTGTAAAATATAATGTTTTCTTTCATTTCCAGGTAGGCCTCTACTCCAGTATATTCCCGGGCCTAGTGTACGCGATATTCGGTAGCTGCAAGGACGTCACAGTCGGTCCCACCGCCATATTAGCCGCCTTACTTGCGAAGTATGTAGCTAAGTCTGCAGACTTCGCTTATTTGGCGTCCTTCTTATCTGGCTGTGTCATATTGCTGCTGGGAGTTTTGCAGCTAGGTAAGCTCTTTTGGTTTATGGGACCCTAGTACTTTGATTCAAAGATCTCTCTCTCTTGAGTCGTATTTCCTCATGACTGAGGGTCGTGACTCCCCGCAGAATTAATTCATTAGAGGAGTTTTCTTCAGCAGATACATCGTGGTGGGCGCCCAGGTTCTTCCACGGAAGACACATGCCCTAGGATATTGTGGTCCTCAAACATGTCGGTTTCCTCACGATGTTTTCCTTCACCGTTTAGCGAGTGCAAATCCACACATAACTTGAAAATACGAGTCATTGGTGCAGGGCCGGATTCGAACCAGGGTGCGTCTGGATGAAAAGCAGACACTGTAACCACTGAGCCACACTCGCTGATTCAAAGATAATAGGCTTCTTTTAGGCAAATGTGCAGAATGACAGGTCATTCTCAAACTTTAATCTAACATGCTGGAAAAAATCTTCCATATTAGCGGTCTTTGGAAGTATGTCGCAAAACCTGCGGACTTCGCTTATTTGACGTAGGTATTTCCTATCCAGATTTTGGTTTATGGGAGCCTGGTGTCTTCAATATAGGGCACTTTAAATCTGAAAAGAAGAGGTTTATTCTATTTTACATCTGGAATGCTATATTGTGAAACGTGAATATATCTCGGTATTTTTTTTCAAATACTTTTGATTTAAATACAATTTCTTACGTTCCAGGTTTCCTGCTAGACTTCATCTCCAAGCCAGTGATCAGTGCGTTCACGACCGCTGCAGCGCTGCAGATCAGCGCCTCACAACTCAAGTCGCTGTTTAGGATAAAAGGTATAATAGATATATAGATAAAATAATACAATATTTGTCAATCTCAAACTTGTAATTAGTAAAAATAACAAAATGTAGACAAAAACTTTACATTCGAGAATAAATTAAAAACTACTATAACTGCACAGATGATGAATGCATTAAAGACGTTAATTTAAATAAAAATTCCATACATTAACAATATAATGCAAAAACAACAGCAAATATACCGGGAGTACTTATCTTATGTATAAGATTGGCAATCAAATTTGTGATTGAAACCACAATAATACGATAAATTATTTGATTTGAACATTGCAGGTGGTGGAGGCAGCACGTTCATAGCTGCCCTGGTGGCTTTCTTCCGGAACATCGCCACAGTCCAGCTGTGGGACACACTGCTGGGGGTTGTTAGCATTGTACTGCTGCTGCTCTTGAAGGTAGATCGTAGTACAATTCCTTTGTCGTTCGTTTGAATGAGAGTGGCCAGCTCTGGTGGTTTTAGAACTGCCCCAGGGGTCCTTGATATGGGTTAACGACTGCTGTAATGATATATTTTGTATGACAAACAGCTGAGATCAGTTAGATACAGTTTACCAACGAAACCTTATGGAAATGCCATTTTCTGGTCACCCATCTTATATCAGGCTGCCTCGACAGTTGGCCGTTTCGTATAGTTAGAAATTAGTTAAAATTTAGCTTGAAAAAAATAAAACCCTCAGTCTTATCACTATTTTGAGATTTAGTACAGTTTAGTTACAAAATGTTACCCCCATGAATATAATGTACCGAGATAAAAAAATCCTTGGGTTATCCTAATGCAGTATTGCAGGTCAATTCACACAGCACCATCTAGCGCAGTATGGTCACTTAGGTTCTGCTTGAATGAATAATGTATTAATATTATTATTATTAATTTTTGTATGTATAAAAGTATTATAATATAATACTTACATACTTACATACTTTATAACGGATATTATCCGTTATCTGGTACCCACGACACAAGCGTTTGCTTAGTGTGGGGCTAGATGGCGCTGTGTGCAATGTCCCGGAATATTTATTTATTTGTTTCCCAGCGTGTGTCCGTCCCTGCGTCCGCCCCCGCCTCCGCCCCCCGCCGCTCGTGCATGTCCCTCGCGTGTACGTACCTGGTGCGCGCGCGCAACGCACTGGTTGTGTTCGCGGGGGCGCTGCTCGCGTACTGCCTCAGTATATACGGGATCACGCCGTTTGCACTCACTGGTACTTGAATAAATCTAGTTTTAAGATCTTTAAGTAAATGGACTGCAACTAAACGTAATATCAGACAAGTTGCAGTCGATATAAAAATAAAAAGCCGAGTTTTCAAACTCGAGGCGTTACTCTGTTTCAAAACTAGCTTAAATGCTCTTCGATTACCATCAGTGTCAATGTGGATTGTATTTATTAGAAATAAAAAATATTTTTGTGTCTCTGTATCTAGAATGGACAAATATTATGATGCTCCAGGTTTCCGCCCTGCTCTTTTATCTTACAGTATATTTAAAGAAAATTTTGATTTTATAGCAACTGTTATTTAATTTCACAGGTAAAATCGAAGGTGGTCTGCCTGACTTCCGCCCGCCTCCTTTCTCCACCGTGGTGGCCAATCAGACGCTGTCATTCGACCAGATGTTGGCGGAGTATGGACCCGAGGGGCTCGTGATGCCACTCGTAGCTATATTGGAGAGTATCGCCATTGCTAAGGCTTTTGGTAAGTCATCTATTTTTCATTATACTTTATATCTTACTATCACAAATGTGACTTCCTTGTCTAGTTATTAGCGTCAAGTATTTATCACTCGTAAGGCTTGTACTTATGTTATAAATAAATAAATAACGTTTAGCCAACAAGTTGTCGTTTGATCAAGAAATTAGCCTAAATGTGGAACAATACTGTCTATCCTGAAAGACAGTTTTTACAGTATTAAAAGTTAATATCCCCATCCGCAGCGGGCAGCCGCTCAGTAGACAACACGCAGGAGATGTTCGCGGTGGGTCTCTGCAACGTGGTGTCGTCCTTCTGCCAGTGCATGCCGGCCACCGGCTCCTTCACCCGCACCGCGCTCAACCACGCCAGCGGGGTCGTCACGCCGGCTGGATCCGTGTTTAAAGGTGTGTAAAGATCTATATGTCGCGTCCGTAGCTCAGCCAGCGGAAGCAGTCGCTAGAGATAGCGATAGCCGCTAGCTATACTAATGTTAAGCAAAGGTCGACGTGGTCAGTACGCGGATGGGTGAAAAGTGGCATTCCATTTGGGGCGCTTCTTTGGGTCGGATGACACGTTAAATTGTAGGTCCCGGCTGCTTGTCTAGTACGGCAGTCGTTAAGCCATGTCAGAGGCTCTCAGGGCGGCTTGATAAACTCTCGACACCAGAATTGGCCACTCTCACAATAGACATACTAATGCACCGTGTATGTACACAAACACTACAGATAAAAGCTCACGTGCTATCATATTCCTCATTATTGAGGGTTGTGACTCTCCACTATTGAGAGACAAAAAAAAATCTTGGGCATATACATTATGAGGGGGCACTCGGATCTTTCCATGGAAGTTTCAAATGTCTTCAAATGTTGTGGTCAGTTACAAGTTCATATTTTTTTTTACGTGGGATAGGTTTGCGGTTGACTACAGCCTGCCTGCTGTTAAGCATTGCTGCAGCTTAGGGTATAACACGTATCTAGAAGATACCTATTAATTCAAGATTTGAAGACCCCTGGATGGATTATTTCGATCGATGTTTTGTAAATAAACTTGTGTTGTTGTATTCCAGCGAGCTTAGTCCTGCTATCGGTGACGCTGCTCCCCTCCACGTTCTCGTACATCCCGCGCAGCACGCTGGCCGCCGTAATCATGGTGGCCATGTACTTCATCGTGGACTTCAGCATCGTCAGGACGCTCTATAGGAACAGCAGTTAGTATACATATTTACTACGCTCTATAGGAACAGCAGTTAATATACATATTTACTACGCTCTATAGGAACAGCAGTTAGTATACATATTTACTACGCTCTATAGGAACAGCAGTTAGTATACATATTTGTTACGCTCTATAAGAACAGCAGTTAGCATACATATTTATTACGCTCTATAGGAACAGCAGTTAGTATACATATTTATTACGCTCTATAGGAACAGCAGTTAGTATACATTCAACTTATTATACCACCAATGTAATTGGATTTGTATCTTTATTTTTAAGTTTCTATTTTGTATTATCTGTCCGTTGGACGACTGAAAAGTTAAATAATATAAATAAGTATTACGAAGCCTTTTGTGCTACAGTTGTACTGACTCGACAAGTTAGATGATGTGAGAGGTAATTCCTGGATTGTTGTCTTGAAAGACCTGTTATATGGAACACAGTGCAACTATAGACAATCAGCATTATATGTGTAGCTGTAAAAACTTGGGGCTGCTTTTCTTCATGTTGCGATTGTATTGGTGTTCTGCCCTTAAGTCCCTTAGACTCAAGTCAAGTCGCTTAGCTCTTCAAATCTGTATATTTGTTGTGTACGTTGGTTCCCAGAGCTGGAGCTGTGTGTGTGGTGCGTGACACTGCTGACAGGCGCGCTGGCGGGGCTGGAGTACGGCATACTGAGCGGGCTGGCGTGCGACGCGGCGCGCGCGCTGGCCGCCGCCGCAGCACCCCCGCACACCGTCACTAGCTACAAGGTATCTAGGAGCTGCTAGTATGCTCCGGCAGCCTCGTTTGAGAACCAATTGTAATTCAGTGCAGACATGCTCCACCTTAGATCACAATGTTTGTTTCAGGAGAACAGGTTGTCAAAATTTTGTCTGAATGTGAACTCATGAAAATATTGTCATAAAAAGAAAAATCGTTTCATTTAAAAAACTTTCTAAAATATTTCCCTATATTACCAGGTGGGTAACGTGGACTGCGTGTCGGTCACGTTCCTGGGCCCGCTGCAGTTCGCGAGCGCGTCGCGCGTGCAGAGCTTGCTGCGCGCTCACACTGCTACTGTGGTGGTGCTGGACGGGAGACATGTGGGGCATATAGACCTGGGGGTCGCTGAGGTATGGTTTAATGGTTATTATTATAGTAAAATTGTGATAAGATTTTTGGTAATAAACATGTATTTGTCGAGAAAAAAACAGGGGACGTAGTATTTTTTTTTCAATAAAGTTTTGTTATATTGAGCTTTGTGCGCTTTTGACTAGGTAAAAATAAATAAAGCTCTAAAATAAAGTTAAAAAAGTTTCATTTTGTATGAAATGCTATGTTGAAACTCTTCTTACAAAAACAAACAAATAGATATTTAAATCAAATAATGATTTAAAACTTCTTTGTATTTAATTGAATACAAATGTTTCTTGGCTATAGAAAATAAATAACACTACTTCTCATTGCTTCCAGAACATAATCTCCGTGGTCCGCGACGTGCAGTCCCCCGGGCGGCGCGTGCTGCTGTTCAACTTCCCCTCGCGGCCGCGCGCGCTGCTCGGCGAGCTGGCGCCCGAGCTGCAAGACAGGCTCGTGCACGGAGCCAGCGTCGACCAGCATGTGCTGGGTGAGACACATATACACTACATAATAAAAGAAAAAAAAACACATTTGAGACAGATTTACCGAATATACACAAACACATACAATAAATAAATAAGTCTGCCCCAACACAGCCCCAACTTAGCATAATGCTGATTACTGGAAGCAATCAGCGCTGGTCTTCCGTTGTAATAAACTAATTATACTTTACTAGACTAGAAGCGCCCGCAGCTCAGCTAGCGGAGACAATCGCGTACGATTACCAATGTTAAGCAAAGGTCGCGCGGTCAGTACGCGGATGGGTGACCGAAAAGTGGCATTCCATTTTGGACGCTTACGTGGGTCGGATGACACGTTAAATTGTAGGTCCCGCCTGTTTGTCTAGTTCGGCAGTCGTTAAGCCATGTCAGAAGCACTTAGGGCGGTTAAAAACTCTCGACACCAGAGTTGGCAACTCTCATTCGATAAGAAAAAGAATAGTTTACTAGTAGGTGCTCGCAGCTTCACTCGCATTAAGGAGTAAAACTTGCGTCCCCTATTACACCGCTTTAAAAGTGGTATTTTCAAAAATCCTTTCTTAGCGAATGACTAGCTACGTCATAACATCTACCTGCATGTCAAATTTCAGCCCGATCCGTCCAGTGGTTTGGGCTGTGCGTTGATAGATCACTATGTCAGTCAGTCAGCTTTGAGTTTTATATGTTTAGATTTTTCTAATTCATCAGAGAACGGCATTTGCTGAATTGTTAATTCAGTGTAAAAATGTTCACTTTAGGAAACCCATTATAATGTCTATATATCTTGTAAATATTTATTTTTTATTTATTTTTTTTATTTATTTATTTCTTCATTTGGGTTAAAACTAAACAGTTTTGCACACTTATGAAAGTCAAAATCTAGTAGGTACATAATAAATAATGCCAAAGGCATACTATAAAAAAAAAAAGAATGGTTGCTCCACTGGGACAAGAAAAGGAATGAAGAGACCATTTCAGAGGCCCGTAGGGCGGTTTGAAAACTCTGACACCAGAGTTGGCCACTCTCATACAAACAAACTTACTTTTTAATATGTCAACAAATATATTTTCGGTGTATTAATCTATAATTGTTGTTCTAGGTATGGAGCCCACAAGATTATGAACCAAAGAAAATGCAATAATGAAGATTTAATATATTTATTGAATAAACATTGTGATCAAAGACATTCCATACTTTTCACCAACGAATTTATTTTGATACGTGAAACGTTAATTTTAATCTAGGAAACCATTATTTAGATAAACGTTTATATATTTTAGTCATTTCATTAGTTAAACGAGATAGAGTAGATCTAACATTTTAGCTATATTTTTATACGTTTCTTAAATTTAAGTTACCTTTTTGTAATTTGTAAATGTAAAAAAAAATATACTGGTGCATTTTATATACAGAGTAACTGAATATGTATTCGTGTATATAATAATATATGTAATATGTAATTATAAATGTAAACACCAGTTCTGTTACTTAATTAATTATAAAAAATGATGTGATGATTACTGAAAGTAATTTTACTTGTAATAAATGTGCTATTATCGTCGAGTCCGAGTATTCTGCCTACAAGGTGAATAAAATATGTATAACAGTTAGTTTTTTGTAATAGAAACATGTTTTTTTTGTAATTTTAATGTTTTTTTTATTGTAATATATATGTACCTACTCTTCCAATGTACTAAATTCGTAATTAGTATTTTTTCTTTGAAACTAGTTACCGTAGAAATGATATCAAATGTGTATGATATATATATGTATCCAATATGTTAGATATTGTGTGGTTCTACCTGTTATGTTGTATAGACAATATGTAATTTGAAGTGTGCAATCATTTGACTGACCTGTTAGCTTAGTTGGTAGTGGCTCTGCCTTCTAATCTAGGGGTTGCGGGTTCGATTCCCGCCTGACATAAGAATTTATGCATTTTAAAAATGTATAATTTCTTGTGTTGAGTCTGGTTGTTTGTATGTATAATAAGTATGTATTTACAAAAGAAAAGTATATAAGTATTATATCCGTTATCTAGTACCCACGACACAAGCGTTTGCTTAGTGTGGGGCTAGATGGCGCTGTGTGCAATGTCCCGGAATATTTATTTATTATTTATTTAGAGCAAAATATTTTTTATGTACGACAAATAAAAGTCCGTAAATAAAACAGATTTGTATATTTTACAAAAAAGTATGTAAGTTTTGTATCCGTTACTCACGACATAAGCGTATGCTTAGTGTGGGGTTAGATGGCGCTGTGTGCAATGTCCCGGAATATTTACTTTTATTTTATTTAATAACTCAATTCATTTGTAGCTGTCATTCTGTATACACATTTCTACAAATCAAATTATGTCACGTACTTACATCAATGCAGTCATATTTTCTTATGAAATCAGATTTTTTACAATCATTTACCTACATATTATGTTTTTTTTCTAAAGTGTTAAATCAACACTTTAGAAAAAAAAAACGAAAATATCTTTAATAAAGATAATACTGTAAACACAAGTAAAATGTTCATATTAGAATAATTCTCTTCAATCCGATATTGGCCGGATTTCCAGATTGTTCAACTGAGAAACAATCTCTGCAATCCTCATTGATTCCATTAAAATAAATTTATTCCAATCTATAACTGATCAATGTTGCAGAATAGGGAATGAAACACATGGTTATGTTTAGGCAGGTATGCCTACATCACCTTACACTACAGTGTTTTATGTGTTTGTCGCTACAGATGACTTGGTTGGTTGTTATTATGAATACTTAATTTTATGACATCCTCCATGAGTCGTATTTTCTCATTACTAAAAGTCGTTACTCGGAACCCTCGCAGAATTGTTTTTTTTTAGGAAAATTACTTTCAGCTGAGCCTGACATCGTGGTGGGCAGTCAGGATCTTGAACGGATTAATCATACGAAATTAATGAATATAAAAGAAAAAATGCATTCATGCATAAATTACGTTTTCTCGAATAAATTTATTTTTATGCTCAGTTTTTTTATAGTCTTTGTCCTTTTATATGTTTGTAACATTTTTCATAAGAAGTGGTCCATCTGCTACTACTTAATCTGTTCAAAGTAAGTATACCTATACATTATGGAATCATTTGCTCCGTACTTCTATAGATATACATTACATTAGGAAGGCTGTGTTTACAAATCCTTAGCCGATCCGAGATGTGTTCTGATCCCTGTTTATACAGGGTTACATAGCACTATGAATTTTAAATTTCAATATTTATCTAATGTATTGTATACTAGTGGACGCCCGCAGCTTCACTCGCATTATTTCGGGTAAAAAGCCCACAAAACACTTCTAAGACCTCATACTACCTACATACCAAAAATCATGATGATCCGTTCAACCGGTTTGCGTGACGCGTCTTTAAATAAACAGACAAACTTTTAAAAACTGCTGAAATGTGTTCTGTTACCTATCGATTTTAAGTATACAAAAAATAAAATAAAAATTATTTTCTGGAATATTTTCCATGTACAGATTTATTAAACTCTTCAGGCTTTATTATATGTACAGATAGATATTACATAATATCAAACTTTGAGCAAGTGCGCCTGGATTGGTAATCTTAACATGGAAATGTTGAAATCAAGCGTTAATTCGAAGAACTGGTAGCTATAACCATAGTAACTTATTGAGATAGTTACAAGTTGAAAGCAGCAGCAAATACATACGTCGTCATATAGGTAATTATTATCATAATTTTGTGTATCGTTATTAACGTATTTTTTTGCTAATTATGCTTATAAGCCTTACCCCTGTACAAGCCTGTGATCCCATTTATATAAAATCTACAATTGTAAATACCCATCGAGTAGGCAGAAGCAGCCTCCGGAGTAATGATTCGCCGGAGCTGCCTTTGGAACAGGACAGTTGTTAGAATACTTACTATTCAAAATCAAAATATTTATTTACAGAACATAGGATACTTACATAAAGTTGGTAACAGGTATTACAGAGCGCTACGTTCTTGCCCATAGGGTGTGCAAATATGTACATTAAAATGTCAACAAATTTTAACACTTTCTAGGTTCATTATGGTACACAAAAACATGACAGGCTTTAAAAAAGTTACTCACTGTCAAACATAAATCGCAAACATGTTCGGCGAACAATAATTACAAATTATTCTTTCATTTCCAGTACAGGCGAGTTCCACCGGACCCTAGTAGATTGTGTGGTATGGTGGTCACTTCAGACTTATGGGACATGGTAAATATTTGAACAGCAGTTCAAAAATACTTACCCATCATGTGTTGAATAAAAAAAACTTTTGTTGGGTTTTAATAGTAGTATTTGATGCAATTGAGGGTAGTTGTGAATTGCAAGAGCCGACCGGACGTCTGCGCGTCGCAGACCCGGCAGTAGCAAAGATCGCGCCGTGCGCGGTGGTTGTGTCCGTGACACACCAGCACTTCACCAAGTTGCCAAGATCGCGCCGTGCGCGTCGGTTGTGTCCGTGACACCCCAGCACTTCAGAGTCCGTGACTCTGGAACAGAACTAAAGGAATTCGTATAGAAGAGGAGCAGGTGCAGCACCATTCGTCTGTCGCGCATCACGGTGGCTATCCCCGGAGAAGCAGCGTCGTGGATGAAAGGTTGGTGAATGCTTTTTATGATTGCCCTCTTTCCATCAATTCTGTTACGTCAAAATCAACCACATACAGTCCACTTAGTATCGAACCACTTTATTAGCATTATTGGCCTCTAAAAAGCAGTCGTCAAACAAAATGACAACCGTAAACTAAATAAGCGAATAGACGGATTTTTAGTTACGTTTTTAACACGTTTGTATAAAATGTAATAAATTCTGCTTATTATTTAGTTAAATTACCTTACAAGTTACTGGAATGATCACTAAGTCTGTCTAAACGGGGCTCACTAAACCCTTGTTAAAATTCAACGCGTTAAGCCCATTTGAGTGATGCGAGCGATTTCAGAGGCTATAGATATATCTATCCATATCTATTACAGGAGATATATTTATTAGGAAACAGGAACCTACAAAGAGGAAATTTGTTTCAACAAAAAATCAACATTGGTAAGCATGAAAAAGTAAAGTAAGCGCCTACGATTAGATATTAAAAATGCAAAATATCAATAACATGTTTGCTGGCAAATAAGTTCTGGATTTCTGCTGAGAGACACATTTTACACGATAATCAATAGAATGTTACTTCACTGAATACGCTAAAATAGATTACTGCGTGTATTTGTTGTTTGGCCACCTTACACACATACACACACAAGAGTATCTTAAAAGTGTTCTAAGTCTAAAAGTAAATAAGTTCGTTTGAGAGTGGCCAACTCTGGTGTCGAGAGGTTTCAAACCTAGCCCTAAAGAGCCTCTGACATGACCTTACGACTGCCGTACTATGACTAACAGCCGGGACCTACAATTTAACGTATCATCCGACCCACGGAAGCGCCCCAAATGAAATGCCACTTTTCGGTCACCCATCCGCGTACTGACCGCATAGACCGTTGCTTAACATTGGTAATACCTCCGCTAGCTGAGCTACGGGCGCTTCGAATAGTATGTAAATTGATAAGTATGAACGCCCAAACAAGCTTGACCATGAGCGCAACCAATCTAGACTAGAATCTAAGGAGTTTGACCACCAAGTGAGTTAGTTTAAGCTAAATTACTACAGAGATTCTCAAACTTGTTTGCTTCGAAAATCTCAGTCTCAAACCTACAAAAAACTTTGAATCCTATTATTTCATTAAATTTTAATGAAATAATAGGATTCAAAGTTCAAGGCAGCCAAATGTACTTAAATTCTCTCTCTCCTTAGTCGTGTTCCTGATTGCTAAGGGTCGTAATTCGTTTTTCAAATAACTATTATAACATAATGTACCTACATATATGCAATTTTATTGAGTTACTATCGATGTAAAAGCCGATCGAGAGATAAAGAATCACGACATAGTCATTGATTAGTTCTTTTTGTTACTCACATTTTTAAGACCTTAATGAATACAAATACAAATCATTTGTTATAACTCCTTAGTTACAAGCCAGAAGTTGATGTACATTTGCTGTTTACAAAAGTAAACGTAATAAAAATAAAAATGTATAAGTTGCTTTAAGGATACTAAAGCTGTCTTTAAAATGTTAGTTACCAGTATATAAGGTTTATATGCTAACTACCTAGTACCTTATTATTAGAAGAGGGTTAGATTAGTCAACACATTCACTTTGAGAATCTGCCTAACCCCCTCCAACCTCCCCAGAGTGTGGCAAAGTTACACATAGTTGTGTCCAGACCTAGTTTCCTCAGGTATCTGCGGGTCACGGTAAACCTAGACCAGTCTAGACTTGCTTTGTTACCAATTTATGGACACTAGAGCTGGGCCGTGTTTATTTGGTAAAGAGAAGAACATTGTAGGTTACTGAATAACTTAGTAAAGTAACTTTAACTTAATTGTGTTATTATAGTACTCTAAATGTAAACTTTGGTTAGTATGGGACTAGATGGCGCTCTGTGTGAAGTGTCTCAGATTATATAAAAAAAATATAATAAAATCCTCTGTATTTATGTAGGTATGTACGTGGTTTTAACATAAATAAACGATTATTTATATTTATTTATTGTAAGCTAGTACATTGAAATAAGCGTTTATACACAGTTAGACTCTATAGTCAATTTGTTAAGAGTAAATATGATGGCAGGATAGATAAATGTTAATACTCGTGACAGCTAATTTAACTCTAAATAGAAAAGTTAAAATTCGCAGTATTCATAGTAGAGATTTGTATCCGATATCATTTAAAAGTATCTATAAATGTGAAAAAAGAAATGTTTACAAACTTACAAAAATAAGTATTAACAAACATTTCTTCACGTGTCTTAAATTCTGCATACACATAACTGCATAATAACTAATAAAATGATAAATGATAATATAGTAAAATCGTTTACAAATTAAGTGATAATTTTTGCTCAACCTCAATTTGAACAATGATTTATTATCATTTTATTTAGTGTTAATTAACTCCTGCAGCTGCAATCACGGCCATAATTAACTAGAGCGATATTTAATTCATTTCATAAATTTTCGCAGGGTAGTGTAAAAAATATATGGAAATTACAGAAAATAATATTGGCAAACAAATTTGTTTGCGTCAGAAATTTCCCAAAATGATAAATAGTATCTATCTGCCCACAAATATTTCTGAATAAATGATTTTCAAGAGGTCAAGAATTCTTAAAAGTCTTATTTAGAAATTTGTTGCTTTTGACTTACTGAAGTCTCTCATAATATGTAGGTCAGTCGTCGTCGTAGGTCATTAGTTACCGGTAATCCTGCGCATAGTCTGTGGCAAAGTATAGGATATAATATCCCAAATATCCCACATGCTAGTTTTTAAACAGGTATCAACACGACTAATGCCGCTGGTTGCAACTAGTATCTACACCTATATATATATGAATAAACACATTACACATGTATAGCTAGTTAGTTTGTCTGTTCATGTTTTTCTCCCGCGGAGTGAACGTAGACACATCGCGTAAATTGCACAGATCGTGACGGGCATCTGGATTATAACAAGACTTGGATATAAGAAGATCGAAAACTAAAGTATAGTATATTGTAATTTGAACTTTTTTTTAACGAAAATAAGTTTGTATTTGACTATAGTTTGCCTGATGGAAAGCAATAGCTATCTACTTAAAATGTTTGTACGACATTTATCTCTCAGTGGTTGCCTGGAGTTTAGAAGTTTGGAAATTATCTCAATATGCCCCGAAAAAGCACGCTCAGCGACCGGACCCAGGTTTTAATACTACCTTTGACAGCCGTTATTGGCAGCCATTTGCAGAATGCAGGCTTCAAAAATAAACTGACATCCGGCCTTACCGATTTTAATATTTATCCCTTAGGAGCAGTGAAAGTTTTTTTTTATTATGTCAATACTTCCTATTCCCCAAATGAGTAGTGGAGGTTTGTTGAAATTGCTCGAAACAGAGGGTACTCTGAATCAGACAGATCGGAAGCAGACCCCATTAATTGGGAACAAAAGAGGATCAACAATAATTTATTTATCTCGAGATCGGTTATGTACAGGAAGCTATCTAATCCACCTGGGCTAGCATAGCACTACTAGGTCTAATAAGTTTTTCCACAATTTTTATCAACCTGTTACCGTACATTGGGTGGAAAAACTATTATTCCCCATACCATGCTAACCGTGCTGCTCATGCAATTAGCTCACCTCGCCTCGGCCATTCTACATAACAGAAGCTAGTGTGTATTTCTCCGGGGAATTAGCATATCTTTCTTGACTCTAGATTTAGTGGTTGTAAAAGTAACGGGCGCTCTGTAGATGTGATAAATTAATGTAACGTGATATTTTGAGATTAACTTTTATACGCAAGTCTGAGTTATGTATCTAAACAATTTATTAGACCACTAAGTTTAATACTGAAATGAAATTTGCGTTTAAGTTTTATGTATGCAAAGAAGTGGTATCACCGGCGCTTAAATTTTAAATAAGCTTATGATGATGTTGATATTACTATAATGTTTTAAGTGTTTTGCTGTTGTTATTCATCCATGAGGTTTAAAATTAAAATGAATATATTTTAAAATTATATTATATAGGTGACAGTTTGCAAGAATGCTTATGAATAAGTATTTGTCTCTACACAGATTTTGATTTGGACATTTGACGTAGCTGACTTTTTGGATTAAGTCACAGTATTCTTCTCAAACTAATACGGATAAACACAATAGAAGGTCGCAAATTCAATATACCTATTAATAAGTGTCAGAAAACACCTTCATATTTATTTATACCGACACACCGTACAAATATTGTCCCCACACCTCCACGTGCTCCGAAGCAGGCAGACACACCGTACAAATATTGTCCCCACACCTCCACGTGCTCCGAAGCAGGCAGACACACCGTACAAATATTGTCCCCACACCTCCACGTGCTCCGAAGCAGGCAGACACACCGTACAAATATTGTCCCCACACCTCCACGTGCTCCGAAGCAGGCAGACACACCGTACAAATATTGTCCCCACACCTCCACGTGTTCCGAAGCAGGCAGACACACCGTACAAATATTGTCCCCACACCTCCACGTGCTCCGAAGCAGGCAGACACACCGTACAAATATTGTCCCCACACCTCCACGTGCTCCGAAGCAGGCAATTTCCTCAAACAGCGCACTATTCATAAATCAGCGAAATTAACAAGAGCCGTCTTCAGACTGTCAACGGTGGAAACCGAACGATTTCACGATAATTATATTGTACGATACGATATTTTTATCGACGACGCACAATTTTTTTTCTAGTTGTTTCTGAAGCAATTTGATCAAAATTATGATTGATATCCCTGAGGCCTACGAATGCCTTCTTCTTCTTATCGAATGAGAGTGGCCAACTCTGGTGTCGAGAGTTTATCAAGCCGCTCTAAGGCCCTACAAATAATTTTACGGGAGTATTGTCGAAAAGTGGAAGGACTCACCCTGTTGATGGTGTGTTGGGAGATAGACTCCCAAGCCAAGAGTCTGCCCAATTCTAAGGCTGTTGGAAATCTTATTTAAATATATTTTTTCCAGGACATTGCATACAGCAACATCTAGCAAACAAAACATAATGAAACGTAACATTTTTTCTGTTTGTTCGATTGAATGCCTGCGATCGTGTAGTAACTTCTAAAGGCCAGACCCGCTCTCACGACGGGTATGGATGGATGGCGTGACGTCACGGCGGGCCGCGCCGTCTCATCCATCACACGTCACGCCGGGCGGGACGGGGGACGGGGCGGTCGTCGGGACACTGGCCGAGCATGTTCACTACTTATTGTTGCTATGGGGACAATTTGGACTATCTTTACAAGACGACTCTTTGTGATATGTCTGGTAAGGTCAAAATATCATCATTAACAAATGACGAAAAATGTCCCCAATCTTTATATGAGAGCCAACTTCATTCCAGTATTCTGTATTAAATAATGCTTTAATATTAATTTGCAATTAATATGAGCAAAAGCCCTTTAAAATCATAATGTTTATTTAGGTTTACAGAGTACTAATTAGCTATAAGTATCATATATCTTAATTAAAGTCTATCGAAGCAAATATAATTACCAATGAATGTGTTAATTGGCATTAACTTTCTAATTATAATTATATTTTAAACAATTTCGCACTTCAAATGTTTCGTATGTCTGTTGAGCTTGTAACATAGACAAAACATTGTTAAGATTCCCACATAGAAGTTAAATAATAGTTTTAAGAGGACAAGTGTATCTACCTATATGCGGTACTTCGCTGACTAGAAGCGTATTTTGTCTTATCATACAAGGTGTTGTTATATATTTAAGAACCAATCTCAGCTACCCACGGAAATTAATCAATATATTTAAGTAGCTGATCTACGACATGTGATGCCATTGTGTATTGTATGAAACCAAGTCAGAATTCTTCAAATTATAAGAGACGTGTCGCATGTGATACATCAAATCCAATATCACATTCATAAGTGTTTTTCTCTATAATTAAGTGTCTGTTGGGTGAAATGCCATTCAGTTAATTATAAAATATGAGATAAGAGATTCATATGAGAACTGTGATTAATTAACGAGTCTAATTAATTAAATAATTTAATCACTGAATTTTAGACTTACTTAAAATTAAATAGCAGGTGTTTAACGTCATATTCTTTTCACTCAGTATTGTGTTGGTCAAAATAGTTGTAAGTTTGGATGAGTTTTGGAGTAAAACTCATGCAACGGTAAGCTTAGTTAAGGCACTCTGAAGCGTGAGATTTTTGTCTTGTTTTTATACAAATATAATTTAAAAAATGTAGCATATCTAGATGTACATATACAGCGAAGGCATTTTTAGTAAGTTGGTTGTTTTTTCCTTAAAATCTGAGGACATGAATCAATGGTAGTATCTGGGCGTCCACTACAATGTATCTGCCCAAAAGAAATTTCCCAGTGAATTTATGGTTAGAAGTAGTCAAATACCCATATTCACGAGGAATAGAGTCAAAGAGGAGTATAATTGTATATACATAAGTGCTCTGCTATTTATAATTTTGTATAAGTATAACTGGCAAAAAGACAGACGGTCTGCCTGATGGTAAGCAGTCAACGTCGCCTTTGTCGGGCTTTGAGGCTTCGAATTTGAAGTTTTCTTACCAAGTTTGGTTTGAATATTCCCTCCACCTGGTAGAGATGCTTTCAACACATTACGACTGCTATACAATGACGTTCATTATACATAAAATAGTCGTAGCGGCACCATATTGCGTGCAGTGGCGGAGAGCAGACCGCAGCAGGAAATGAAGCCAGCAGGCAATCCCGCGTTATGTAACTATATCAGTATGTCATGGTTATTGTACGGGTGAACTTTCAAAATATATTTGATGTAGGTAGAACGTGTAAGTGTATGTGTAGCGATTGCAATAAAAAATAATAATAACTGAGCCGATTTTTCAGAGATATTTAAAAAAATCTATAACACATGATAACAAACATAATTTCATTACCGTTTTAGTTTGTATGACCAATAAATAAAGTTCAGACTTATTTTTTCCCATTAATTCAAATCCCATAAAGTAACAAATATTACGATGCTTCCATAAACTCTCCGTCTCCGTCACGAGTTTCCAACCATAAACCGATGGCAACCTTAGAAAGACGCAAATCGTCGCACATAAAAATTAAATATGTTTTTTTCATCAGGAAAACTAAGTTTCCGCGTAAAAACTTCAAGTTTATGACAGCCGTTAAACACGTCAAACTTTAACGGCGCCCTAACGGCCGTTATTCGTCATTAACGAGGAATTTCATAAGTCATTTGAGTTTGGAAGTAACGAAAGAAAGTTGTTGAGGCTTGACAAGGTTTCTCTGAGACCGAGGGATTATATACATATTATATACTTTGTTTACCTCAATCAAGAGCTCGTGGATTAGCGGACAGCGGTGTTCGTTCGTGATTAGCAAAGTTAAGCAACAGCTGTCGCGGTCAGTGTTTGGATGGGTGACCCTTACAGAAGAAAGTGTCATAATATTACATTATGGCTCTTTTGCATGTTGAATGGTACGTTAATTTGTAGTCCGTCAGTCCGTCTAATTGACCAGTTGCTAAACTATATTATAACCCTTTGGAATTGTTTAAAACGCGTTCATATGGATATGTTTCATTTTAAAGTAACTTACATGTATTTCCCACCGGCCGTTCCCAAACTCATTAATTTCACCTTATCATTAAAAACAAACCTAAAAATGTTTCATGTTTTTGTAAACAATCTCCTTTTACTCGTACGTATGTTAGATACAAGAACAACCGACGTGGTTATTTGGTCAGCAGTTTCAACACTTCGTCGAATTAAACTTAAATATTTTTTAACTAACGATTGAAACAAGGCAAAGTTGTCCGTTGACCTCAAAAGTAATATCGATATCATTGAGTAAAATAAGTTATTTAATATTTCTGAATTGAATACATTTACAAAGAAATATACTCTTGAGTACTAATAAATTGTAATTTTTTATTTAATTGTATTTGTTTTAATTTTGACATTGCTACATTGCGTACTAATAAAAGCATCCTCCTCGTTTTCGCGTCGTATTCTTCATAACTGTGATTTATTCCTCCACTCAATAGATTCAATAGTGAAATTTTCTTAGGACAGTACACCGTAAAGAGAGCAAGATAGAGAACATACATATTCATACAATAAAACATATTTTTTTAATCATAATACATTTGTTACAAGTCATTCATTCCAAATAGCTTTTATAAAACAGCTGACCAATAAACCACTCGCATACAAAAACAAAGCGAGGTCCCGGAACATTCCAGATAAGGTTGCTACGCTGCTACGAGATCGCTACGGGCTACGAAAGTGCTACGCTACGTGCTACGAAATTTGTTGCCTGTATTGTTACACCGCAGAGGTTTTGCTTGCATCAGGCGCAAGAGGTATTATTATACTGTTTATACTACTTTTAACCGGTTTCTTCTGGGCAAGCGTGCTGGATCGTAAATTATAAAGGTGCTAAACATCAGGCAACTGTAGTCAAGCGTGAGCCTATCACATATAAAAAAACATTATATTGTAGTTAATAGTCACTATTTCATTATAGTCGATTACATTTTTTTATTGCTGAATGACGAGACGAGCGAGGATGAGTGTCTGTCGGAAAGCTTTTAGCATGCACATTTCGTTTTAAGTCGTAGAACAATACCTGGCGCTGTTAACGAATTAAAACAGCTTTTGAAGGGTTATTCTTTAGTTACCAGTAACTCTGTATAAATTAAAATTTTGAATCGATTTCTATTTTCCTGAAAGCTACATTCCTCAATAAATTAGAACCTTATGTATACAAACGTCAGGATTTAGAAAAATCTACAAAATATTTCTCTAAAGCCAACTAAAATAAGTGTAAATAAAGCAAAGCAACTGCTTACATATTGTAAGTACAGGTGACATCGAAACGTTAACTTTTATTAGGCCGTTTGCACACTGCCTCCAGTCGGAAACGCGTCTCGTGTCGTCAATGTGTACGGACCTTTATAAATGTTGGAGAGTATTTGATGCTAACACTCGCATGGGTTTACCTGGGTTAGAATGTATTATAATGCTAGTGAAGCTGTGTAGATTTGTGCTGCTAACTTTGGATTAAATAGAAGCTCAACTAAAACAAAATGTACATATACTTATGTATTCATGAACTTAAGCCTTGACAACATTTGATTTTGCGCTAATCTTTTCATCAATCTTTTTTAATGCTCTCCTTTTTTAATTAAGTTAGTTTCGTTTTTATTAGTTCATTTACAATATTATTTTCTCTGTAAAGTGATATTATAAATAAAATGGAAAGACCCATTGTGCTGTCTTGCGTTACTTTAGAAGACTGCAGCATTGAATGGACGTGCATATACATACCTATATATAATGCATGTATGTAAGTACATCTCTACGTGAACCACTCCGGCAGTCGCTTTACAATACATGACAACCGTGGAAAAAAGAGACCAGACCAGAGTATGAACAAATGTAAATATTGCTATCAGATTTAGTAAAAAAAAAATATTTTTAAACTTAAACTTTTATTAATAATTTAATTTATTTAAATAACGCAGATAGTCGAAATTCATTTTGGTGTTAATCTACTTAAATCTTCTAAACGTTCTTTATATTTATTTATTTGATTAATGGGCGAGCAGCAAATTGCTGATGTGCCCATATCACACTGTGTCAAAATTGTTTTATATAGTCCACACAAAGTTCAAAATTATACAGTCCACTGGTGCAATGATCACAAGTTACCAAGAGATTTTTTGGTTTTCTGTAACCAGCCATCAAGCCGGTTCTTAAAGTTGTTTACAGAGGTAGCACTGACCACCTCTTTTGGCACCTGTTCCAGTTATGAACGACTCTGTTGCTGAGTATGTGGGGACCTGTGTTAGTTTTGGCAGAGCTTCACTTGATTGTCTGGTTGTGATTTCCGAGATTTTTCCAACTAAATCCAATAGTTACGAACAAAAATGTGGTCGCATTGAGTCTGTAATAACTAGCAGCAAATATATTACTCGGCAATGTTTTCATGACGCCCGAACAATGCCGGTCTTTTGCAGAACACATCGCTCTTACGGAGGCAGGGGCGGACTTGGGACGGAGGGTAGAGCAGCAATAATATTTTTTTCGTTGACAACTAAACAATATGCACCTTAGGAAGAATATGTAGTCGCTGTAGTAAAGTTTCCGTAAAGCATGATTAAATCTAAATATATAAAATGCAAAGGTGACTAGTCAGTCACCTTTTATATATTTAGACACAGCCCAAACCACTGGTCGGATTGGGCTGACATTTGGAATGAAGGTAGATGTTATGACGTAGGCATCCTCTATGTAAGGATTTTGGAAATACCACTTTTAAAGAGGTGAAATAGGGGATGCAAGTTTCATTTCTTAATGCGAGCGAAGTCGCGAGCACCCACTAGTTTAAGTATAACCGACTAGTACTTATGTCAAAAATTGGTTCGACATGTTTTGGAACAATGCGGGTTCCATCATCAGGAGGACGAGTCACACACACCCGCCCCGGTTGGCCGCCCCGTCCAGACTGGTTCCCGTCCTGATGCCACACCCCTGCGGTACCACGTAACAGCTTTACTCTGTCATGAATGAATGTATATTGTCTGCATAAAGTTTTCTCAAGTTGATACCTTAACGTTGAGCATACAAAATGATCAACTATTAGGTAGTTGGATTCGTGTTAATCGGGACAAAACACAACTGCATGTTCTGCAGACAGATCTAATCAAGTTATTACAATAACTATACATACTAGCCTACATTTTCGATACATTTGATGATCCTGTCATTTAATCAGCACCTAAGGCAACAACACTCACACTTTACACTATAGTGGAAGAAAACCTAGCTGCTGGAATACTTTCTCGGTATTTTTAAACTTTTTACTTATTGTTTCTTGTTACGTTTAGAACGAGAATACAATCACATCACGACAGGTTTGCCTAGTGCGGTGTTTATGGCACATATGTATGAATAAAGTATATTTTTTGAAAACATATATTTAATTCATTTATTATTCATTTACTTATTCTAGAACCTTGCCCCTGGCTGCCTCCCTGGCGGCTGCTCCAGGCTTCATCAATTTGCTTCTGTAATCACGCTCACGACGCGCGCACAGCACTGAGAATCTCTGCTAGATACCGGATTAAGTAACAACTATTATGTAGATTGCTAGGTATGTGTTCTATCATCTTTTGGAATTTTGACACAGGAATTTAGGAATAGTCTAATAAATTTTGTAACTATTGCTGAAAGATGTTTATTTATTCTTTAAGTAGGTCTTTAACGGGCATGAAACGCGAGGCACTCCTATATTCTGCTCATCATCAAAATAGTTCGTTTATATATAGCAAACAAATAGGATTTATTTAAAAAAAAACTACATTGTTATTTTTTTCATATAATTTTTGGTGCCATAATAACAAATTATTAGCTGTTTTAATTTAAAAGATCTATCCGGCGGTAATCCATGTGTCGCAAGGATTGAATTCGCACCGCAGTCGTAGATCACAAGTTATGATTGTGTGCGTGTAATAGATGTGATGCGATGTCACTTACATTGAATGTGGCGTCTCATTTGTTACGCCAACACACACAAATAGGGCAAAGGGTGGAGTGAAAACACCTGTCATGTGGGCGAGTCTTGTAATGTTAGATATTGTAATAACCAACTTACAAAACGATTGCCTCGTCTAACGTATATATTATAATATACATACATACATTATCATATATGTATAGGAATATATCTGTAACTTACAGAATAAAATCAAGACTAAGTTTCAACAGCAACATCTTTTGTGAATTCACGCCTTTTATTAAATGTCGTGAAAAATTACGTCTTACGTAAAACCTTTAACAATAGTACCTACAAAACCAGCACAAAACAGATTAGGAGACAGTTATTATTTTGTAATCAACCTCTATTGTATTAGGCACTTACATACTACTTACTTGTATATATGTATATACTTACTTACTTGTATATATGTATGTATGTTTAGAAGACAAATTATACATATGTATGTATATGCCACTGGAGTGCTGTTGTATATGTATACTTGCTACTTAAAGAGCTGAGGAGTAGCTGTCTCTTATTTCTATAATTATCTATATTAAATATTAAATTTATACTGTATCAATACTACAGCACACACAAAAAAACCGACCAAATTAAGGTAACTACTCCGATAATATCAAGCTAAACGCTTCTATGAATCTTTCAATATCGCCAATATCCGTAAAGTAGCTAAATAAGTTTGTACGTTAGTTCCAAGTAACTCCGCTGGGAGCGCTGATGTAGTGAACCACTTACCTACTGTCGAGGGACTTTAGAGTCTGAGTTAATCTGTGAATGGTTGGTGGCAGGACTTATGCCATGGTATGTAAACTTATTAAAAAAAATTGATTGTATTTGATTTTATTACAATTTGAAATAGGTACTGATAAATTAATATTCGTCTAGAACGATACATGTTTAACGTACCGTTGTTGTGAATTCCAGAGCATGTTTGTTGGTATTATTTATACTAATACAGATCAGCGTGATTTTTGTACTTAGATGAAATAAGTTCCTAGGCATGATATTGGCTTTTAATCCCGACTAATATTGTCTTGTTAAGCAAAGTTAGGGACAGTTTCTAAACTCTCAACATCAGAGTTTGCTACTCTCATACTCGGATTTATTAATTATCCATATAACATTTTAGTTCCGCATTTACCCGTTCTTTGGGTGGAATTGAGTCGTATCCTTATGAGTAGAATGGCAAGTCAAGCAAGCAATGTGCCTGATGGATAGCAATGCGTTTCACCAATCAAGATACGGCAATTTTGAACTCATAAATGTTCGCTTTGTTTATCACTGTTGGATACATTATATATGCATCTGACTGACATAACGATTTTTTTAAAACAAAATCCATAACAAAACCTTGTTGTTGTTTTTTTAACTAAGACGGGTTTTCCACTTGACCATAGTTTGCCTGATGGTAAGCAAAGGCTAATTGGCTAATGTAACTGGATGTAATGTATATAT
This sequence comes from Macaria liturata, assembly GCA_964023185.1. NCBI lineage: Eukaryota > Metazoa > Arthropoda > Insecta > Lepidoptera > Geometridae > Macaria > Macaria liturata. The sequence goes on along the minus strand of OZ026823.1, from coordinate 11,579,714 downwards.
GACAGAACTTACAATAAACGTATATGAAACTGAATCTTATATTCTTATGTTATTCTTCGAGTCAACTTTACGGATGTAGGTACTAGTAGTGAAGCTGTTACCTACCGTCTAGGGATTTAGTCGTTTGCTATCGACTACACTTCAAGTATCGATTGTGTAAGTAAAGGGCAAACATTTTTTAACAGCGGGTTAGCAACTGAGATATTTTTAAAAAAATATTTAGGAAGTCAAGAATATCAATATCTCGTGTTGTATTCAGTAATACCATCTGAACATCTTCAGAAAATGTGTCTTCTGGCGCTATGTAATCAGTGTTATAGTTGCTTCTGGCGCACCAACTGGTCAACCTTTAATTTGTTTATAATTCCTTCCAATATTTTGTAAGAAGGCATTGTGCAATAATACACCACAAGCCAAGAGTCAAATCGTTAACATCACATGGATGATTTTTATATCGTTTGCAAAGAAAATTACTGAAAAACGACCTAATCACCGCTATTTAGTTATAATACACAGTTAAGACACAATTAAGGCCCTACATTCCCAGTGCCTCCGAGTCGTGTACTAATTCATTCTATTGTTTTACAACATTAAGGCCAAACGGGGGGATTATTGACAGATGTTCGCTAATAACAGTAATATAACTTAGTATCTCTCTTTGAGTTATAGTCCTCAATACTGAGGGTCGTGACTCCCCTGCAGAAGTAATTCTTTGGGGAAGTTCCCTTAGCATGTACATCGTGGTGAGCGCCCAGGTCTTTACACGACACATGTTTTCCTATTTTCTGACGTATTTATCTCGATGTCTTCCATCAACTTTAAGCAAATGCAAATCCATACCTTATTTGAAAAACAAGTCATTAGTGTAAGGCCGGATACAAACCAGGCTGCGTTTAGATGTAAAGCACACATTTGCGTTTCCTTTTAGAGATACATTATGTACTTTAAGAAAAATCATTAATTGAAATCATCCTTCTGTTTTCCTTTATACAAGCATTCCAAATCTGGTATTTACTCACATTGATTAACATCCGACGCACGCCTGGAACATTCCAGCAGAATAACGAGCCAGATTTACAAATTAGCGTACTTCCCTCGCGATCTAGGTTATTCTACATTCTGAATTACCTAGGCTTTAGTATACGCTAGAATACTGGGCCTGAGACCTAGATTTAGGCGTTTGAATGAACTTATTTACATGTAGATTAAAAATGTAGCTTGATTATCGAGTTTTTAGAACGTGTATGTTGTGCATAACTATTTTGTGGGGGACTAAATATGAAGGTAGCAAAGTAATTTGTGTTCTTATTTAGGAAGCACATGAAAAAAAGATGCAATGATACATAAATTTACTATATTATAGTACATACCTATTCGATAAAAATAAAATAAAATTATTAATAATTTTGAGTAATGCAGATGTCTGGTAAAAGGTAGCATATGCCAATTTTGGGGCTCTATACTACCATACATTTTTCTACATACATACCAAACACCATGATGATACGTCAATCCATTACAGCCTGAATAGATTTCAAACATACTTTCTACAATTTTTCAGAGACAGAAAATAATAATAATTCGAGAATCAAAAACTGTGTTTTTAACTAGCATTATTAGATTAGAAACAGAAATAAAGACACAAACACAGGTGCTACTGAATAAAAGCTTGTAACAACGTCCTAAACAACAATCTACAGCAAGTTAGAACCAGCACTGTCCAGTCATTGACATAGTACTGTCTGTTGTCAGGCCTCACATTTTCCACAAAAATAATAATTAAAACTGGTCAATTAGTACTACAAGAAGACAGCAAATGGTATTATTTGATTACAATACAATACAATACATTTATTCATAATTCCACAATTATAGGTCAATTATTAATAGTAAGTCAACGGTAATTCAACAATCATAGTTTAAACAAACCACAAATTCAATTATACAATATAAATAAAGAAGATAATATAAATACAATTGTTAAAACTAAAACAGTACATCTACAATGTCACATAATAAGAACTTCCGGGTGAAATACACGTATCAAAAACAGTCTTTGATTTTAAAGTATTTTTCAACGTCATAAAATGCGTGTGTCAGCAGCCACGCTCTTAACTTGGTGTTAAAGACCGCGGTAGAGGCTGCATCACGGATGGAGACTAGTATTCGGTTGTAAATCGCGGGCCCTATTATGTACACCGACCTTTCCGATTTAGCAAGACGGTGCCTCGGGACACTCAATTGAGCTTTTTTCACATTACTCCGCAAGTTCATTGTTTTGTGGACGCCCCTGCGTGCATTGTTTTAATGATTGCCATAAAGGTTGAAAAGAGTCAAGGCGCTATTTGTTGTGTATCTTTATTATTTTTCCTGGTTTATTTATACACCGTGTGCCCACAAAAGCTGAAGCTTAGTCCAGTCTATATTAGTTGTATGTCAACTCGTAGTGCTCTCCCAGGCCCATTGTGCTTTTATGAGAAAGCTCACAGACACAGGGGCTCGATTAGAGAACTGGAAGCTTTCTTTACTTTACTTGTGTTATTTAAGTAAGCTTTTAAACTGGATTCGCAGTTTTATTTTAGCTTTCGCTGCAAATTTAAGTTTAAGTTAACGCTGAGTTGTAAAGATTTGAGAGCAGTTGAATAATTAGGGGGAGTTATGTGTTTTTTATTGCTTTAATCATTTAAAACTAGTGGCCCTCCGAGTTGGAGTTTTTATATATCATACAAAACCTCGAATTACTTAATTAATTTAATTAATTAATTTAATTGTTGTAAAAATAATACTTTGCAAATGTCAACTTAATTATGCAATACATAGCTTTATAAAACGTCTCAAGAAGTCGTTGTATTTACCTAGCAGTTAATGTAATTCAACAACATGTACATTTCTCTTGAAAAACGAAGGCGTAATTTAGATGATCCAATATTGTAAACAAAAGCAAATGTTTCCAAACACACGACCCTTGTTCCCAATGAGAGCCTAAACAGGACACATGAGATATAAACAAACAAACAGAACTAATACAAATGGGTTTACAATTTTTGAAGTGCTCAGCTATCTTAGCGGCTGTATTAACATGATGTGATTAATACGGATACAGACATTGCTCATCATGCTTCTCTGTAAGTAGATAATTGGTTAAATCTTATCTTAGTTTTAAGTAAATTGTTAACCTACCCTTATATATTTCTGTGTGATTATACGAATACTAGTATAACCATCGTATTCACAAGCAATTTATTGATGTATTATATCCGTGGGATTTCAAAATCGCAAAAACCATAGAATGAAAGGATCATGTTATGCATCTCGTGTTATAATCATGCTGCGTTTTAAAGTGTGTTTTTTTTCTAGCAACGAAACCACCGGTCATTGCACAAAGCTTAAGTAAGAAATCTTAAATAAAAGCCCAAAAAAGCCTCAAAGTGCACAATTATCCCCGCTCTTATTAATTATATATCTGAGTCCTAAATACATCAGGCTTTCACCCAGTGAGGCAAACAATTTGCGATCCGATTTGGAGTGATTACATTTGGATAAAACAGGTAGGTATATATTCCTTTATATGTAACGTTACGTAACTTACCTTTACTTTTATAATTGAAAAATTGGCTGCTTGCGGGTTTGATCGCACTGTGTAGATATAATAGTAACTTATGTCTCTCATATAACCTAATTTTGCCCTCGTTTTTATTTATTTAGTTTTGACTCAATACAGAAAACGATGTGTGTATTACAAATTACTTTATTACAATATTATAACTAGCGGCGCTGCCCGGCTGCGATCAAAACCAGGTGCGTAGTTTGGAGATCTAAGCAAACAAACATACATACAGACAAACAGACGCGGAAAGCGATTTTTCTTTATAGGTACTATGTAGTGATAGTGAAGCTCTACTATAGTGTTGTAAGTATAAAACGGATGTTCAAAAAATCCTTCGTAACATAAAATTGGCAACAGGCCGCGTTAAAGTTTCCTCGATGTATGTTAAAGTTGCCATTGCATGGAGGGTACGAAAGTGCGGAAATATCACCATTTCACATCCCGGAGGGGCCGGCCGCGAACTTTTACCAAATATAGCGGGAATAGACGAGAAAATGTATCTTATTTCCGAAACTCCGAGATACTGGGTGGCTACTGTTGTTTCTCCGATCCATTGTATATCTGAAGACACGTGTCTTCCGTGGAAGGACCTGGGCGCCCACCACGATGTATCTGTCCAAGAGAACTCCCCTAACGAATTGATTCTGCGGGGGAGTCACGACCCTCAGTCATGATGGAAATACGACTCAAGAGAGAGAGAGAGAGAGATACTGTTGTTCCTATACAAATAGATAATAACGTTACGAGAATTTCTTGGTTAAAAAACAACTGAATTAAAAAAACAAAGCTCATGAGCTCAATAAGCAAGATAGCTACTTACCTGATTCGGTCACCAAAAAAATTAAACTGCATATTTGAATATAGAACAATTAAAGCATAAATTCGTTTTTTTATTAGTTTTTTTTGATCGGATATAGACTATACATACTTAATTGCTGTTATTTAGTTTATTGAGTTAGTAATTTCTACTATCTCAGTTAGTCCAGGAGTATCCCCCTGCAACTAACGCCTGCGTGTTGTCGTGATGACGTCACACAACTCACTGCTAAGTGCATTGTACTATACTCTATCTACTTTAAACTGTACCGTAAGCGAGTGTGGCCTGGTAGGTAAACGTCTGTCTTACAATATGATGCACCCCGGATCGAAGCCAGTTTAACACCAAAGACTTGTTGTTATAACCTTGATATATGCATGTAATGCCTATTATGTTTTCCTTCGTTATTTATAGATATTTTTAATAATTGTACACTTTTATTAAAATTATAACAATAAACAAATTCTATAAGTGTACATAACTAGCGATGCCTACGGCTTCTCTCGCGTTATGTCGGGAAAAAGAAAAAGTAACTTATGTCACTTTCCTACACTATCTCTATGCCCAAAATCAAAACGATCCATAGCTCCTTTGCGGCGTGTATACTGTTTTATTGTACACAACACACAATATATTCACAGGTCCTTTTTCAGGCAGGAAAATAAAAGCACATTACCTTTAACGTCATGCCGTAGTCGAAAGTTGTCTCGAATAATATAAACATACATATGTACATATATACAAGTACTATGTACACACAGAAATGGGATGAAATCAGAGTCGCGTGAAGATAACAAAGCTACAGATACATCTCTTCGAATCTTGTTACTTGTTAATGAGGGGTTGGTGGATCTTTCCTACCTAGCGGGGAAGTTACAATACCGCTAGATAAGAAAGATTTAAAAAATGGCGTTGGTGAAACACATTTTATAAAGAACAAAACAGTCAGCACAATGGTGTAAAATCACACAATCATGGCGTCTTAACCTTATCAAAACCAGTTTTTTTGTTTAACGATTACTTATTACTTTAGATTTTTTTGAGCGTACTCGTATCATACACTGAATCAAAAAGTTGTTCGTATACGTTATGCGTAAGTTAACAGACACCAACAGATTACCAGTACAAGTTTCACGAGCGAAATTAGGTTTCTGTTGTTCCCTCGTCTAGTATAGCAGTGTCACCCCAGTACGCTTATCTGCCAGATTAGGCAAAGGGGATGCTTGCAAAAGAGCAGAAACGAACCCCCATGGGAGATAGGATTAGATGACATAGTTTGCTGACACGTTGTACGTGACACGCTTGCTGAACATCATCTGATAGAGGAAATCGTATCGAAATGTGCTTAGTTTGTTTTATGAGCGCTGGTTTTTGGCATGTCCAATATGCCATGGGGTTTGATGGAATATATTATGTGTAGTTTATGTAATATGTAGTAGCAACAACAGTTGTATCTTTCGTGTTTGTTATATTATGCATATATTAAGTGCTTTGTATGGAAATCCTCCCATATATAATAATAATAATAATAACTTTTTATTGCAGACACTGAGATCCATATCACACACAATCATAAACAGAGAATATATACAATATTATATAGAAAGGTACATTTTAAGTTGCAATTGCTACCCATCGTTCATATGTTGCAGACAGCAGCTGCCGGTCCATAAGGCTTCTGACAATCTTATTTTTACACGTATCAATTCTGAACATGAAGGATGCGATGCGTTTCCTTTGGATAGCGTTAAATGAGTCAACTCGCGAATTCGTGTACATTTCCGAGGCACTACAATACCACTTCAGGCCTATCAGGTGCCTGAAGACGTTGTTGTAGGCTATTATAGTGTAATTGGTCCAGAGTTGACACGCGCAAAAAGACTGACAATATGCCTTAAACAAAGAAATTTTGACATCCATGGAGGCTCAGTGAAATTTTCTAGCAATCATATTTCCTACAACACACAAAGCTCTTCTTTGGCGTTCAATATGCATACAGTGTGTTAAGGAAAGCTACAATTGTCTGGGGAGTTTACTACAACTTTTCTACACACGAACACAGAATACATACACGAACAAGAAACATACAGAAACAAAAAGTTCCCAGACCTCAAAATGAACTCCACAGGACATTTCCTACTTTACTTTATTCCTATCTACTTCATTGCGATTGGTTTGCCATGAAAGTACAGCGGACAATGTAGCCAAACCAAAACAACCAGAACATAGCCCGAGCGAGCCAATAAAAAGGCAAACTGAAATTACTAGGAGTTCAGAACTGCATAAGAGGTTTTTACCCGCATTTCATTGGGAAATTGCCCTCATATGACCAGATTACTTGGACCTATTTCATTTAAGCTTCTAATGTATGTGACGGGTCATGTGTAGCTGGTCGTCAAATGGACAGTGTTCAAAGTACGGAGCCAGGTATAAAAATGTCTTTCGTTTTATGTTGCTCTAGTACGCTGTAATTTGAAGTAGAATAAGACTCCTTTGATGGAAAACTCGTTTAGTTCAATGCTAATGCTTAGTTCACAAAATGTTGTTATTATATAGTTTTTGAAGATAAATATGATTGATAAAAAGAAATTGCGCAAATATGACGTGAGGTTCTATCAAGTGCAAGGAGTTCCACAGTTTGGCTGTTCATCATCATCATCAACAGCCTGCTATCGCCCACTGCTGAGCATAGGCCTCTCTTCTTGTACGCCACTCGTTATAATAGGTATTATAGTAGGTTGCAATTGTATTAGTGTTACTCATATATCATATTATAAGTGTTACTTATATACCATGTTGAGATTACATTATTATTTTGCAGAAATACAATATATGTAATCTCAAAGAAACTAAATAAATGCAAACCATTTCTGTTTATTTAATATTTCACGCTTCAGCGCATTTAGAAGTTACAAACTAATACAAGTTTTGAACTAATTAAAATAATGTAACTAAAACTTTGTCACCTAAAAACTTCGCACCAACATCGCGCACAAGTTTTTGGGACAAAATTTCGTTTAAAATATATCTAACAAGGAAAGTTTGAGAACATTATTAAACACTTTTAAATTTAGTAAAGTGAATTGAGTGTAATATTTGACGCAGTTATGAAAATAACTTTTTAATATTTTATATTTTGATTTTGCATTTAAATCAAACAGGACAAATCGTTCGATTTTTCAGGGTTTAGGGTTTAAAGAATTTTATATCTATCTATCTGTTTAAAAGGAATAGGCTAAACTAAAACACTGTTTTTGCTATTTTCACACGATCTTTTTTCTCTTCTTTGTATTCTTTAAATATTAATAATTAATGTATTTTTAAATAGCAAAACTTGACACAATAAAGACATCAATTTTAATTTGCATTTTTTTTGTCGTTTCACCATTGTTTCCCTCAACATAAGTCAAGCACATTTTCTGGCTGAACATTTGCTTGGGTGTTTTTTGCTGTAATCTGTGTCTGTCTATGTATTTATTATTTTAATATGTATTCAGCTATAATTTACGTCGGAAAATTTATTTTACACATATATTACAAAATGTTTTGGTAGTTAGTTATATTTAACAAGTATATAATCGAAATATATAAAACTCAAAGGTGAGTGACTGACTGACATAGTGATCTATCAACGCACAACCCAAACCACTGGACGGATCGGGTTGAAATTTGGCATACAGGTAGATGTTATGATACGTCATAACAAAATCAAAATCCTTTTTTAACAGATGAATATGTACGCATATTCAACCGTTAAAAAAGGATTTTTAATGAAATGCCACTTTTTAGGGGTGAAATAGGGGATGCAAGCTATACTTTTTAATGAGGGCGAAGTCGCGTGCACCCACTAGTTATGTCTAAACGTAAAAACATTAATATTTATAATTATTATCCTTTATATGGATAACATCGCGTGGCGTCGCTAGTTAGATAAATATTAATATTAATTGATTAATTGAGGATAATTGTCTTCTATAAATATACCGTACTCCTCATCAAATTCATTTTCTAATTCTGCCAGACAGATGTCTTTTAAGCGCATTTCATCCGGACAGTAGATTTTGTGCATATAATACGGGAAAATAACGATAAAGCAGATTTTACGATGATTTTAAGCGTTATTATATTAACTTTATGTATTTTGCTCTTATATTTTTATTACGTATATAAGAGAATCCACCATCATTTCGATGCATATGGTTTGAAGTATTTGCCGGGAGTGCCGATATTTGGCAACATCTTGAAGAGCACGTTTTTGAGAAGACATTTCATTTACGATTTAGAAGAGGTGTACATGGCATTTCCTGGTGAAAAGTAAGAATATTTTTGAAAATTATTGTAAGATAGTTCATTAATAAAACTATAGTAAAATGCGGTCCGAAGTTAAACAACTGCTGCCGCGATCAGTCCTTGCATAGGTGGCCGTTGCAATAAAAAACGTTGGCATTTCAATCTGGAAGCTACCGTAAGTCAGTTAAAACAATAAATTCAAACTCAGTTTATTATTTCAAAAAATGCCATTCGCAGATTAAATAAAAAAAAATCATTTTTGACAAGGTTAAAAAAATATTAGTGCACGAAACCATAAGTAAAATAAGTGATATAGTAGGTTCCGGCTGTTTGTCGTAGTATTGTAGTAATTTAACCATGTACAAAGCTCTTCCGCTCGTTTGCAAACATTTCATCACAAGAGTTAGCAGCTCTTTTATGAGCTTACTTATTAAAAAAACATCACGATAAAATCTTTTCAATTAATGCCAAGTACAAGATTGTTCAATTTTCTATCAGGTACGTTTATATGTTTCAGTTCAATCATTCAATAGATGCCAGGATCGATGTTTCAGTAAAAATGTTTTTTTTTCATCAGGTACGTGGGTTTTGCCGATGGAATGGTGCCAGTTGTTTTGGTCAGAGATCCAGAACTCATGAAAGACATCACTGTCAAGGACTTTGATCATTTCCAAAACAGAAAGGAATTCTTCCCTGAGAGATTGGATCCCTTACTTGGCAGAGATGTGGTGAATCTGCAAGGTTTTTAAAAATATTTTATGCGGTTTAATCCGGGATTAAAATGGACTGTGTGAACTATCTTTTTTGTAGAGGTTTTATCCGTGTATGATTTTCTCTTTGACATAAAATTTCCAACATTATATAAGATAATCAATAAACTATAGATGTCATGTAAAATAAACTAAGCATATTTGAAAATCTACAAGCCATTTAATCAAAACTTGTACTATGCGACTTGTATATGTTTATATTCAGGTGAAGAGTGGAAAACCGCCCGAACTATGTTGTCGCCGGCTTATACTGCCTCCAGATTAAGGTACATGATGCCGATAATTACTGAAGTCTGCAAACGAATTATAAACAATTTGAAACGTAAGCTGTGTGAATTGTATCATATATATTATCTCTCTTTTTCTCTAATTTTTTCACCCCCGGGTCCATTTTGGCATGAAAAGATATTGCATATAATGCAAAAATATCAATGCCAACAAATTTTATTACGACTTTTGAAAATTGTAAGGATGTTCTCGAATAGCCTTCAACGTTTTACGTTGGTACGCACTAGATATGCAATTAATTTGATTATGTACTATTTGATATCATTATTTTAAAATAAAATGTTTTTTTAGAGAACATATCCAGGGATATAGATCTCACAGAATCAATGTGGAAATATGCCGGAGATGCTACAGCGGCAGCTGCCTTCGGCATCGACCAGCAGAATGCTGGCAATGCTGGCAGCCTGTTCTCTTCATTCGGAGAATTCTACTACTTGAACACGTGGAGACGGTTTATGGTGTTTATTGCTATGCAGTTTCCAAAACTGGGACAGATTATCAAGGTACTGTAATTTTTCTAAAACAACCCTAATGAATTAATTCTGCGAGGAGTCACGACCCTAAGAGGAAATACGACTCAAAGAGAGGTATTTACTAGTTGCAGCTATACCTTTGAAATACTTATGTGATTAGCAAAACTGAATTTAATAACTACAAACGTTTTGTTACAGAATATTACAGGTTTTCATCTGTTTACAAAAAAGGCGTCTGATTTCTTTAGACACATAGTATCCGAAGCGATGAATCATAGGAAGGAAAATAACATGAACGTGCCAGATAATATGGACCTTATGGTCAAAATGGCGCCGGGTAAGTTTAAATAATAATCTAACATACATATTATTAATAATAATAATCTGCTGTCTAATTCTAATCTCTATTCAAATCAATGGTATGAATAAAATTAGGCACGGGTCACCTTGAGGTGTTTACAGAAGGATATGGATTTCTTTTCATCCGTATTCATTTATTTACAGCAATTTTTAAAATTACTACATTATATGTAACTATGTACAATATAAATAAAAAACAACAAATATCATAAAAAACTTAAAACTGTGTGTCGCCGGCAGCGGGGCAGGGCCCAAGCTACTGGAGATAGAGGCTATAGAGACAGAAAGCTTATATAATTATTAAATCATTTTTTTTTCAGGAAGAACTATAGATGACCTTGCGGGACAGTTCTTCTTCTCCTACACAAACAATATGGAGAGCAGTGCTGGTATATTGAAACTTTGCTTCCACGAGCTCGCTTTGAACCCAGACATTCAGGAACGACTGTACCAGGAGATCAGAACACATGAGGAGGCTGGAGAAATGACGCTGGAAAGCATCAGTGGGATGAAGTATTTGGATTGTGTTTTCAATGGTAAATTAATTACAGCAACTATAAATTTCCCAGAACTTTTCTAAAGACTAAACTTACTCACTGATTTCTGCGGCTGAAGGGAGTGTACTGTAATGGAACTGGTATTTTGATAGAGCTGATTAAAAAACTGAATTATTTTTGTTAGTTTATTATGCTAAGTGCTAAACCCGCTCTAAGAATTTATTTTCAAAATGAGCGTTGCTTAAATATAAACTTACCTATACCACGGTAAAATGGTTTAATGAAGGATTTGCATCTTTCTTACAATTTGGTTTGAGACGATTTCATGAACTGATTGGTTGTTACTGGGTACACAGAAACATCGAGGAGGTGGTCAGCTGCTGTACAGATGGATAGAGTATGTACGAAACAGTACATTCTGCCACCCACTCGGAAAGGGGCTCGACCATATACGGTGAGACGTATTTTTTATACAATTTCATACACCAACTTTACTAACTGAAATCCCACCAAAAACCGTTACTGTTTATGAAATACAGTCTGGTGACAGACAGACAAACAAAAAATGGCGGAGTATTTTGCTCCTTCTTTAAGGAATCTGCATTTTGTATAAGTAAGTACACTACAATACCAATATTATTTTGTGTATTATTTTGTCAGGTGAAACCCGGAGATATGATCTTCAATGTGATAAATCCAATGCACATGGATCCTCTGTACCATCCTAATCCAGAAGTATTCGATCCTGACCGGTTTTCAGAAGAAAATCGGAAGAAATTGACACCATTTACTTTTTTGCCTTTCGGCGCTGGTCCTAGAGGATGTATGGGTGAGATTTTCAAATCGTATTATTTTATTTGTTTATTAATTTCCTGTCTATATAAAACTCCCAATGTCATAAACTGAGTTATTTCGGACTCGAACATTCTGGCGTACGCCCAGATCCTTTCATGGAAAACAAAAAACTTCAGATTTTCCGACTAAATTAGTTGTTTCTTAAAAATCACAGAAAGGTCGATGTATGTAGAAATAATTTAAAATGCCTAACGAAAACTTAAGTACAACGATTACAGAAAAAGTGACGATTTGACTAACCTTACAATCTTTTAAAATTTATACCTTTTTCCAGGAGCCAGGTTTGCAACCCTGCAGGTGAAGGTGATGATATACCTCCTGCTGCGGACCTTCCAGCTGGTCAAGTGCGAGAGAACCTCGGACCCCATACAGCTGGAACCGGATGCTATGATCATGAACGAGGTGGGAGGCACCTGGGTGCGGTTGGAGCCAAGACAGTGAACTATAACCATCTCTGTTTTTTTACCTTAAACTGTAATAATTTAATTTATTGGTCTCGATTGTAGATCATAACGTTGCATAACATCAGCCGAGTTGAAGTCAAGCACGATTCTATCAAATAAAAAACAAATAAATTAAATAACATTTATTTATTGCGTAACAGTAAAAATGTATGACAAAATAAATCAGTTAATGGTCCTATCCCAGTTATTTATGAAACTTTATCACAGAACTAAGAGTTTAAGTTGCACAGGCACACCATTGAACGAAATATGATACTTGGCCTAATTCTCGACTGCTTGGCAGTCCCAATCAATTAAACCTTTCAGCAAAAATACCAGAGTAACATGAATGCCGAGTAGCTGCAAATCCTCATTCCCTATTAATTAGCAGTTCCGCAATTCACAGACAGCAAAGCGCATTTATGAAACGCTATTAGGGATCTGTCGGTGTCCGACCGCGCGGCAACTCCCGATACTGTTGAATGGGGCCGCCGGTAATGAGCTTGCTTGCTGCAGCCACTGATGACGGCTTATGGAAGCCTGGTACTTCTGTTTCAGTTTTTAGGGATATGTTGACACAATTATTATTATTCAGGGGCAAAAGTCATTAACGTTTTTGTGACAAATCTGAATTCTGATTCATAACAGTTACCAGCAACCAAGATAGTACGATGCAATAAAAGTTTGTCATTCATTATAAAGAACTCTCACAGACTAATCTGACACTACCTGCAAAATGGTGTTACGATACTTTTAAAATTTAATTTTGCCATGAAAAATTGTGGTTTTACCAATAGATGCCCATACCTATGTACATTTTTTTATTGTACAACATATATCCGTTTTTGTTAGTAAAACTTAAGTATAGGGCTTATAGTTAATGTTAGTACCTACTGCAAGATGAAAAATACGACATATACTATCAATAATGAAAAAACAAATAGTACTCAAAAGGCACATCTACTCTCACAACGTCATCGCAGAAGGTATACTCTGGTGTCTCGCCACTCGACGCAAACGACTGACAGTGATTTAATGAACGCGCCGATGTCACGTTCGCGCCAGACGCGGGTACATTGCGAACACATCTTTGTTATCATTATACCCTGGTACTTGGTGGTGGGTATCGCATTTTATCTGCAGTTGCGGGTTTTTAATTTCAAAATCCATGATACTGCGGAATGCAAAAGAAAAAATCAGCAATGAAATAACATTTTAATGCACTGATTTTGGAAAATCATAAAATCTGTTTGATTTCCAAATTCCTCGGATCCAAATTCTTTGCGTACTTAACTCTTACCTTTAAAATCATACTTTATCTTTCCTCATATAAAAGAAGCAAACATTTTGCAATTGACCTCTTAACTTCTAAATGAAGATGTCTCCCTGATGACTTAAATTTCATGAACATGAACAACTGAATGTAACATACTTTGACTTGCAACAACAAGATTAACGCTTTACTTAGTTGTTATACTATTTGTTGGAGTCAGCGGGGTTGGAGTTAGCTTGAAAATTGGACAAAATAAAAACATAATTATCTTGTAAACTCAAATAAAATGTATGTAATACGAGTGCAAGTTTCGTTTATCTTGTTCCTACTCATATCTGTATTAGACAATCACTAGCTCATGTATTACAAGTTACGCAGACAAAAACATTTCTCACATATACATATTTGTACAAGTGAACCAGGAAAACGACCACAAACACATAAAGCAGCGGTACTCAGCGAGTGAGTAGGAACAATCTAGCTCCTTCAATAAAGTGGAAATATTGTAGAAACGCAGTCGCGCGGCACAAAACTACACATCCTTATTGCGAATATTGTCTTCATAAACGAAATACGTGATATATTTATACAAGGTTATGTATAATACATCATGTCAGGAGTTTTCAAATCTAGACTTTATAGGTATTTTATTTGTGAGTGTGTTACACTATAGGCTGTAACAATGCTAACACGAGGCGGGCTGTAGACATAGAGATATTATTTGACTAAATAATTTTAACATTGGTAAAAAGATTTTAGTTGTAGATACATTCCGCAAGTAAATACATTTTACTATATAATTTTGAAATTTTCTCACTTATTACTAATAAAGAATTGTATTATGTAATTAATTAATTAACTAATAATATTTAAGCAATGCCTAACATATGTAATCAAACTCAAATGCAAATTTTAATCTGTAATTAATTTTTAATTTTAATTTCAATAGTTGACACTGTGGAAGAATCCTGGATACTGCAACACAGGGAATCCTAAAGCAGTAGACAGGACCCCAATTTTAATTTGAACTTAATTAATTTAGATACTTTTATATAATGATAACCTGTTTTTAGTGGAAATAAATAATTTTTATTTTTTTATCTTTTATCTTTACGTCAAGTTTTCGCGACTCAAGCAACACAATGATATTTGTTGTAAACTTACAAGCAAGATGACGCTGGGAACGATCTCTTCTGGCACTTGAGCTACCTTAAGGTTCTCCAACTATTTTTTTAAAGTGTCGTAGTATTATGTAGTAGCAAGCCCCCTTTTTTGTTGTAGTTAGAAGTAGTACGAGTATGTTTAGTTTTTCTTCCCCTGTTTTTATGTATTTTTATTGTAAATAATTGTTTTTTCTGCAAGTATGAGTATTTTTAGTTACTAACCCAGTATAGTTTCTATATGAGACTTGTATTTTCCTGTCCACCGGCCCGAATGTACGGAACCTTTGTGAGACAAGCGTTTCGAATAAAAAAATATTGTTTATTTTTTTCTCTTTTTCGCGCCATTTTCCCGCAGGTTTACACTACAGTGCAGATATTTTTTAGCTCGCCTCGTGTTATTGTTAAAAAGTTTGTTTTCGTTTATAAATGCGCCTGTTTTACTAACGCGGTAATCTTATTTTATAGGACTTTTTCTTATTTGTCTAACATAATATTTTTAAGATAACCTCATAGAGCATTTAAGCAACTTGTTACTTGACCCGTGGTATTTTGAAAAATTAACATGTTGAAGATATTTATGAAAATTGTATTATCACTAAATTGAAAGAGATATATTAATTCTGATTAATTTTTTTACACATTCTTCCGTAACAATATACATTTTTGTCATCACCATAAAATATGTAATTGTCTGGCAAAATTTTCTCAAAATCGTCCCAGCAATTGTGTTTTCATCAGCATTAAGTTCTAGGCGTGATTGTAACCTCAGAGTCGCACTCAGCAAAATATACGGATTGTGTCCGTGACGGGAACAGAATTAGAAGCTTATAGAACGGATTTATTATAAATGATCATCATTATTATAAGCGTGTATTCACCCGTCTCCTGACTAGCCCCACAGAATACATTATACAACAATGTTCACAATAGAATAGTCAAGCCAATCTCTGATTTTTTTAGTTACTAACCTAAAATAATTTTGCTAATTTAGTTGTTTAAAGTATGCGTTACCACATAAAAACGTAGTTTAGAAACTGATTTGTTTTTTTTTATTGGATGTGCACCTGTTCTGTGTAAATTCCAACGAAAAACGTTTATTTTCAATTTTGAACAAAAATGAAATAACCTAAAATATAAGCGGATTTGTTTGTTTCATACGTTTTCAATCTTCTGAATTTGCTTTTGGTTTACCTGATCCGGTTAAGTACGAACCAATTAAAAAAAAAACTATGGAAACTATTCTCTCAAATTAAATTTGGTCTATTCTCTGGTCTTTAAACAGTGAGGTCCCTTCCCTTAGTAATTGTCACTTCAGTTATTGAAGCCCTCATAATGCGGACTAAGCACTGCTACAGTTGGTGATTCACAATCAATTATTTGATAAATTATAGAAAAAAATAATTGGCTAATTGGCTTTGTGGAACTATAATAACAATTGAATATCGAATGCGTTGTAACTTGCTAAAAGCAGCAAGAATTTGTTTCATTTGTTACAGTCAAATGTTTGGCTAAAATGAATGTTTTACATGTAGCCGATGGTTTGTTCTGTCCAGACACAGTTTTTTGAGGGTTAATTAAGAAGTGGTAATTATCTTACTTAATTGAGATCTCAGGGCTGGCAGCTATTTTTCTCAACGATTGAGTCTTTACATTCAAAGAGGAAATACTGCCCCTGGGATCCCTGCCGTACAGCGACAATATGGACAGTGTGCTGAATTTTTTGTAAATATCTGTTTTTATAAGTTTTTCTGTATGTTTAAGTCATTTTTGTATATACTTGTGGAATATCTGTAAATATTAGTTAGTTATTACAGTGAAACGATATTGACCGATTGAGGCATTGCTTGTTTTAATAACGTTTGAGTTGTTTTTGAACTCCAGGCTATTTTTCTTTATAATATGTGTACCTACCGAGTGTTTCAGTATATAGTAGAATTCCTCATGTAACCGTGCTATTACCGTTGGTTTTTCCAGTTGTGTCTCCCCTCATGGCCTACTAACCGAACAAATGAAGTGACGCCCTACTAGGGAGAGAATGTTGGGAACAGGGGAAGATACTCGAAATAGAATACACATACTTTTGAGGGGAACTTTTAAAGAGGGTAGTTATAAATAGCAGCTATAACCTGCTCGCGTAGCAGAAATAATTTCAAGCGTAGGTAATGCTAATTGCTAATATATTGTACGTTAGTGTGTCTATTTAAAGAAGGGAATAAGTGAGAGATTCCTGCAACGATGCATTATTCCAACATAAACCTTGTGTTTTTTGTGAATGGACTTTGATGAGAGCTTTAATTGTAGTCTATCAAATACCATGTCATAGACTCTTTAGGTGGCTGGAATATTCATAGAAATTTACTTACATCTTAATTAGGTATAAATACTATTAGGTACAGCTACACAGTCACAGTCATCAGTTATACACAGAACAGTATTTTGTCCTTTTTACTTTATTACAAAACAATGACTGCGTAAAAGAGGCTAAACACTTATCAACTAATCGTTGGTTCAAGTAATATAAGTAAGACAGATTGTGTACAAAGGTGTTACGTAAAATAATAAAGCCATACATTTGTCACGCACAAGGAGAAAGTAAGCTAGGTATTGTCTCGTCACGTCACGTCGGTGCGTCACGTACTACTTTGATATGATTATTTTCTCGGCGGACGTGACGATAGCACGGCTAAAAGATTATGAGCGTGAAAAACTACAGGGCCCGTTTGGAAACGAGTTTAATTGCAGCCGGATGATAAAGATGTCAGATTATTATTAATTTCATAAATCTAGAGTAAATAGTATCTTCTAGGTAAGCGTGTTACACCCTAGGCTGCAGCAATGCTTAACATCGGGCAGGCTGTAGTCCCTAGAATAAAAAAATACAGCCATTTCAGAGTCTATCGTGGGAATGTTTTTGAGACATTTTTAAATAGATAATGTGTTTCGAGTAAGTTCTATTTGTTTCTGGACGAAGCTCACTAGAAATAAAATATAGAGTAACTATTTTTTACGTGGAATTAGCTTGAGTGAAAAAGGCTAAGATATTTTTCATTTCATGAAAAGGTTTTTAAAATGATGTTCTAGATTTTGCTACTAAAGTCACCGTGATACAAAATAACCCAAAAGGTGGGTTTTAGACAGATATTTTACTAGAATTAGTTAAATTGTGTTTGATAAAACGTAGGTACACATTTGCATGATTTATTATTAATTTGTTTCATGTATTTTATAGCGCTTTTGAAGCACCAAAAACCACAAAAATTCACCCCATCAAATTACACCTTATTCATTCACAATTCTTCTGGTGAATTAGTAGGTATTTTACTTCTTCCGCTGCAGTCAAATCTAGATGTCTCGGACAGTATGCTTGTTCATTCGGATGCAGCTGTACATAGCTCATATAATTGCTGTACATTCTCCATGGTCCTCTGACTCTTGACCAGCTGGTAGATTTCACCTGGAGCGTCGCGAATCTAAATCCTGGAAAGATATGTAACAAATTTATATTATTAAAATATTAATTAACAGCATGAGATCACATAAATTAATCAACTGACTAGCTTCTTCGTTTGTTATAAAAATAAATATAATGTACCTATACATTTTACTGCGTAGTCAATATGTGACTATTACGCTTCTTATTATCGTTCAAGAAACATACTACTCCATAGACGAGTTCTTCAAAATAAATAAAAAAGCTACCTACCTAAATATTAATGGTAGAAAACTTAATTAATGGTAGAAGCGTAATTTAATTTACGTTATTAAATTTATGTTATGTACAATTTTATTGTAATTTGTATTAATTGGCGTATTATAAACGTAATTGACGTGTAAGCTTTTGATTACCAATAAATTGTTTATCTGTTATCTGTTTATTAGAAGTGAGTGCACATCTAATTTTGCGTATGTTTCTGGGTTATATTTCTGCGTAATTAAGACGAACGACATAATCAGAAGATATCACGTAATAATTGTATTTTTAACTAACATTAAAATGTATAAGGAGTTTAAGAGTAGTTAAAACAATCAGATCAGAAAGTCAATGATCAAGTAAAATGTATAAATTATCAACCGTTTTCTATTACACCCCGTGAAATTCGGAGTTTACTCATTCACAAAGTTCTCCCTTACACAATTGGTATTTATCTACGAGGCTATTTTCAATTTCCTAACAATAGCTACAATACGTCAATGCGAGTACCTTTGCTACCCTTGTCACAATACAATAAAATTGTACCAAATAAACTGCTAATTGTGTAAAATAGTTCCATAACACATTAGCCAATAGAGGCTACCTTGTGTTAAGTCATCAGTAGAGGCGTTTGAGGTCGCGTCAGGTCTTTGATCGTCGGAAATCTTACTACTTGTTACTTATTTCTTATCGAATGAGAGTGGTTAACTCTGGTATCGAGTTGCTTAACATTGGTGATCTGATGCGATTACCTCTGCCAGCTGCGCCGCGGGCGCTTCGAAAATCTTACTAAATTCCCGCTAGAATCGTTAGGCGTGTAGTGAAAGGTTTAAAATGCCCAAAAACGGTTCACTTGGTGAACAAAGAATAGGCGGATGATTTTATCCATTTCTACGTTATTAGTCAAGTGATAGGCATGAATATTTCTACAGTTATTGTATTGTAGTAGGTACATGTGTGTATATCTCACGATTGATATGCTATGATAAGGATAAGCAGATAATTAATTGCCATTTATAAAAAAAAATGTGAGCTCAGACGTCTTACATTGGTATTTTTATTTTGGTAAGAAAAAAAATACCGAAATGAGTAAGATAAGTGTAAGATTTTGATAGGATATAGAAGTTTCAGTGTATGGAGCGCTGCATGACGCTGAGGATAGAGAAAGGTGGCGGAAGATCATCAGAGACAGGCTCATGGATGGAGGCAGTCACGACCCTCAGATATGAGGGATACGACGCAAGGAGGAGTAGTTTCAATTTTAAAGGTAGCTACTCATATAGCCAAATAAACAAGAAAATAAATATAGTAAATGACAATTATTATGGTTGTAAGAAGAAACTCACTAGCTTCTTACTGTCTCTAAATTATCACGACACAGAGGAACTGATTAGCCATTGTATATGAAGGTAGACAGAACTACTTAACAACAATCTTTACTTTAAAATATTGTTAAACAAAAGAAGTCCAATGTAAGTCAAATACCTTATCTGAAATATGCTTGTTGTATATCGGTCTAAATGCTTATTATGTATACCTACAATAGATACCTATACATTTAAATTAATTTAATTTTATATGATTTAGAAATGTTCTCACTTATTACTAATAAAGAATTGTATTAATGAATTAACTAACTAATAATATCTAAGCAATGCCTAACATATGTAATCAAATTTAAATGCAAATTTTAATCTGTAATTAATTTTTAATTTTAATTTCTATAATGAAAACACTGGAAGAA
This sequence comes from Macaria liturata, assembly GCA_964023185.1. Taxonomy (NCBI): domain Eukaryota; kingdom Metazoa; phylum Arthropoda; class Insecta; order Lepidoptera; family Geometridae; genus Macaria; species Macaria liturata. Next base: position 11,559,443 of record OZ026823.1, on the reverse strand, counting down.
CCCTGGATACTGCAACACAGGGAATCCTAAAGTAGTAGACAGGACTCCAATTTGAATTTGAATTTGAATAATTTAAATACTTTTATATAATGTGAAAATGACATCATGTTTTTTAATGTGAAATGAGTGAGTAAACGCGGGCACTTTGTTCGCTGTAGCATGAAAATTAAACAATCAGAGTATATAATATTTATTTATTTTATTTATTTATATCGATAAGGATCGTATCGTAACTTCATTTGACTTCTCTTTCAGTACACACATTTCTTTTTAGTTATACTTTTGACGACAGAGTCGTTAGTGCGAGTGTTTTATGTTTTAGTCTCAAAATTTGGTACCCATTTCTGTGGGGTTATTAGTTGTATAATGAGTAGTCTCCATATATATTTATCTACGGCACAGAACCTCCGTCAGCTAGCGGAAGGCAACAGGTGTGACGTCAGCCGGCCGTGACGTCACGCCGCGTCGGCACAACAGATCTGTATCGCTGTCCACGGCGTAATATATTGCAGAACTTTTGTTGTAATACATCTTATTTTGTACGTGGTTTATGGATAAATAACTAAAATTATAGCACAGTAGATCTCTAACATAATTTTAATGATTTTCTTTTGTTTTTAGCAAAAGGTTAATTATATGCCCCTATAATTTATTTTTGCTTTTACTTGACCACGATTTATAGAATTCTTGACTAGAAGAAACCGGTACTAGTTTATTTGTTAAACAAGAGTTAATCTGTCTCCATAACAAATTTCATCGAAATAGGTTTAGCCATAATTGAGCTTACAAGATAACAAGGACATACATATACAAACTATCGCCTATACAGTAATATTAGTCAGATGTAAAATGTCTGAGATTTGTCATTAGACTTTTTAGTTTTTTTTAGGTTTTGTAACAGAGCTATTTTGCTGTCCCTTGCTAAATATAATAAAAATGATATATCGCGCGTGAGGTCACCTACTCCGTGTACGGACCAGATCAAGTACACTTTTGTCACATTATAGATCAAGACTATTGTGGGCGAGTCCATTAACGAGTTCAGTAGGATGACTTCGAGCAGGGGAAAATAGCGAGGCATCTTGCGGCGTGTTCTATCTGCCCCCTCCACTTCTACGACTACATGACGACAGCCACCGCTCTGTCAAGAGTGTACCGATGACTATATAAAAGACTTACCTAGCTCAAATCCAAGCCAAGTTTACATATGGAATCGACACACACTTTCGATTTAGACCTCATTCGTACAAACTAAAATATTATAGGTACACCAGTCAAATATTGTAGAAATCTTTTTTCACAAACACCTAACAAAGATGACCGTAATAATTTCGAATCAAAATAATTATCATTTCAAAAAGCTTAGATATTTCAATGGATATTTGCATGAAAATTAAATGAAAAACCTTCATAGCGTCTTAGCAAAGAGATTTCAATTTATATAGGACGTTGTAATTTTACACAGACTTGGGTATGAATAGCGCTGATTTTATACCGTTTTATGCCGAGATTTAGTCTCCGGTGAGGTCAGGGATCGACAACTTTGGGTTTTTTGTAAAAAAAGGAATCGGAATTTTTTGGGTATTGTAAACTAAAAAAATCTAAAACTGACTAAAGTGATGGTGGACCTGGTAGTGTATTAAATGTAAGTCTGTTCTAAGATGAAGAAATTGGCTTTAAATTGATTGAACTAACACTGAGTGAGTTGAAAGAGATATTAGCAATATCGGTAATATATATTTAATTCAATTATGTTTTTTTATGTAAGTGGTATATAATTTTAAGAAAACACAATTTACCTTACAAATTTAGTTGTCAAATCCTAATAAATGTTATTCCTAATTATTATTAACATCTGTCAATCGTATCAAAACTTGCACTTGGCTACATTTGAACTACCTAGACTACCTTCTCCGCAACCTGTTGAGCACCCCTGCTCGATTTAAGGTCAGATTATATGAAAGAAGGTCTAGTTATGAAGCTATGATCGACAGATGAGTTTGTTACGGCGTTTTTACAGCTCGTCAAAATATAATGAGCGGCCGAACTGTTGTATAAAATGTTTATGAACTTTTTACCTGTCTTTTGTTGGGGATAAGGTGCGGACGTGTTTGCTTATGTTTATGAGATAACTTATTTTGGGTTAACGTTTACGCAGGTTATTTTTGGAGCACGCAGCAGTTTTGTATTTAGGATTTTTTAAGTGTTATTTAGGGTTGCTGTTCTATACTTTATTAAAACAACGAACCTCTGATGGTCTACTTATAGTGACCTAATTTATTAAAAACTTTTTTTCTTAATATAATTCCCTATTGATGTTAAAACGTTGTCTTTCTATTACATCTCATTAAGTACTAGTAAGACCCTTAAAAGAGTTAATAACTCATTTTGTAATCTTAATTTGCGAGTTCACAAACATGGTAAAGTAACTTTAAACAAAATTTAATTGACTTTGACGTAGCGTAGGCATGTATTCTGTGGCGTAGGGGAGGTTCTTCACTTATTTGTTCTCTTTTGATTTGGTTAGCTCTTAGATATAATGAGAGGGATGAAAATCCTTGGGTTAGCTTTAACTAATTAAAAAAAAAAAGTCGCATCATTCCATTGTTAATCTTTCATGACTTCCGATATATAAAAACTCACTCTCAATTTCTCGTCGATTTTGTTGTACATATATCTTATTATTTTGTCCGCGTAATATTTCTTTAATTAGTACAGTTTACTGTAATTACACGTATTAATTAAGATAGTACGAGTAGATAAAATAGCTGAAACAGATTCTCACAATGTGTTGACAGGAAGATTTAAGTTTTATAATGTCATTTTATCATAAGTTGATCATTATGAGCAAAATAATATGTATCCGAGTTTTCACTGTTAATTAAAATCTTTGAACCAATCTAGTCGTCTATGTATAAGAATAGAATCGATTCTACGAAAAACTTCCTTTTTGACGACAGTATTTTTAGTATAAAATTTAGATACTTTGAAATTAATTTTGTCAGCCATTAGTCAAAGTTCACAGAAGTTATGGCCCGTAAATATTGACGTAAACTTTGACAATAATTTTACTTATGAGACGAACCAAAGATAAAGTATTGTACATGGATAGAACATAGATCATCAGACTTAACTTTCAGCCCATTCATTTATCAGTTTTTTATTAAATTGTAGACCAGATTGATTTACTTCTCGTACCATACACAATTCAATAAATTGGCAGTAAGTGGAGGCTTGCTAAGTATCAATCAATACAAATTACTACATCTTTGCGACGAACTTTATCAAAGCTGTCTAGTCGTCTTTATGAGCTTTGTAATAAAGTCGAATTATGAGTTACTGAAAGCGCTATTTTAGCCGAAATAATAAATATTGCCTAACTTTAAACAATATATACGATATATAATTTGATGAATTTTCATATCATTATAAGGACTTGAAAAGTATGTACCAAAATGTATGTAAGTGGAACTGAGTCTTTTAAGGATCCCGACTCTAAATAAAGGAAAAAGAACGCTGAGGAGTATTGGAACTTGGAACAGTTTTACCAGATATTTAAACCCTATGTTTGCTATTAAAAGAAGCCATGACTGCATGCCCGGTTAAATTAACTTTATTATATTGATCGCATTCAAATATCATTATAGTCTGAAATACCGCTGTAGCGTGAAAACAGAACAAACATACCGACAAACACATTTTTTAAACCACAAAAGATGTGATCGCTTCATACCAAATTATAACTCCATAGAAAATTGGAGAATCATGAAACATTGTGAGGTTTCATTAACCACCACAAACAAAAACAGAACAAATTAAATTAAACCCTGCATCTCTGCCGGTTTCATTTGAGGAAACTTTCATGTATTTTAATATGGGGAAGGAAAGTCAAAAAGTTTTTTGGTGGCTTGACAGCGGCGGAGTTTCTGCATAGTTTTTTGTGGGAATTTTCCGCGGAAGAGAGGCCGTGTTTGAAACTTTTGGGAGGTCTACTATTCGTCATAGGCTCGGATTATGTTGTTTTACCGTTTAGCTGTCATCTGTCGTATGTTACATACGATTAACAGAGAAAGATGTTGGCTATGATAATACATTGGTAAATTTTACTGTAATTTTGAATATCGCCGATATACAGAGAAAATATTACAGGTTTATATTATGTAAAACCCGTTAAACATGCCATGCTGTTGAATGTACTTTGTTTTTCCCCACTATCATAAAAACAGCATTTGTATTGTTTCCAATAATATTCCTACTTAATATATAATTAATTATAGCACTAAATAATAGAACCTAAACAACATTGAATCGATAATATTTTAGGTAACATAGTAACATTCTTTCGTACTTTTGGAATGTATGCAGCAATTTATGGAACTAGTGACGTGGGTTGACTGAAAATGGAAATGGATAGAGATTTTAGTACATTTTTTGCGTTTGCTTTGAACGCGCAATAGCAGGAATAACTATTGACTATTTGTGGTTGTTGATGATTGGCCGTGTTGTTGTATTTCGATTCATGGGTGAATTTTTTTAAAGTGAAACTCATAACATTTCAATGAAAACTAGCTTACTTATTAAACTAATAATTAAAATGAGGTGTGTTTAGTCTTTTTATCCTTTGTCAAGACTATCAATGAGTTGTCAAGAATATAGGTCAACTTTGAGTACGTAACATTCCTAGAGGTACTATTTTCGAGTGAAAAGTTTCCACCGTGAGAATTGAATTATAGATTCATACAGCACCAAATTCATCTTCATGTCAAATCGTGTTCTCTTTGGTGCTGACTGCTGAGTATAGACCTCTATTCCAGCGCGTAACACAGTACGATCTCTACTTCATCCAGTTCTTACAGAATCACTAATCAATGAAATTCCGTAATACAGATTATAATTAATGTAAAGCAAACAATAACAATAACCATTAACTGTACATTGCTAATCCTCCTAAGTACCAGGCAAGCAGCGTCGTGCTGGAGCTCTCACGAGATAGCTGAAGCAGTTATTGCGAACGGCAATGGCTGGAGCGCGAGATAGCGGGAATTATACTCTATCACGTGTATGGCGCCCTGGTAATCACACCTGTGCAAATAGTTATAAACAGATAAACGTAATCTTAATTTAGTGACAAAATAAATGTTTAGCTAAATTCAGTTTAGGTACTTTGAAAATTATCGAAAGTATCGTTAATGTAAAAGATTACGTTTATTACCCCGTTATCTTTAAATTTCTCATTAGTTTCTCTAAAATAGTCGTAACTTAAATAAAGTCTCACAGCAAATCCGATGAAAGAAAACGCGCCATAAAATACGTAGATAAACCTTTGTAAAATTAATTTAATTTGTGGTTCCAAAGATAGCTTACTTTAAGGGCCAAAAACTGAAGAAAATATAAAGTTTGCTTTACAGACTAATAAAGATAAGCATAGCTTGAAAAATGCCTTTTCCACGACAGCTATCTTCTAATTCTGAGCCAGATTTGCAAAAGGCGGGCCCGAGATAAATCTCACAACAGAGTAAACGTGTTTTCTTCTAAAAAACCACTAGAGCTCTGGGAGTTACAGAATAAGGCGATTTCATCTAGTTAACAGTTGAAAAAAAACGAATACGGCTTTTTAACTCTAATTTTCAACAGTTTTAGCGAAGCTTACTCGTAGCTTTGATTTTTAGCCAAATTATAGTCATTTACCTGTATGTGTACAATTTCGTCTGATATTATGCCTAATTCGTCGTATACAAAATACATATACAAAATTATTAATTTGCCCAAAAACTTTGACCCAAAATATTTCGAATCCTCTGACTTCGTAGCCGTTAGGCTGTGTTACGAGGCCAGAGTCATCACCAGTATTAGTATAAATTAATCTTCCCTTCTCTTCGCTTTGCTTTAGTTAACAATAAACAAGCCCTTACTTATGAATCAAAACCTAAGTCAGTGACACGCGAAACACAACGGAACTACAATGACTCAGCAAAAATAGCTCATTCACAACCCTGCTCTGGAAAAACGTTACGCTCGGAATCCAGTCTAAAAAATATTATAATAGGAGGAGAATTCGCGAAAAAAGCATAAACACAACAAAGAGTAATTCGCGAAAAGCGTAAAAAACAACAAAGTGTATAATGCAAGTGAACGGGGGAGTACCGGGGAGTAGAGGGTAGTACGGGGGAGTACGGGACAATACGTCCGCTCATCATAATAGAGTAATAGAGGGGCGCATGGGGAAAAGTGGAACAGCGGGACACTCGCTGTATGTATGGGACAAACAACCCTTCAGGAACTGGTTGTAGGTAAGTTTGGTTGAGTTATGATAATGAAACTATATAACAGTGTGCATGATTGTCGGTGGTTACAATAGATCAGAAGTTCCAAAAACTTGCAAAAAATTGTTTCAGTCAAATTCTACAGTGTGATATTATTATTATTACTATATATTGTTAAACCACGTTTTAGAAAAAACGTTTGAAAATAAAGAGAGAGTAGTTAAAATAATACATTTTAGATCATTCGTTAAACCACATTCTGGGATATAACGTTATTGTGTCTATTTTTACAGTAGTAAATATAGCCAAGCAATGGAGCTTCTGCATGAATGGTAACAACCAAAAAACCACATCTTTTCTCTGAGAGTAAGTAGGTAATGACTAAACTTACCTACATAAATAACGAGCGGTTTCTAAGTAAAATTTTTGCTTGAAATCTTTTGATAAACAAGTGTAATAAAACATTATTGCGTTCAATTATTTTTTCTAATTAACATTTTTCATATTGTACTCTCTTTTCATTATATTGTTCCGATAAATTCCAGAAATTTATTATTTGTATGCTGAAATATTGTCATAACAAGCATAATTATTTATTGGAATTTTGTTATTTATTTTGTGATCGGAGGATTGAAATATCTTTCTAAGTATTTTACTAAACAACTAGTGTACGCCCGCTGCTTCGCTCGCATTATTTATAAAGTCCCACAATCCTAAGACCTCATACTACCTATATACCAAAAATCATGATGATCCGTTCAGCCGTTTTCACGTGATGAGCGTTTAAATAAACAGACAAACAGAGACACAAATAAACAGAAACAGACAAAAAGATAAAAAAAAACCCGTTGAAACGTGTTTCAGTGACTACTACACTACTTACACTGACTTAAAGTATACCCTAACATTTTATTTTTGTAATATCTTTTATGTTCAGATTTTTAACCCTCTGCAGCTTTATTATATATGTATATGTAACCCCTCATTTCATTTCATTCATTTAGTCCAAAATGGCTAAATGTCGATACGTTGCGCAGTCGCAAAACAAAGATGCCTATGCGTCTTTGGGTTGCGACTGTCAATGTCAGTGTCGAATTGACATTTTGGAATCTGTCAGGGACGTGGAAGGTGTGACTCGACAGAAAGGCGCACGGCAAGAAAAATGTAACGCGGTCGGGTCTGGGATGATGGAGCAATTCCACACCAGACCCCGGCAAAGCCAGTTCGTTTAATTCGCCACGCTCCGTATATAGGAACTCCCTCGTTGTTGGTGAGTGTTCGAGAAAAAGAAATCAGTGAAAGAATCTGTTCACCGGGAATAATCTTCCACGTTTCCTTTCGTAGGCTGTTTCATTATTGCTGTCTGCTGGAGGTAGTGCTGGTCGATGAGGCCTGCGGACCTCATCCTAGCACGCAGCCACTAGTCTGTAAGGAGAATAACCCCAGAAACTGGGTAAGTTTTAAGACATAACTGCGGGGCGCGCAGATACCATCTACCCTCTAAAGCGGAAGATATTATAAAAGTAACTGTTTGTTAACAGGTTTTTTTAAGTTTCTCGCAAACTCACTCCACTCTACTATCCATCTACACGGTCTAAGGCTGCTGGCCTAGGCCGCCCACCATTTAACTTGCTCGACAACACACCCTACTTCACCTTACTACACCGTGCTTGGGGCGCGGAGCGCCGGAAGCACCAACCGTGTTGGGAGAGATTGCTGCTTCTCCCAGCCCTCTAGGGCGGGTGACTCCACTCGGACTCCGTCCCCATCACTAAGCCAGTAACACCAGACATAGATAATGTCTGGTGCATTTATATTTTTATTATATTTTTCTGGTGCAAAACCTAGCGATAACGCCTTTTATCTAGATCTACACTTCTCAAGCGTTACAGTTAGATAAATAGATTATAAGAACAATATACTGTGTTGTAATTTATTATTTTTGACGGATAAAAGTGTACAAATTTAAAACTTTACATACCGGACAGTGGCGGACAGAACAGCTCAACTTCTATTTCATACATTGACTTTAATCACAATACAAAATTAAAAATAACCATCACATCAAAAACATAGTCAAACAAACGTCAGCTAATTTATATGCCTACATTTACTTCAAATACAATACATAATTATATTATATGACATGTGTTCTTATACAACGGAGTCTTAGTAATAATATAATTCTATTTATACTTTTTTATGTACGCAACCGTAAAGTCAATAATAACGTGAATTATAAAGATAATAAATAAAAGATATTACTACAAATTCAAATTAGTTTCGAATGCTAAAACAATAACAGGAATATTTTTAACCGACACACTGGCATAAAAACCCTCTAGGCGAGAAAAAATACAAAAAACTAAGTGGAAAGGAGTAGAAGGAACTGAAAAGCTATTGTCCCCCTCGCACTAAGCAAACTTAACATGGATAGACAAGGACATAATATGTGACATGTTTATGACGTTATTAATAATTTGTGAAACTTCTTTTTTGGAAGTTTTTAGTTAGTAGACCATTTTTTACATAAATTTTAATATTTGCAACGACAATAAAAAAAATAATTAAATATGATTTCTGAAAATCGACATTTCCGACTTTTTCGATTTCAGACAGATTACACAACATAAAAAACACGCAAAATATAAAATCAGCTTTGAAGTAAGTAATCCAACAGTAACTTATTCAATACTAACAGCAAATCTGTATAAAGTTTTTTTATAAACATGACACGTGTTTTTACTTACAGGCACAGTTAATCCGCTTTGAAAATAACGTGAAAAAATATTTCCCATTTGACTGTAAAATAAATATGAAACATTTGGGTTAGCGGCGCGTCCGTCCGTCAAAGCGAATAACTAGGGGACGGAGTTAGTACCGACGGGGCGAGACATGGGCTCTTACTTGCATCTCTGGAAATGCAAGTAAGATTTTTTTAAAAGATAAAGATAAAGAATCTTTATTGATACTGTGAAGTTGTAGAATACATATATAAGTACTAATGTCATGAATATGAATACACTTAATATATATGCGGCCAGTATGCTGGGCACGCTGCCCTCTGGTAGTGGGCTGGAGCACTTAGATTATCATTAGGCTTTTCTAAAGATTTCTAAGTGCCTCTTTTTATGTTGTAGTTAAAAGTAGTATGTTTAGTTTTTTTTCCCTTGATTTTACGTTTTATTATTGTAATAAAGGTTCTTAAAATGAAATGAAATCATTTTACACGTAATTGGTAGCCGGTTGTTATACTTAAACATACTTCAAGTAAAAGCATATATTTCATACTAGCGAACGCCCGCGACTTTACTCGCATTATTTCGGGATAAAAATAACCTATGACACTCCCGGGACCTCAAACTACCTACATGCAAAAATCGTGAAGATCCGTTCAGCCGTTTTTGCGTGATAAGCGATAAAATAAACAAATCAACAGAGACACAGATAAACAGACATAAATTCTATAAATTGTTGAAACGTGTTCTGTTATCAATTCTAAGTATCTCTTTAGCTTTAGCTTTTTTATGTGTATAGGTATTAGAATTTATCCTGATTACGTCCATTTTGGCGTGAAAACCAGCGTCCATTTTGTTTACCTACAAGCTAAATGCATTCAAAATGGCGGCGGTCTATCAAAGGCAGCCGTATCATACTTTCACACTAACGTTTAGAAGCGGTTCATTTAAATTTATTACAATTTTAAAAGTATTAAATTTATTCTTATCATAAAATAATTCAATTTGTACAAGGAGATTTTTTAGACATGCAGCTCTCTCTTGATTCGTGTTTCCTCATGACTGAGGGTCGTGACTCCCCCGCCTTCCACGGAAGACACACACTTGATTCACGATTTTTTTTTCTTAAAACTTGAAAATACAAGTCATTGATGTAGGGCCGGATTCGAAGCAGGATGCGTCTGGATGAAAAGCAGACACTGGAACCGCTGAGCCACACTTCTACCAGTTGCTAATGAGATCCCTAGTAAACTAGTGACAGTGTTGCACAAGGAGGTATGGCAGGTTAGAAAATACTCGGGCGGGAATTGCAGAGGAGTATTGCTTGCCCGTGTAACCCACCCTGCCCAAGATAAAATGACATCGTGGTAGGCTTTAGTCGGTAGTGGAGTCTCATTAGCTCCGAGCCCGACATACCCCGCCTTTGGTCGAATTGATAGTAGGCTAAGCGTCAATCCTACACCAATACGAAACTCCCTTCACCCCGCAATGTCATGTTGCATCCACTCGGTCAAACGGCGCCAACTAATGGACCCGCTGTTTTATTTGGGATGCATTCTGAAACATATTTCATGTATACTTAATGCAGTTCCAAGCTCACTTAGTGACGGTAAATGAAGGTGGACAGGTGCCGGGACATGGAATGAATGGATTTATTGCTGTTAAGAACGTTTTTTTGTAATGATAAAGTCGTGCTATGTTTAATGTTATGAATTAATAGGTACCTTCTAGGTAATCGTGTTACACCGTACGCTGCAGCAATGCTTAACATCAGGCAGGCTGTAGTCAAGTCACCCTGGTTCGAATCCGGCCCTACACCAATGACTTGTATTTTCAAGTTATGTTGTGGATATGCATTTGCTTAACGGTACAGAAAAACATCGTGAGAAAACCGACATGTTTAAGCATCAAAATATCCGAGGTGTCTCTTCCGTGGAAAGACCTGAGCACGATGTATCTGCCCATGAGAACTCCCCTTTTGAATTAATTCTGCGAGAAATACGAAAAAAAGAGAAATACAAAGTAAGAGAAAAAAATCTGTATTAATATAATGAAGTATGAACATATTCGTTGGCACATAAATTATACACCTTAATCAAACTTATTTGTCTCTCTTTATGAAGATATCATTTTATATAAAAAACAATATTTAAAAGCTTTTCCGATATCGTTTTCCATTGGCTGCAATTTAAGGCAACTTTATACCTCTCATAAATCCAGACAAAACTTAACAATGGTCGTAAATCAGTTTTATCAACGTAAATAAAACGTTATTTTTGAAGTAAAACATAGGTATTTTTACGTAAAATTTTTACGTTCAAGTAAATATTGCAGATTGGCTTGTCAGAGGATGTTGGAACAAAGTTGTTATTGTCTGTAATGTGAGTTAGCTAGTGGTTAGCAACGGTTTTGCTTGCATACTGACGGGATAAAAGGTACGTTTTGTCATTTATGGAAGCCTTTCAAGTGTATGAAAAAACCACGATATTTCTTTATGTCACAGAATGCAAAATATCATACAGATCAATAACCTTATTTCCTGTTAGCCGTTATATATCATTTAAAATTTGACATAGCACCAAACCACAACCTTAAACAAAGAACCTACATAAACAACACATACGCCGTGACTTTTCATTTTTATTTATTCTAACCCATATTTACACTGCATGAAGTGTCACTTTGTCATTCCACCATCATAAAAAACTTTAGTACAGTGTTGAGCAGGTTACCACCCCATATAGTATATGCCCATGGTGTATAAAAGTTACCGCCCATAGTTACCAGGCAAACATAAACCCATAAGTAAGCTTTCTCGGAACTAAATCCCTGGGAAACCAGAATAAGGTGAAGTAAAATGAACTTTATGCTAATATGATAAGCGTCATGTTTTGAGTGAGTGCTCAGCATAGGTTTACTTGTACGTACTGTGTTTAAGGTGAGTGTTCATTGCAGATTTGAAAAATGAATACGTAGTAATAATTCAGCTTTATAATATACTAATATTATAAAGCTGAAGAGTTTGTTTGTTTGTTTGTTTGAACGCGCTAATCTCAGGAAGTACTGGTCCGAATTGAAAAATTATTTTTGTGTTAAAGAGACCATTTATCGAGGAAGGCTTTAGGCTACACATATATATTAACACCACCCTGTAACTAATAGAAGCGAAGAAACAATGGCAAATGTGGAAAAAACGGGGAAAATTATTCATCTTTGAGGGCTTCCGTTACGTAAAATGGTTCAGAAAGTCGTGGGTAACAGCTATAGTTTATAAAGCTGAAGAGGTTGTTTGCAAAAATAAATATGATATGATACCCAATTTAACTATTCCACGCGGACGAAGTCGCGAGCACAGCTAGTATCTAATATACAGACTACAAAGCTTTCCAGTTACTCAGACTAACCTCACAAAAAAGAAAACATTGACTGAATTTAAAGCTGTCAATATGGCTGGTTTGAGTTAAATATTTGCATTAGAGGGCACCAATGTGTCAACGATTTAATTTGAACCTTGATCTTTTCGGACAGTTTCGTTCAAAAAATGCTTTTTACCAATCCAGGAGTCTTCAAATCAAGATTTAATAGGTATCTTCTAAATAAGCGTGTTACACCATAGGCTGCAGCAATGCTTAACATCAGGCAGGCTGTAGTCAAACGTAAACCTATCCCACGTAAAAACGGCTAAAAAAACATTATACGGCCATACTATTAGTAATCAAACTTATCATTAGGAACCTCTTCTGTTCCTGCAAGTAGGTGTGTAAGGCTGTGTGCAGTGTGTTCGTATCCTAAGCAGGTGGAAGCTGTGTAATGACAACAAATGACACGCGCGCCGCCTCTAACGACTGTATGAGATACTCTCTGTACACTTCACGACGAGAGGAAATGCACTTCGCTTGGTTTCTAATTAAATTGAGTGAAACCTCACATTTGGCCATCCTGCATGAATTGTTTAATGTGGATAGTCTGAAGTGACTCTAGAACAAGCACAAGTGCGCATTTGACCAGTTTTTTTTTGCGACAGTTGATCAGAATTGACATAAAACATTAAATGTAGTCAAGGCCAAGTTTACTGTCAAGGAATTGTTGTTGTGCAATATCTGGATTCCCTTTGATTTTGTACATAAACATATTTAAAAACATTAGACAGGTTTTTTTTTAATTTGACTTCCCTGTCATCAAGTGCCTAACGGTTTATTCCGGTAAGCGTCTTTTGAAAGCTATTTCCTTCTCAGTGCGGGTATGGGCCACCTTGAATCACAGTGTTTGTTTGGCCGGTATTGCTTCATGTGTGATATTATCTAATCATAAACTCATATAGGGAGTATATAAATCATATAGGGAGATCTAATAATCTCTAATCTGAGGTAAAAAGTACCAGTCATTATTACAGCAAGGCATTGTAAGCAGGTAAAGCTTTATCCCCGCGTTTATTCTTCATCCCGACGTTGATTATGAGCGATGTTACTTTTTTATACGCGCCGTGTCTTATTGCGTTACGGACCCGGCACGTCACTGTACGGATACGGTGTGAGGCATGAAGGATATGTATGTAGGATTTTGTTTAAGAGGGATATATGTATTTTAACTTTTATTTTTAAAAGAGATTCCTCCTCTTTGAAACGTACTCTTTAAGCGGTCGTGACTCTTCATTGATGTTTATTCATTGGGCGTTCTCATGAGCAGATACATCGTGTTGGACGCCCAGGTTACTTGCAAGGAAGACACAATGTCCTCGGATGTGGTCCTCAAATATGTCAGTTTTCTCACGATGTTTTCTTTCTCTGCTAAGCAAGTGCAAAACCACACATAACTTGATTTTTTTTAGTCATTGGTGAAGGTCTGGGATCCACCCTGGGAGCGTCAGAATGTAAAGCAGATGCATGTTACGTACAGTTAATTCAAGAGAGTAAAATACTGCTAAGTTTACTACTAATCTACACAACAGGTCAAAATAGTCGTGTGATATATAATAAGATTATTGTACTCATTTACTGTATATTTTTAAATTTTAGATTTTTTGAAGCTGAAGCTACAGTTTTTGCCAAGTATCTATAGCTGTATTTTGCTAAGTTTGCGTTGATATTACGGTCGCGAGCACCGGATATTAGGGCCTTAGAACGTGATGTTGTCATATTTCTTGGAGGAAAACTACTTTGGTAAGTTTATTATGAAGCCAGAAAAGATTTCTATATTTTTGTGGAACACGAAAAGGTAATATAGAAAGTAGTGTTGGTATTTATTGCGTTCTGCTATTTTGGTGAGGTGTTATTGGTTTTATGTGAGTGCTTCTACATTATTAGTAGGAAAAAGGTTTTTACGTGTATTCCTTTTTGAATGTGCTTTATTAGATAGGAATTTTTTCATCGAGTTTTTTAATATTGTAGTGGGTATGTTATATTATGTTGTACGTCTACGAGATATATGTGTTGGTACAGAATAAAGTTATTTTAATATGATAAGATAGTTTTTTATGAGCTCAAGTAATACTTACTATATTACAAGAAACGGCTATGTCCTGTTTTTTTTTAATAACCACAAGACATTTAAAAAAACTAATTTATTTTAATTAAAAGTACCTTGTTATATTAGTCTTAGACGGGCAAGCGTTATTGCAATCAATTCCCAACTCATATCTTCATTAAGTAAAAAAAAAACCCATCACTAATCCCCCTCCGCACAATAAAACAATAACCATTAAAAAGCCCCCGCACAATAAATCAGCCGGGTAATCTCCGGGTAGGTTTCAGCACTACATCGGTGGGATTATACCCGGTGACGTCACCGTCTTATCCGCCCAGATCCCGCACCCAGCTTATCCCGGGCCAGATTTTTTTCTCCCTTGGGCGAAATATCCCCTAGGTTTTAGGGATGAGCTTGGTGTCTGTCGATATAATACTTTCATTTTTAATTTTATGATAGATAGATAGATAGATTTTATTGACATACAGAATTACAACTAACTTATTACAATGATAATAGGTGTTGGCATCAGTCATGTCTCGTCAAAAAATGACTAATTAAAATTACATTAAAATAAAATTAAACTTATAGTTATACTTATAGTTATGGAGACATGGAACTAAAAAATCTATCATGTGCATTGTTTTACATAATGTGGTTGATGGTTAGATGGAGGTAGATATGGCTCTGTGTGAAACGTCCCGATTTTTTTTAAATTATAAATTAAATACACAAACTGTTACTCTATTTGGCTGTGTCATATGTTACTTTTTTATTCCGTAGTTTAATTTGGGAGATTTTTTGGCCTGATTATAAACTACACATTTCATGTTGTCGATTAACCGAAGTTGAATTAAATTTAAGGCCAGAGTATCACATGTACATAACAATATACAAAACAGAGACTGTTGATATTAAAGTTATGTCATTATCTTCTAGATATTCTAACCTTGACATATCGCCATCTATTTTACCTCATCACTACTAAGGAAAATATCATGTGAAAATCTTGGCCAGCCCCACACGCGTGCGAAGTGGTTACGGAATCATAATTTCAAATGCGCGGTGTGTCGTGTCTGTTAAATTTTGTTATCTCACGTATTTGCAATCTGTTATGATGTTAGCATTTTTTGCATCGCCAAAGAGGAAGGGATTTTGGCCGGAAACGCTTTGTTCTTTAAGAAGGTTTGAGTGAAAAAGAAATGTAATGTTTGTTAAAGCGCTTTGTTAATTCACTTGTTGGATAATTGTGTTATTCTATTCTTGGAATGGTTATTTAAATAGTATTGTGAAACAAATTCCTTTTATTTTTGTTTGTTTTTAAATTAAGTTGTTGTTTTTAAACTCTTTGACCTGCTTGATTCGTATTTCAGTGTGTTTTATTTAAGTCATTATGTATAAATTAACGATTTTTTTGCAGGAAAATATTATTGATATCAGGAACTAGTTAGTGGAGTAGTTCGTTGTAAGAAACTTTTTGTGTAATTTCGGTCAATTATGAAGAGCCTATAATATAGACTTATATAGTAAATTAATAAGAAAAACATTTATAATGACGTACAGTGGATAAAGAAATATAACTTAATAAATTAAGTACCGATTCAGTAGATTTTATAAATTCGAGCTGTTTTCACAGACAAGTCAGTTTTAAATTTATTTCTCTAAAATAAATAAAATTCCCCTATAGGTTTAACTTCACGCCCATTTTCTGTGGTTTTAGTTGGTGGCTGAAACGTCATCGTTTTCCAGTTAATTGGTACAACTTTTAATTGGGCACAAATCCTAGTTATGAGTTTTCAACTTCAGCTCTAGATTGCTCTAACTAGATAGCTATTCCGGGTTACTCATCATGTTCGCTTGTGATTATTAAAGTTGAGTAACTGTTGCTGTGATCCTTCCTAGAAAAGGTTTGACCATACAGTGGCATATATGTTACGTACATGGACCTTTTCATAGGCTGGATTCACGTTTTTTTTTATTCACATGGTATGGCACTGGCAAAGTCACTTGAGATAGTTAGAAAGTCTCGACACCAGGTTTTACTACTTTCATTCATCACTTTCGGTTAGATTACTTTATTAGCTTATCAAATTTCTTATTCTAGACAACATAAGTAAAATAAAAACATTCCAGTATACTTTATCTCTGGGAGAGGGGTTAGGTCACAGCATAGTTTGAGCGGAAATCGCTTCAGAAGACCTGATACTCAAATGCCTGTCTGTCTGCTACAAAGCTTATGCTAGTTTCTCTAACCTGCTACTAGCTATAAAACACCCCCCATCCAATATTCCCCGAGCCATCGACATCGTAATCCGAGCATTAAATGTGTAATGGCGTCAACACGGCGAGCGTAAAGTGCAGCGCTGATGCAGCACTTAACTACCACTTCCCGCAGGAATGAAGATACTAAGTTGAACGTAATAGGAATCAGTGGAAAAATCAATCTGAATCTGACACGTTTTCTATACATAAACAAGATTTTGAAAGGATTTTAATAAATAAATCATCATCAAGAGTGGGTGGGTGTCATCTGTGGGTGACTGAACACAAAAAAATACATTTGACATTGCGTAGAGATGCTGAACTCAGTAACGTTACATAATTTATGTTTGGTATAATAATTCGAGAAGCGTGCAAAAAAACAACAAGCATTAAATAGTAAAAGCAATTTAGAAACAAACAACTCGCCTGTACTAACTCAATACACTGAAGCGCCCACAGCTTAGATGCCTGAGATGTTCGTTCGCCATTGCCAAAGTTATAGTAGTAGGAAACGTGGTGAGTAGCAAGTAAACATGTCAAAAATATGCAAACGTCATACAAAAAAATCTTTATGCCATGTTAAAAGAAACCTACAAATAAATAACTTAAACTTTGTTTTCTAAATCTATGTGTTTCATTTGTATTACGAGTTGAGAATATCTTCACTACGGATAAGCAAAAATCAGAATTGAAACAGCGGGTTTCGCCGCAGCCATTTCTCTCGGAAACTTTGGGAGATAAAATCTAAGCTTGAAATGGCCAAGTTTTAATTGGAACAAGATCCGATACCCTGGGTTAGTATTGTTTCTGTAAACTTGCAGTGCCTGGCCGCGAGATGGCGCCACAACTTTATTAATATTGTTAGCTGGCGCTGGACTTGTGTTACGAGACAATGAAGACAAACACACTAAATTGGTCGCAAACATTTTTCATTTTGGTTCTTAATAACTAGTTTGTAAAACTTTAAAATATAGAATGCATGGCAAACGAATTTCAGTGAAAGACGTTCATCAAAACAAATCTTTGCTAAGGATACGTCTAATCACAACACACTATCACACTAATATTATAATTAAAATGGCAAAAGCCGATGTTTAGTTTTTTTACGTCAAACGGCTAGATGCTGAACCTATCTAAATGAAAATTTTTTTGTTTTTTTTTTTTTTTGATATATTTATTTGCAAGATGTAGTTTGATAATACAGATGTTGTGTAAGTGCTAAAAATTTGGAATCATACATCTTAACCATTACTGGTATGCAAAAAATTATGTCTGGAACAAAAATACTTAAATGTCAATTGAGATAATATTAATGAATGTCATAAATTAGTAATTTTATCATTGAAAAATAGCTTAACAGAATAATAACATTTAGACAACAAAAAATTAAACAATTTCCTTTTAAATGTTGACAAATTATGAATTTGACGGATTGATTTCGGCAGATGATTATAAATTTTTGGTCCCATACCTAAAATACTTTTCATAAAAAGAGCGGTTTTATGTAACATGTAAAATTTGTGTTTTTTTACAAGGTAGGCTCACTTCAACTTGCCTGATGTTAAGCAACGTTGTAATCTACGATCTAGCGCGTTTACCTAGAAGAAACCGATTTACTCTCGACTTGAAGACAGATAAATTATTATAGTTCAAGGGGAATAGGGAATCCGGCAAGGAGTGAGGAGGAGTGTGGATATAAATAACATTCATACCTAAATATTTATCATAAATTAAGTATATCACTAGTTATGGATATAATTGTAATACATGGCTCCCATAGTGACATGTTATGTATCTTATTTGTGTTTAAAGTTTAAAAACATGTATTCTCAAAACCGCTATGTCATATTAAATGCCATGTACTGTATTAAATTTAAATACACCTCGACGTTCCGGATAATACAGAAGTGAAGTTAAATTAAAATAATATTATATCAATAGTGGAAGCTAATTTTCTCCTTCGTGCTGCGGTATCTGAGATTGCGATTCGATTCAAACTTGGATTTTAGTTTTATTGTAGTTTATATTTATATGTATTTGTATAGATTTAGAATATAAATGCAATTATTAACAGTAACGTCGCAAATAAATACTGAAACTAGAAGAAAGACTATAAGAGAGAGAGAGATATCATATTGATGACTCTGGCCTCGTAACACAGCCTAACGGCTACCACGAGGTCAGAGGATTCCAAACATATTGTGACAATTTATTTGGCAAATAAATGATTTTGTATTTTGTATTTTGTATATTCATATATGATATCATACATTAGTCATATCCTAACTCTTGTTACGGGAAGTAAAATAATATTATGAGGTTCATAATAATGTAAAAAAATATTTACAGCAATGGTTTTAAAATCCACTGAATACCATAATTTCAAAAACATCATGTGTTTTATGTTCAGGGTTTCAGTTTGTCATTTGAAATAATTTCATTTACTTTATAATAATTTCATACTTTTATTAAAATGAATATTTTAGGCAAATTTGTCGTTTTTATGACCCGCCATTGAAGCAAAAGGTACCTTTTGTAAGAGCTGGCTGGGGCTTGCGATAAAAAAGGTTAAAATACGACAATCAGTTACTTTTTGACCTAACAGTAGTTATAGCTATTGGGTGATTGTGTAAAGAGGTTTTTAACCCTTGACTTTAAAAAAGCATATTAAAATCAGTATAAACTTTTCAATAGTTAAATACTGAGAAAGCTCTTAAGATCAGAAGAGGCCGTCTAGTTCTACGTACCTAAGTAATATCTAGGCACTAAAAGCAAGAAGGCTTTATAAAAAGAGGAGCATCGTTTGCAGAGATCGGGTTTTAACTCGGGACGTTCATATCGTAAAAAGGACTCGAGCCTTCTACCAACATTAAGCCCTAGTAGATTTATTGACTGGTCTAAAGTGAGAGACGAAGCGGGATTTTCTTAGCATTATTACTTAGCATTTTTTTTAAACTTGATAGGTTTACGCTTGACTACTACTCGTCTGATGTTGAGCAACGTTGTAGTCTACAATCTAGCGCGCTTGCCTATAAGAAACCGGTTCACTTTCGACTTGAAGACCGACTGCGACGTCTGAGTTGGCCACTATCACACGAACTTACTTACCAATTTACGGAGACTTCTTTAATTCCATCTGAACTGGCTAAATACCAATAGAAAGAGAATTTTACAAAGTGACTGCTAAATGAATATGATAAGTATGACGAAAGTTTATGAAGCTGTCTATAAGGACATGAATTGAGCAAATTGGGGTCGTGCAGTTAGTGTACAACATCGTTAAAGTGGGACTTAACAATCAATTTGGCAGCAAAATTTGGAGAAGCTTACCAGTTCAGAAATCAATAACCCTTCTGAAGATTTTTTTCTTGCAACTCGCAAGCTGTCCCTGTAATAGTAAGAAACGATAATAATTGAAAAGAATTTGTTTGTTCATTTATATCGCTCCTTCTCAAGCATTGTTCCACAGTCATTACAGCGATCCCGCGGACTTAAACTATGGTAACGATTGTTGAAGTCACGCTTCCGAAGCGTCATTCGAAGCGTCTGCGCAAAAATAAACTAAATTGCGCATTCAGACCTTCCGAACATTCTCAGAGTTAATTTTGCGTTCCATTGCGTTTTTATGCGAAAAAGGCGAATGAAGAGGAATGGCAGTGATTTTTTCTTGTTGTTCCATTTTGTTGGTGAAATGATGAAGGTTTTATTTAAAACCGTTTGAAAACCCCTCCAAGACACGTACAATAAAACAAGATCAATTTTACGCAATATGTATGTAGGTAATTAGGTATGTACATAAAACATTATTTTCGACGTGGAACGACTAGGTAGATACTAGATGCCAAGATACAGGCTAACATCTAGTTTGGTATCTATGTAGAGCCATCACATCATATATCATCATCATATTGTATGTAATTTTATCTACACCACTAGATAATTTGGAGATTTGAATTATCGCAGACGCTTTAAAGATTTCACTATAAAACTAACTCTTAGTCTTATTAGTACTCAAATTATTTTGAGAGTAACGGACTCCAAATGTAGAGATTATCAAACTACTACACAGACTTTTCTATATATTTATGTTGCATGGTTTATCATCAGCTGTAGGTACAAGTTGATAGAACTCAATCACGACAACGCCTACAATATAACGTGTAACAAAATAGGAATGTCTGTTTTATATTGCCATTTAACTTTCAAAGGCGTTAGATTTTGAACGCATATTTTTTAAACTCCATCAGAGAAAAATGAAGAAAAACCGAATCGGCTGCGTTGCGCCAGCTCGGTTTGTTTTTTGGCAAACTATTTCTAACGAATGGATGAAACTACGCCAAAAAACTAAACCTCATCTCTCTGTATGTGATCAACCAAATTGCAGTTATATCGCTGACTGAGCGAAAGTCTAAATGGCTATGAAGATATAAATTTGGTAGCGTTTTTGTATTTGTATGTATTATTTAGGAGAATTTAAAATTTCCATTATTTATACAAGCCTTTTACGACTGTAAAGTAACACCATGTTGTGTTAGGAAAAATCAAATATGTATATCTAACTGTATATCATGACTTTTGGAAACCTTCGTGCTTTGGAAGACTTCGTGCATACAAACTACATTAAGTATATTGTATTAGTATGGTGTAGTATGGACATTTCTCTATGCGGTTATGCATACAGGGTGTTCCAAATCCCATCCTGGCTTATACATCAATGGTAGAAAGCCAACACCTGCCCGCGCGAAAACCGATTAAAATGATAAAACGACGCGCGCGCGATTTAGACATGAAGTTAAAGTTTTCGGAAGTTCCACAAGTTTTGGCGTTGCGGAAAATTATAGTTCGAAACTTTCTACTGATGTGGTTGCGGTAGAAATGCTTTAACAATTTTGGAAGTTATTAAATAAGTACGTCTATTTAATATGGTTTAGAGTTAAGTAATCATCTTCTATGATATTTGAAGAAGTATTTTATATTGTAATGGGTATATTAATATTGTAATTGTATTTATATTACGACAATTATATGACCCAGTATATTTTAAACTACTTATATAAAATTACAGTATTTTACGATAATATAACTCAAAATAATTGCATCAACAATTAAAGTTTAATATTGATTACCAAACATAACGAAGAATTTATTCATTATTAGGTATCTCATCAATTTCTATAATCTTGATCATTCCTAAATTAAATTTGCGATAAGATTACCTATCTAAATTCCTATAGAAGTCACATCTAGCCAGAATAAATCCGTGCATCTGATTTAATCTTTAGCGCCACTCTTATTGGTTTGGTAGCCGAAGCGAAATTTTTCAAACGCCACCGTGCTCCGAGCGGTGACAAATGTTTCGGACACCCTGTATGCGTCGCAAATCACTGGACGACGTAATATCTCGGATATTCCCATTAAAAAGCGGGACACGGGAGTTTTATGTATGGGTTATGAATACTTGATAGTATGGAATTGTAACTAATTATAAATGTTGCGGTAAAAATGCATCCACATTTTATATCTCTCTCACAAACCACTCGCGCATAAAACCTGCTCATGATTGGTTGCAATGTAGAAATGATGGATGATTACTATATAATATATATTTGTACTAATATATATTTATTAGTACAGGAGTTTAAAACTTACATTCAGCAGTACAAGGTGGTATTGCATATATTATTATTTATATGATATATAGGTATGCAATAGTCGTATGCTTGGTCGCAGTTGGTTGCTAAAGAGTTTAAACCTCGCCAAACAACTCTATAGTTGACCATCTTGTGGGATAATTTTTTTGGCTCAGTTACATTTCTATTATAACATTTTATTCGTAGGGGATACGAGAGTTTTATGTACGGCTTTACGCACAATCGGGACACAAAGTGTTTTATGTCCAGATTTTTGTAATAGCAAGATGGATTGTTCGAAAAATTGGCCGACTTTTGATATTCGAGGAAAAATGGGCAATTTTTTTATGGTTTTAAAATTTAACATGCGCATAAATTGTCAAGTATTATTAAGAGTCTTTTAAATGCTACAATTATGGGTTCAGTTTGAAGCAACCTTTGCTTTACATCGAAAGAATACGTATAAGCAGGTACCTACTTATGTGTACACAATATATTTATTCAATTTGCAAGTTTTGTAAAATAGACCAAGTTGTAATGCACATTATAATATAGAAATAAAATTGTTACCATTGTAAAATGTGTATATCAAACAAGTTAGCGAGTTCTTGTAAGTGTCTAAACAGCACTCACCTTGCAAGGAAACAAGTTATTAAATATTTTAAGGCTCCTGTTACAGCGACCCAATTTGAACGTACTTACCCTACATCTTACAAAGTATTAAACATAATACACGGGGTATTTGTAAGATAAAGTACTTATCAGATTAAACCGTTTTATAAAAGAAAAATAAATATAATTTTTGAACGAATTTCCATCAACGAAATGAGATCAAAATATAATCATATTATCTCACGCATCTATCATTCGCAATACCTAATTTGTTCTTTATTTTCAACAGTACTTAAAAAAACAAGTAAATTTTCAATTTACTGTCTTTATTCACTGTTGATAACTCGTATAGCCTATGTTTTAGTTGGAGGAGAACAATCATGCAAACGTATTTTTTGTCTTACTCACTCACAAACTTTTAACTTTTATAAGCTTCATCGTTGGGTTTCATATTATTCAAATGTCATTTTTTATGACATTATGGAGTACCAAAGCTTTTTTTAGTGATGTAATTAGAGGTAAGTTTGTGTGTAAGTGATTTTTTCAACAGATCGTTTTTGCAAAGATCACTCCGTTGAAGTAGTAAACAAACTTAATAAAATGTGTCCTTACTCTAGAGCCATCATGGCGGCCCCAATTTGTCAGTTGAGATTGTTTGTCTGTCATTAAAGGCATACTTATCAATTTTAATTGAAGCCAGGGAAGCAAACAAGTTTGCCATCATTAGAATTCGTTTCAGAAATTAATTAAAATGATCTATTAATATTTTTATAAAAAAAATCAATTAATAATGTAGATAACTGATGACCACCATCATTAATTACCTAATATCGTGATAATTTGTTGATATTGTGATCATATCATATAACGCTTTAGTGAGCTTAATGGTTTGTTGGTCCGTTTGTTGTTCTTTCATACCAACAAAATAATCGGAGACAGAATGGTTCAATAACTTAAATGAATATCTGGTGTTCTGACACCAGATAACTTTAAAATGACGTACAAACGAGCGAAGGAGTGTTCGGAAGTAGCTTTCCTTTACTTAATAGGACAGGCATTCAGACGAGTCTTCTATAATATATCATTAAGTATAATAATAATAATATAATAACATTTATTTATTGGTCATCAAAAACCTTATAACTAAGTTACAACATTTGTTTGTTAGTACAATATTTATATTACTATGTTAGGATCGATTACAAATGATTGTGAGTGCTTTGCTACAGATATTTTTATTCAAAAGTTGTAGGCTAGCCATGTTACCTCAAAGTTTCCTGCCGCTATACAAATATCTATCTGACTATATATAACTCTATCTCTTACAAACCAGGCTAATATTTAACAAATGCGGCATAATTCTTTTGACATTTAAATCAGGACAGAGCTTGTTAAAACTTTTCTAAAGTCATTAAAAATAAACCGGCTTGGCCGCACAAATTCTGAATTTATCTTAGTAAGTATAAATAAGTATTTCTCGGTTTTGGCTCGGAAGTGAGACTTGGAACAAGAAATAATACAGTCTGAAGTAACAATATCTTGTTTGATCTTGAAGTTGTTTTGTCGTTATTTTGGTATTGAAGGAGGGTTTTATGCTCTTATTCAGACTTGATCCACCTACGACCACAATAGAACTACAGTGTGGTTTGTGCTATATAATATAGATGAGCTTCCGCTTGCCTACAACTCGCCTGATGGTAAGCAACAGACATTTTCCATCATATACGGTGCAAAGTCAAATTCAACTGAAACGCTTATTTATAACCATTTCAGAAGACTTGATAACCTCCTTTTTTGGAAGTCGATTAAAAACTGGGTGTACCTAATCTTTGTATTACTGGAATCGTTGTTTTTACGAGAATAGTGAGATAACACTAAGCTTTATAATACGCTGTAAATAAGTTAGTTAAAAGAGTCCAAAAGTATCGTAGATGAAATTTTCCTAGTTCTATAAAATTTTACATAAGTATAAAACTCAGGTTACTATTTTGAACCAGATTGACAAAGCAGAACATTCACACATCTCTCGCTATAAAAGGTAAGTCCCTTTATGCAAATACTTAAGTACTCTATTGTTAAGAACAGACCAAGTTATATGTGGATCCACCCTTGGGCTATAAATCGAAGGTGCTGATAGCTTATCGGTTGAGAGGTTGGATTTACGACCACTCTGATATAGGTTCTTGACCCTCAGATCAACTGCTTGAGTACTTACCTCTGATTAATATCTCTATTGACAAGGTAAGGTTGATATGCTTTTTGTAGATAGTAGACATAATAAACTCCACATGTGTTTAGCTAAGCTTATTCAAAATCTAAATATATTTCGTCGTCCGAGTCTGCCTCTTTACATGTGTTTACTAATAATATACAAACTGGAAGTAGTGATTCAAACGTTTGGTTTACCGACTCATATACACAAAGATGAAATTGATAACGTTGCACAGCTCAACCCATCCAATATTCAAAGGATATTTCCAAATGCATCCGAGTTAGAGTCCTCCAAAGCGAGTGCCGGCAATTTAAACACCAGCCCAACTTAGTAACTCCAAGTTAGAGTCAAGTTAGCTAAGCCCCGACGGCAGAAATCGAATTACACTTCATCAAGGAGCACCAAATTGTTACTATTTGTTTATTTATCTTCGGACCCCTTTACGAGTTTGCGTTTAATATTGGCGGAGCAAATTCTGAGATGGAGATTAAGAAGACCTCTTGAAACGTCGTTTGATCCATTACTTCTCAGTATTATGTATCTCTATCTTCGTTCAAATTGGATTTCAATATTAATTACGTTTTTAAATTTCAAATGAATTTGGACGATTGACAATTGTTTGAATGGCTTCAAACGCTATTGAAGAAGCTATTGTGCCTTTCCAACAAAATTAAGTCACATTCTATGTGTATATTGTTTAAAAGTTAAGTCTGCAGTAGCCGGAATGTATTTGAAAATGGGTTAAAGTAACGCCTGTTTTTCGTTTTACTTCATGAGAAATAATTTTAAAACGATTAAGTGCAGGCAATTTTTCTTTATGTTGCCTCACTTTCGTTTGAGTATTACGTATTGTTTTCACAATATTACTTTAAATGTCTTTAAAACTATTATTTTTTTTGGCACTATAAAATATTTTTTTGGTAACCAATCAAATGAAGCCGTTACAAAATCACTTATTAACAGAAGTAATGTTAAGGACATGTACGGCTGACATAAACCTAACCTAGGTTAGGTATACCTTTAGGTTAGGTTTACTACAGTTTCAGGTAGGTATAAATCCATCTGTCATATAAAAGTGTGTTTTTCCATGTGAGTACAAAATCAAAATACTTATGACACGTGCCCGTAAAAATGACTCGTGCGTTATAATATAAATGAGATATCTTGTAAATCTAGCCACGAGGCGTATATAAGCCCACGTTTAGAACTTCATGGGCTGAACAAACCTGTGTTCACAATAAATACTAAATTGACATTATCAAAAAGCCGGTAACAAACGCCGCTCTTTTGTTTCAATATAGGAAAGTAAATGTCAAAGCGTATTCGCAACACATACTTAGTTTTTATAGACGTGACTAGCTTTTTGTGCGTGACTTTGCTTGCGAGATATTCTAGTTGGTATAACAATAAAAAAAAACATATTTCAGTGCAATAATGGTGGGTTTACTAGAAGCCTTTACTAAGTGCTACTTTCGCTATACAAAGAACCTACTAGTACCACTCAACGTTGGTAAGCACATTGGCTTGAGTTGATCTTCTTCATTTTTAAGACTAAGTTAGGTACCTACAAGATTATGTATTCTTATATTTATTTATTTTTATTTACATTAATGGACTTGCGTTTGACTGGTCATTGATGGTAAGCGGCTATGAAGTCAAATATGTATCGCCATTATCCAGAAAATAACTTATATTTTTTTGTTTAGTTTTTTTTTTTACAATTAAGTATAATCAACAAACTGTTTTGGAAGTATCAAAAGTCAGTAGTTACAAATTTATTCTTTTAACTCGTGTGTTTGTTTGTCCTTCACAAAAATCCATATAGTATATGTATAGAAGATGTTCAGCTTTTTCATGTATTTTCCACGATTTTCTTCCCCCGACGTACGAAAAAGCGTCTTAATATTTAATCAGCTCTCTCACTTTCGAATAAATGCTTATTTTTTTCATGTGCCCAAGATACGCTTATAGCTTCGGTCGGGAATATTACCGACATGGGAGGTGTCTACGGAATGACAGATTGATAATGGTGTTTAGGAAATAGGTTTACAAAATATTGGCTCGAGCCAATATTTCTATTTATATTTCCTAAATGGCTTGGCTCAGCTTTTATCGTTGTTTGAAAAGTAGGTATACTATCTGCATATTGATTAAAATAATAATTATCAATAGCCGTATTTTTTCGAAGCCGCGGGCACTCACTAAATAGTAAAAAAAAACTTAATCTAAATGATAATCATAATCTCAATCCCATACATTGGTTTTACTATTCCATAAGTATGCGTCAGTACGCTCACTAATATACGCCTCACATTCTGTATTTCAAAGTCTACAAGTCTACGTCTGTTCCAATCCCGTCCACGTGAGACGCGAGGCAGACACGGTGTACGTTACTCTGACAATCGTAGGCTAAAGTGGAGTTAACTTTTCAATTTGGAAGCACATGGTTCCTACGCCCACGCACGTATGGAGGCAAGGAGGTTGGAGCCCTGGTTGGACTCTACATGGAATGAAAATAAAAAAAAAACCTCTGTGTAACAGTGGTCTATACAATGACAATGTTATACCAATGTCCGAGCATGTATTTTATTTTTAAAACTATCGTGAGTTATTACTACGTATAAATAACTGTTTTGAATCACGTGATTCTGGGACCACGGGAATACACACGCAAGTTAAAACAGTTATATTTATATGTACTCGTATATCAAACTAAAGTCACTAAATTTCAGTAATTTAGTGATAATTTGTACTTATTCCTGGGACAATTCTCAGCAACTCTTCGTCTTTGTAATAAGCCTGTTGTTTGTCTTTCTTCTCCATCTGCCGCCAGCACCATATGCCTTATCAGTATCTTTATATTTGTTGTTTACAACACTCGTAAGTAGTTGACAAATGCTGCAATACAAACCTTCTTATTCAACTTCATTATAAAATTACAACGGAATTTGTCTAGACAACACGACCATCTATCCAGTTCTTTTGCTCACATCTATGGTTTTATTTTCTATATCTGAAATGGCTAAGTCTGTTTCCATGTGTTTGCTATCAGAACAACATAAGGAGTTTATTATGGAGGATTTTCCGGGTCCCATTTTGGACAAAATCGAAAAAATATTGTTACTTCGCTTAGAATGAACAATATTTTCCTTTTTACGTGTTTAATATATAATATTCGGTACATACAATAACTGGCAGAAAATTGAAGTGCATAACTAGGATGATATTTATATATTTTATAATTTCATCTTATCGCTAATAATTTGTACATCGTATTTCCAGCGCCTAATATATTATTTTCTATTTCTATTAAGTCGCCTGCTTACCATTGCACCGATTTATCTGCTTTTTTGCCAATTGTCTAATAAAATCATACATTTTTATATTTATATATATTTTAATATTTATTCCGGGACATTGCACACAGCGCCATCTAGCCCCACACTAAGCAAACGCTTGTGTCGTGGGTACTAGATAACGGATATAATACTTAATATACTTTTCTTTTGTAAATACATACTTATTATACATACAAACGACCAGACTCAACACAAGTAATTATAATTTTTTTTAAAGTACATAAATACTTATGTCATGTCATACATTATCCCCTGACATTGATATGTTTTGTTCAGTGATGCCGCCCCTGCTCTCTTTGCCAGCCATTTTGCTAACAAGATACATCCTCTGTATCTTTGATATACACAACACGTGTGTTGTAACTAGCAAGATGCTCACGTGATGGTAAGTATGAGCATGGTCAATAATTTTTCTGTCAATCTTACAAACAAGGTTGAGTTCCTGGCAAACATTATGTAATTAGTAGTAGATAGGTACATAATGATAGGTAGCTAATTACAAACGTACACACTAACCCTTTTTTACGTAGTATAATGGGTTTGCTATGACTCCTCGTCTGATGTTATAGTCCAAGTTGTAAAGTTTTTAATTAGAAGGTACGTATTTATTTATTACAGATTTGAAATAGCCATGAATTGCAAAAAAAATGATTCAAAATTATTTGATTCACGTTTTGAATTCTTTCCTTAATTAATATGATTAATATTGTTTTATTATTATTTTTGATATAATTGAATATTAATGATTAAGACGTAAAACAGAGGGCTGTTTTACGTCTTAATCCCAGATAATATAACAGGAAAAAAATAAAAAAAAACTTCCCGAAATCCGCCAAAGATAATCTCGCAAAAACGTTCCATCGAAAAAAAAAATAACGAGTCATCTGACCGTACTGTTTATTCAATATCTTCAATATCTCGATCAAATAACATCTAAAGGAATATCTCGAGAAATAATGTGATAGCAAAGAGATCATCTGGGAAAATATATATATTGGGAAAAATTGTTTTCTGGAGCGAGTAAATATGTCCCGGCGTCGACAGAGCATCCATCAAAAATCCACAAGTCACCGCCGAGGAAAATCTGTCTTTTGGACAAGGAGGTAGGAAAACAGGGGGGTTTCCTTGTACTTAAATACATGATATTAGTTGGAAAGATGGTCGGTTTGTGAAAATGTGTGTTTAAATTTGTTTAGATCAGATACTTAAATATTGGTAAATTCTGTCATCAATATTTTAAAATATCAAAGTACTCGTATTGATTGACGAACTGTTCAATTAAAAATATCACTTTTTGAAATGCACTTGTAACAATCACAAGAAAAAAAATGGAATCATGTTACAATCCACAAGTTGCACGCTTGCCTAGATTTTTTTTATAAATAATCATGCTTTGAAATCCGCTACATACGGACTAGACCGTTACGAAGATATCAAAGCTTTCAGTCAGGATTTTTTTACTGAATTTGTTTGCTTATTTTCTCTATATATGATGTCACATCCGTTATTTCTACTCCGCGTAAGTATAGATTATCGGCGGCACGTCATCTCAGCTAACGACTTGCCCCGACCCGATATACAACACTGCTGCGAAATATAAATATAACGATATAACATTTTTTATCATACCGGAAGAAGCTTTATTTTATTAGTATTTTTATCTAATAAACAATTTAATTACAAAACTTATCACAATCGATCGTTGACGAAACAAAGAAACGAGTCCCTGGGTGGTGTTTATAATATAGTTGTAGTCAAGCGTGAGCCTATCTCACGTAAAAAAATATATATATTACTTCTTCTGTGGGTCGGGTGGGAAAAAAATCTCAGCTGTTATAAGTAATGTTCAAACTAATTTTCCGAGTCTGTTTTCATAAATTGCAAATCTCGTTGAAGGGTGAAAATACTTTAGCTAATTGATAGAATTTTATTCTAATCTTATAAAGCCGAACCGCTTTAACCTCAGGTTAAAATCGCTGACCGATGAATTTTAATTCATTGATTAGTATTCAATGTTCGAAAACGCAGTGAGTGGAAAATTTTATGCAATTCAGTGAGAAGAGAGAATCATCGGTAAAGTGCTGATTTACATTCACACTTACAGTCAAGTGGTACTTGATCATTTCTAGAGAAATGGCATTATGTTATGCAATATGTACAAGCGATTAAGGACGATTTTAGTGTGTCAAAAATAATAATCTTTGTTCTACGACTTGTGAAAATACACAAAAAAGTTTCGTCGTTCATACATTTTATATATTTTTTTAGTAGATGATCTCATTTTATTTTTACTAAGTTACTAATAACAAACTCTTAACTAAACTGAGGTTGCCTACAAAATGTGCATAGAATCAATATGCAATTGAATTCTACGACTTTTTAAAATTCGCAGCTAAAATTTAGTGTAGGTAGCTACATTTGCTTAAGTGATATAATAAAATATTATTAATTATGTATATAGATATATGCTAAAAAGGGTTTAGGACAATTAAGAGTAAAAGAACATGTATTTTGAGGTTAAACTAATAGGCCTGCCTATGACATTATATTATGTAAATATATATAAATACCATGATATTGGCAACACCTGTACATTATATACTCTTAAACGATTTGTAAGCAAGTATATTTTACAAACGGTCAAGGTTAACATAACTAACAGACACACATACGACCAAAGTACAAGTCCTTGAGTAGATTGTTGACCCAGCGCTATCGGGGCGCTACTTATACTCGTAACAATTTAATGATAAGCTACATATATTGTTGTCTTTGTTAGCCGGCGACGCAGTATGACGGGTTTTGTATGTATTATGGTAGTCTGTGTATAAGTGGAGTGTGTTTTTGTAAACGGCAGTTGTAATATTATGTTATAATAAATTAACTAGTTGGATGTCATAATACCAGCAAAGCGTGGTACAAAAACACTGAAACATCAAAAGTTGGTATAATAAGATGTTTTGTATGAGAGTTAACCTAGACGTAAACTTCAATATACTTATTTTAAAAATACTTTAGGGCCTCTGATATGGCACAAAACACGGTGAAGACACCATGTGCAATCTACAATCTAGTGGTCACCCATCCAAAATCCGACCCCCTCGACTGTAGACATCAGTTATTGCATAGTATTACCTCAGAAATTAAGCCACTTGCAAGCCTTATTTGATGAAATATTTTAGTAAACCATGTAATGATGTACTAGTTTACTTCTACCCTATTAGTAATAGATACAACATGTGTATTGTTTTTTTTACTTCCATTAGTTATACTGCACCTCAATTTTAGTGTACAGACGGTCTACTGAATCAGGGCCTCAATAAATTCATATGATTGTTTGTAATGTGTGATCTAAGACATAAGAATATCGCTTTTTATCATTCTTTCTTAAAAACCGTGTGTTATCACTTTCAAAATTAATTTGAAATGTTGGAATTACATAAGTTTGACTCAGGACTAGCACTACAAAAGTAAATTGGAGATGATTGGAGACATACGCTAATTTAATAACAGATTCTGTTTTCTTCTCAGTCTTTCTCAGTCAGAAGCTTGGATGATTAAAGAATATATAAGAAAATAGTGTTACATAACAATTTGAGTCTTTAATAATAGCCAAATTACGAAACACACTTTTACTCTTAACTTATTTATTAATAAATATCTAATATTGAAAATCAAGACTCCTATTGCATGTTTCAAAAACACGTTAACACCACTTTATAAGGAACAGATTTTTTATCCAACAACTTATGACTCAGACCACAATATATAGTGGTGAAGACCGTATCTCACTTGATTGTTTGTGATCAACTCAGTGCGCGCACTCACAGCATCCTGACGGCAAACATGATAGTTGAAATACTAATATTTGTCATAACCTTCCTAGTTTTATACTTCTGGTATACTTACAAACGGGTAGAAGGATATTTCAAGGAGAAAAAAGTGAACTTTTTACCAGGCTGGCCGATTTTCGGGAACTCATTAGGCAGTACCTTTCAGATGAATCATGTGTTTGACGATATTGATCGAGTGTATAGAGCATTTCCGAATGACAGGTAAGTTCTAATATCATATACGAGTACATAACAAGACATGTATAAAGGTCGTACAAAAATCTTCCAAACGCCAATAACTTGTTCATAACGTGCGACCGATATGTTGACCTAATTATGCTGTTTTTACTCGTCCTAAAAACGGAGTTCCAGAGCCTTAGCGATAAGTCAATACATATTGCATAACTTATTATAAAATTCCAAAAGTAACAGCGGCCGTATTGATCCCAGACCGACACAGACACGGCCATTGCTATGTAAACAATATAGGTACATAAGTCTACTAAACATAAAAATAACTACATTATATATTATATGACCTATATCTACTTAATTGAAAAGACAGAAGAATCAGATTGGCGTGGAAGAAATACTGGAGTCTCAAAGCAATAATTAAGCATAAAGAAATTAATTGCTTGCAAATTCCATCAATTACGATCTCACAAAAATATAAACACACAGCCATACAGCATAAGAAGAAAAAGTATTTACAAATTACACAAGGTTACGCAGCTATAAATATATATTATTTTATTTTTATTCTATTCAGTTTGGTACAGTCATAGGCAGAAAGTCATAAATATACTAATCACTTTTAAAAGTAATATTAAACTTAGATTCCAATTACGAGTTTACACAAATTAATGTATAAGTTCTAATTAATCTATTCAATATTTTTATTTACAATGCTTAATAAAACATAAAACAACAAGGGACGAAAGCCTAAACATACTACTTACTAACTATAACATAAAAAGGGGTACTTAGAAAATCTATTAAATTAAATTATTTCTCACATCAGATACGTCGGCTTGATAGACGCTACTCGCCCTGCCTACCTCATCCGAGACCCCGAGCTGATCAAGCAGATCACCATCAAAGACTTCGACCATTTCGTCGACCACAAGGAGTTCTTTGCGGAGCATACCGAGCCTCTGTTCGCTAACAGCCTGATTGGCATGAAAGGTAATATTATATATGTATAACAAAAAAATTAGGCATTACATTACGTAACAAGGTTCGAAATACTGGGATCCGAATACGAACGAAGGTGGAAGACGTCGGGTCTCGTATTACGAACCTCAAGTGGCGATGAGCTGGGCACTTGGGCAAATGGACAAAGCAATACTGAATGGTACCCGCGTCTTGGTAAGTGAAGCGTAGGAAGACCTGTGCAACGGTGGCTGGATGATATTAGGAAGTTAGAAGGAAACATCTGGGCTAGAACAGCACATGATAGGTAGTATTGGCGTAAGAGGGAGGAGGCCTATACCCTGAACTGGGTCTCATAAGGCTGATGATAATGAATAAAAAAATAAGCCTAATGAATTTTATTACATGGCATATTTACTAGTTTCTCTATTGATATGTGTACATTATGTTACTAATTGCTACCCGCTGCTTATCATGCGTCGTTATGAGATAAAAAGAAGCGTATGTAATTTATAGGATATGATATCAACATACCAAAAGTCACGAAAATTGGTCACATCGTTGTATTGTAAAAGAGTCCAAAAAATTAAACATACCGTCTTATTCCAAAACGTAGTTTGACTACTAGTCCAAAACTTTGAATATAAAAAGTTTGTTCTTCTTGTTCAAACTTCACAAGCAAACAATCGAAATGTCAACTTCAAATTAGAAGTTTGATTATGTATGCTAATATTTTTACAATTAGATTATTATGCAAGCGATAACAAATTTTGAAGAGCAAGAACGGACATAATATTTTCAAAGTCCTGGACTTATGTTAAACCACGATCTGGGAATAAGAAGGTATCTTTGTTTTTTATAAAGATATGATCGAAAGTAATGTAGCTGGCAATGAAATGGTTTTACTGTTTCAGTACAGGAATATACCGCAAAAAAACTAGTGTATTCAGTAATTAGTTTCACCTTTTGGTCCTATCAATTATATCATCATTTAGATGGTTATTTTTTTTATTGGGCTTATTACCTATGTCGTGACATTGAACTGCCGGCTAGCAACTGAATTGTTTTGAGTCTGATCTTCCCGGTTCTTTTGTATACCTAATTACTAAATCAACTATTTTCATGTTATAGTGCCATATAAACCTACAAAAATTATAAAATGCTACCTAATGGTGGCGTTATGTCTTAACTATAGTTTTGATATCTTAAAAATAAATATAAGGCGTTTTTAAAAAAAACAGAAACACACAGTAAGTATGCCTTTGGATCTCAATTTGCGATGCACTACAATTTTTGCGTGTAGATTTCCTTCTGCCAACCGTCATTAGCCATATGAATATAGTTTAATTTTTTATCTATATATGTAATGCTTATTTATGTCATACACCAGGTGAAAAATGGCGGACCATGCGCACGACCTTGAGCCCGGCCTTCACGGGGTCCAAGATGAGGCACATGATGCAATTCATGGCGGATATCAGCAAGAACTACATCAACTATCTGAGAGGTTAGTAGCACTGTCACGGAATTAGGGTTAAAATAATAAAGATTCATCAAAAGTTAGTTGCTTACTTATTTGTCTCATACACTCGTTGTTAGTTGTTGATCCCAAAATATTCGATATAAGTACGACATTAAACAATAGACATTAATGTGTGTCACTGTCAAACTACATTTGTGATTTAACTCTTAGTTTTTTCAAGTTTCTTATATTCACCGAGTTGCCGGAACGAACTTTAAAAGTAACTATTGATAGATAGATAGACAGTACATAAAACAATTTATTATCTTAAGTAGTGCCACAAGCGGCGGCCTTATCGCTGAAAGCGATCTCTTCCAGGCAACCTTTCGCTGGAGAGAAATAAACAAAAAGGAAAAATAAGAATGTGGTGTACAACAAAAAGGAAATAACAAACATTTCTTATAAACATAAATAACTAATACATATAAAAAATATATAAAAAAATTATAAACAATTCATATACTTAATATGATAAAACAAAAACGTATATACAAATACGTAAAATATATTACAGAATATTATAATAGCAGTAGTTAAAATAACAGCAATTTTCATTGAAAGGAACCGAGATAAAAATCCTTAACTTGTTTCTTAAAGGAATCAATTGTCTGAGCCCTTTGAATGTTGATAGGTAGAGAATTCCATAAAGTAACAGCTTGTACAGTAAATGATGACCCATAAAAAGATTTATTTTTGAATGTTGGATGTGCGAGTGTTAATTTATTTGTAGATCGAAGAGAAAGAGGGTGTGTAGTATGGACATAGGCAAAACGAGACACTAAGTAACGCGGGGTAGCAGGGTTCAATAAAATGTTATATACAAGAGAGAGGATGTGAGCATTCCGGCGAAGTTGAATGGGCAGCCACTTGAGCTTAACACGAAATTGAGATATATGATCATACTTGCGTAGACCAAACATAAACCTTATACAGTAATTTTGTTATTGCTATTGATAAGACTGTTTTGTTTTGTCAGACGATAACATACAAGGTGATTTAGAAATGTAGTTCCAAGATAAATCTGCAGACATCGGCTTCCAAGTTTCAAACATAATATGCATGTTATGTGTATAAGTTTGTTGTTTGAAGTCGGTTAAGGAGCATTCGCAGCGGAACAACACCGCAAAATTTCCGCAAAGTAACGCTCTATTATTAAATAACATGATTAAATAACATAACATGCCCTTTTCCACAAGTTAACCTGATGAAAAAAAACAAGATTTTTTATATATTTTTTTATTATTTGATGTTTTACGAAATTGAAAGTCGACCTTGCAACTTAGTGACATTGTCATAATCTAGAACGTGCAAGCATTCATGTTTTCCATCAGATGATACATAGTACATATATGTATATTTTTATAGTGTCTCTTCTATTATCCATGTTGTATGTTTTGGTGAAATAATCTGTAAGTACAGCATGTAATTACAATAAATAAATACATAGTAATCAACATTCTTATTCCAGACCACCTGAACGAAAACGTAGATATGGATGACTTCATCCGTCGCTACACAAACGACGTCATAGCATCAGCCACCTTCGGTCTAGAGATCAACTCCCTCAAGGACCGAGACAATCAGTTCTTCAAGATCGGGCAGAGTGTGCTGGACTTTGACCTGAGGCAGATGGCTGTGATGGTGATGGATGAAATTGCTCCTGGTTTGACTAAGGTAAGCGCATACATTTGAAAGAACAAAGGTGACACCAAAGTCGGTCTCTCTTAAATTAACAAACTTTGAAAGTAGGTTTTAGGATTTTATAAACGTGTCAAAATGTTTTTTCTGTTACCAAAAGCAACACTGTTGTTTGTTTGTATGTATATCTAGCATGTTTCACTTTATACCAGTTGCTTGTACGGCTGCCGGTTTAGGTAACCTGGTGGTCAAATAAAGGTCTATCCAGTGTACATATAAAAACTGTTGTGCGTAGTCAAATGATTACCTGATTTGGGCACTACACTTAATCGTAAGTTTAGTTTGCTTGCAAGTATGGTTATAAATGGGTAGGCGGGCGAATTCTGCGATGCGTATGGGTTGAAATTGAAAAAACGCCACACAGCTACACATGTTTTACGACCCTTTTAAAAAGAAAATATTAGTGGGTAACAAAGTATTTTTGATTTTGACATATTTTTACTGTAATCTTTGAAATTTTAATTTTATTTTATTAGTTGACATTTGATTTTAATAACTCTGTATTTGGTTTGATTATTGATTATTGTTTGACATGTCTGCTATGTAATAATTTTAATTTAATTTTATCAATTTCACTCAGTGCAATTTTATTTTAGTGTTAAGTGTTGATTTTCAAGATTAATTTTATTCTGATATGATATTCTGAAATGTGTATGGGCTATATAAGGTCTGAAATAAATGATATTTATTTATTTATTTTATTATTTATAAACTAAGTTTTTAGAAAATCATGTCCTCTTTCGTTCCATAATATCTTCCAATTATTTCCAGAAACTGGGCATAAAGCTGTATCCTCAGAAGACCTACGACTTTTTCTCAGACACGCTGCAGAACACCGTCAAGTATCGCAAGGACAACAACATCTCGCGACCTGACATGCTGCAGCTACTGATGGAGACACCTTTAGGTATGTGGCAATTGAATTAAATGAAAACTAGTTTAAACACGAAATAGTAATACATATATGGTCCCTCAAAATATGCGTGGATACGGGGCGGAAGATAATTTTTTGAGGCGTTTCTAGCGCAAGTAGATATTTCGAGAGTTGGTATTGTTTTTAGTGTGTAAGATAAATGGAAATAGATCATAACATTATTTTTCTATCCAATTTTGACATCTCATATACAAACATTTTCTTTTGTAATCTGTTAAAAAAGTCACTGCTAGTCGTTGCACACGTGCACATTTGTATTCTAGTGATGTTGATATCGAGATTTCTATACAAGGCGTGGTTACCTAAAAGGATAGAACAATACTTTTTTGAGTTGTTATCTATATACATATAATAAAGCTGTAACAGGTCGGTGTCTGTACATTGAAGATAATTGAAAAAAAAATAGTTGAGTGGTCTTCATTCATGCAATAGAACACAAAAATCATGTTTAAAAAAAAACTGTTTGTCTGTAGGTATGTTTCTTCGTTATAGACTCGAAAACGGCTGAATCGATTGGTCTACGGTTTTCACTAACATGTTGGTGCATTTTCAACTTAACTTTTAATGTTTTTTTTAACGTTTAGTCTTTTTGCTTTCTTTTATTTGAACTAGATGATATATAGAGCAAAAAATCTAATAGAAATTGTTTCATGTGGTACCCAGGTTATAGTGTGAGTTACTAATATTATTGTTTTATTTTTTGCAGAATGGACTCCTCTCCAGCTCAGTGCCCAAGGCTTCATATTCTTCGCTGCTGGGTTTGAGACGTCGGCATCACTCCTGACCATGACGACCCATGAGCTGGCCGTCAACCCTGAGGTCCAGGAGGAGTTGTACCAGGAGATCAGGAACTATGCGAAGGTGCAAGGGGAGCTCACTCATGAGGGCTTGGCTACGCTGAAATACCTGGACTGTGTTACTAACGGTAACTTGTGATAGTTTTATACAGCAAAGATATATTATAAATTCAAACATGCAGTTACGATATTTATTCGCACAGTTGAAATTGAAAAAAAATGTTTTTTTTCTACAGAAACACTAAGGAAGTGGTCGCCATCCATAATCCTGGACAGAAAATGCACTAAAACTTACGTCCTGCCACCGCCAGTTGAAGGAGGAACTCCAGTTATTGTAAGTTTTTACAACAATATTGTTATTAAAGCACACGTAAGTTGAATGATTGAAGCATTCCTAATCGTGTACCAAATAGTTAGGTGTAGTGTGAGTATATTAGGAGTGATACAATCTAGTCGACACTATTTAAACTACCCCAGTTATCATTATTTGATTTGCTAAGTACTAAACATGCATTAAATTTACGAAACACCCGAATTATTAGCAAACAACTCTCTTTGACTATGTACACTAAACACTATCACAACTAACAAGAATATCCGGACCCCACAATGTGTCTAGATGTAAATGCCTGTTAATTGTGCCACTTAACCTTAGCGCCCACAAACGAATCACGAGGACTTCTCCACACGGCATCTATGTACTAGTTAAACAAAAAGTATCTGTTCCAGATAAACCCCGGCGAGACAGTGCTGAACAGCAGCAACTCCATCCACCTGGACCCGGCGCACTGGCCGGACCCGCTCCGCTACGACCCAGGCCGCTGGTCGGAGGAGAATAAACACAACATCAAGCCGTGCACCTTCCAGCCGTTTGGGCTGGGACCTAGGCTGTGTATTGGTGAGATGTGGTTTTATGGTTCTACTTTTAAAAAGTAAGGTTGAAGCTAAAAATGTTTCTATTTTACTTTATTTTAAATTTATTTTATTCGTACTGGAAAAAGAAATTTCTTCTCAAATCAAGCAATAGTTTAATCACTTTGAAATCTATTGTAAATCATTTTTATATTGTTCAAACCTTTTGGTTGTTGGAGGTATGGCGATTAATTTTAATGAGGTAAAGGTACAACACCATAAGATAATTGTGTTAGTTAGTTACTTACGTCAACTAACCCAAAAGAGACAATTAACGGTCGAAAAAAGTAATTTAATGAACTCTTTTAAAAGAAAGTTGTAACCTTGATGAAGTCGAATTAAATAGACAACCATACTCAAATTTTGTTTACTAGGTATGGGTTTGCACTTGGCCGTAATTCGCCTAGTTAGTTTCATAAACGCACCTATTTTTTTTGCCTGTAGGCTTAAAACTCAACTTCTACTTCCAGGTAACAGATTCGCCATGCTCGAAGCGAAGGTGCTCCTATACAACCTGGTGCTGAACTTCAAGATCCTCAAGACTGAGAAGACTTCCAATCCGATAGAACTGATAAATAAGAGCTTCAACATCAAAGCTCTCGGGGGCACTTGGGTCAAGTTTGAAGAACGATAATGGATTGATTTATCATAAACCCTTTATTTTGCATTTTGTTTTCATTTTAAAAACGTACGTGAATTTATAACACGGATCAAATAGTTGTGTAGGAATCAACACTGACGTCTTGTCTTGTTATTCGGTTAGAAATAACGTACCTAATGCACCGAATGCATGTATTTTAATGATAGGGTTATCTGACAATGTACGTTTGATTAAGAAATAATGAATGAAATATTGTTTGATTGCGAAATAATACTATTTGAAAAAATACATGTGTATTGAAAAGTTACTTTGATCGGTCTTGCTTTGCCTGCGGTAAGGCATCCCTATTTTTAAGTTTTTAACCGACTTCCAAAAAAGGAGGTTATCAAGTCTTCTAAAAGTTTTTTTTTTGCGGGGATGTTACGCGATTATTCCGTTGTTTATCAACCGATTTCAAAATTTTTTTTTTATTCGATGAGGATAGTTTCCTAGATTGTCTCATAAAAATTGTTTTTCATTCAGTTCAGTACTTTTTGAGAAAAAACCAATAAACCAACAAATTGATAAAGTTTGTGCAAACCAATTTTACCCACATTTCCAAAACTACTAGTTAGGCGGATTTTGATACAGTTTTCTGTAATGTGTTGAGGTTTAATGGGTGCATCATTTTAGCTATGTATTACGATGACAACTCACCAGGGGGCGCTGCTGTATACACTATATCTTCTGAATTATCAGCCCGATTTTGATTTGTTTAGCAAATGAATTTATGTTGTAGTTTTTTATGATAGGCTTAGATTTGTTCAGTAACGTGACAGTAGAGTTGAAGTCGGTTTTGCTTTTGTTTAAAATAATTATTTGTATTACTTTTTTTTGTTAAAACGTAAGATATAAAAAAGAAAAAGGTGTCAGCGTTTAAAAATTATAAGGCAACATTTTTTAACAAAGTAACTTTACATGAATCAATATTTAACAAATATGACTAATCTTTTTATGTATGTATGATGCACGTAAAGCGATAGTTTTAAGCCCAGCTTAATTTATAAATCTGGTTTTCTGTCTACTCTAAACTAAGCGTTTTGTTTTCCAAGAAATAATACAACAACGGAAGCCAACGGTGATCTAAGCCAAGACAAGCTTTGACCTGAAGCAAAGTACAGAAATATCTTGATTATGTTATTTGCGAGCAAGGTGTATTCTATTTGTTAAATCATAATTATTATAATATTGTAGAGTTTCTTAGTGTTTCTGTTCTTTTGAAATTTGTTTTAACACCCTCGCTGCGCTAGTAAAATGTATTACTTTCATCTGGTGTGGTGGCGGTCCAAACATGCGTTCAATAAACTTTCAGACAGTGCGTGGCGGGCCTTTTGAGCCTGCCACCACTACTTGACATATAAAGTTCTATATGTGTGCGAATGTGCGTTGTGCTACATATTTTTCCATTTCGTTAGAATATTCGAGAATGTCTCTACGTTACTCTAGCTTCGTTCCGGGATCTGCCTCATAGAACGTGAGCAATCAGCAAATAAAAATGTCAGGTCAATTTAGACTGTTGACGCACTAAATCGTATTTTTTATAGTGATGGGACACATTTAATTATGAAAATGCGATATTTCTACATATGGGTTACAATTATTTACGTAATGTTAAAGTTTAAGGCAATTTAATGTACCCCCTATATTCTACCTCCACCGAGAGAAGGTGTTAAACCATATCAGGTACGCGTATTTGCCGTTTTGTTTTCCCAGTGTTGCTTATATTGCTTTGGGATAAAGTAGTCCATATGACAATGTTTCTACGTGAGACTAGCTGGCTAAAAGTTGGCTAGCTACAAGCTATTTGACAAATATTAATTGGTACTGTGTATCCGTTGTGGCGCGAAAGCATACCAAATAACTTCTTTTCTATGATTTTAGGTAAAACCTAGAAATATGATCTTCAACGTGGTAAACGCGGTACATATGGATCCCAAATACTTTCCGAACCCGGGTGTCTTCGATCCAGAGAGGTTCTCGGAAGAAAACAAAAAGATCATGACTCCTTTCACCTTCCAACCATTTGGGACTGGACCTAGGGGTTGCTTAGGTAAGTAGTAAATAAGTCTAGGCAAATTGAGAGGAAATATCACAATCAGTAACCGTTTAGCATTTCAGGCAACATTGTAAGGAAAAATATGGAAAAGATCAGCATACTCTCGTTAATCAATGATATCATAATTCATAACCTGGGCTGCTAAATAAAGTTCTTATCTATGACAAATTCCATACAAATTGGCTCAGTCATTTGAGCGTGAAGAACAAATACCTATACTACCCACACTCTCACATATTTGTTTTTATAACGTTTACGGAATTGTGGTGTTGAGAAGAACGAAACTTACAGAAATATATCCAACAGGAGCCAGGTTCGCAACCCTGCAGGTGAAGGTGATGATGTACCTCCTGCTGCGGACCTTCCAGCTGGTCAAGTGCGAGAGGACCTCGGACCCCATACAGCTGGAACCGGACCAGTTTAACATGGGGGCCGCTGGAAGGAGCTGGGTGCGCCTGGAATTGAGGCAGTGAATTAATTTTTAACAGAAGGAATATAAGAGTTTTTATATTATTTTTCATAGAATATAAGTCCTTGTTTGATACGTGTAGTCAATATGTGTAATTATATTTTGAAGTCAGTTATCTTTTTTATTAATGCAATGTTAATTTTATTGTAGGTATAAATTAAAAATGACGTTTATTCTTCTCAATCGATCATTTTTCAGATTTTGAAGTAGGTATCGCCTTAAATAAATACTGCAGTGTTTCTGGTTCTCGGTTGGCTATCACTCTCAAACATAAAATCTGTATTGATTGGGAACCGTATGTGTAGAAATGCTCCACCTAGCTCCACTACCTTGGGCTATTTTATCACTTGTCACTGTCAATTTTATACAGATGTCACTTTATATAAGGACAAATGCCTGACTGAAAAGTATGAAAAATAAGATAATACACACTACTCTTAATATTCGTATAAAGTGCAATTTAAATGACATCATCTGAAACAAGAAGTGAGAGCTCCAATTGAGCCGCATAATGCATCGCAGCGAGACATTTCATCGAATTTAATATTTAAAGTTGCAAAGTATGGCCATAAAGCGAACATAAATAAACACATTCCGATGAAAACATACGGGAGGATCCTCGGAACTTTCATACTAGTGTAATGGAAGTGTTAGACTCCTTGGAAGAAAATATGGAAGTCTTTGAACAGCTAAGTGGAAATATCACCGGTTCTGTTCCTGGAAATACGAATATGTTATTTAAGCTACATATGTGTAAATACACTCGATAGATAAATGTGATCTACAAAATCCAGGGGAAGGTGTCATTTGTGAAAGAATCTCGACAACCACAGCGACATTTGCCCAGCGGACATTTTGTTTTTTTAGGTGCTTTTAAAAATCAAGTTTGTAGATCCAGATCAAAATGTGATCTTTCTCCTATGTGGCACTATGTCTATTATATATACTCGCTATATAAATAGGTATGTGTAAACTAATAAAATAGCTCACCGTATGTATGTAATGGTAAATAACCACCATTTGGCAGCCGGCGTCGTTTTTAGAACAAGCGCGTTTAAACTTACCACATAGTACAGTAGTGTATAACTGGTTCATGTGGCTGTAAGTTTTGGATTTTTATTTAACACTTAACGATTATCTGGATAAATAAAGTGCTTGATGGAAATTATCACGCAAGACACAGTTAACAGTAGCAGTTGTAGAACAAAAGTTATATTTTAAGGAAGGTAAGCATTATGTTTAATTACATTTTAAGTGTAAGTGTATTTTAATGTGTAAGTATAATTATACAATTACAATTGTATAATTATACTTACACTTAAGTAATACAATTTAGTTTTTGACTTGTAAATTTACATATATTAAATAGTACTGTAATTATTTTCTAGTATTTACAACTATACAATGTGACGTGTAAAATGGCTTTATGAATAAATGATGATTATGATTATGATTATGATCACTCGCATTATAATAAATTACATAAGATATTATTGTCAAGTATTAGTTTTAGTGCGTTTGCGTGCAAATCATTCAATCGCTTCATATGTCTAACAAGTGGAATGTTTAGAGAAGTAGAAAATATTATAATTTATTTTTGTCTCCTTCGTTGTAAATATATACGCCATTCAAAGCCAAATTTAAGAAGTATTAAAAACTTATTAAATTAACTAAAATTTTCTTTATCCTCCCAAACATTCCAAACCCATAGTCACCGCATTAGTTATCGTCCAATTCACGAGTTATTTTAATGTTAATTCAGCACAAAGCCAAGCCAATACATTTAGTTCAGAGTGTTTAGTTAAATTGGACCCGTATATCATGGCGAACCTCGGGATTACTAAAGCTAGATTAATTGCTGTCGATACCGTAAACACTACTTGATTTTGTTTAGTGCAGTTTCTTTGTTCAAACAGTAAATTAGTATAACGGAATATAGTAAACTTGATTTCAGGTAGGTACCTATATTTTATGTTTGTACAAATATGAATCTAGAAATAAAA
Organism: Macaria liturata; assembly: GCA_964023185.1. Lineage (NCBI taxonomy): Eukaryota > Metazoa > Arthropoda > Insecta > Lepidoptera > Geometridae > Macaria > Macaria liturata. Next base: position 11,514,888 of record OZ026823.1, on the reverse strand, counting down.
TCATGCGGTTATTATTATATTATGGCTATAACCTATATAAATGACATTATTTAAATATTTATTTATTTAGTTATCTATCATGCGTTTTCATTTGAGTTCAATTAAGTTTAAAATTTAATTGAATTCAATAGAGGCATAATAAAATTATGTTCTTCAACTTTAATCACAGTGTCGCTTCAGCAGTAGGTACGGGTGTTTTTTGGTGGTCTGATGATAAAATGCCTAATTGTCAAGGGTGAATGTTATTGGTATCTAATCTAGTATTGAAGCCGCCCTAAACCATATGTTACCATCTATTCTATCTATAATAAGTACCCTATACAAAGGTCCGATGACGTTTTAAACCACACTTTGACGTTTCACCTATCTCTATAAGTAGAATTAAGAGCTCCCACAATTTAAACTCCATTCTCGCAAACATCGCCCTCACTCACGACCATAAATCGGCGCTTGTCAAAAACTTAATACTGAAACTGCTATTTCAGCTTCCTTTAGAAGATTATGGCACAATATTGGCTTTAAATCGAGACTAATGTTCCTTGGCTCTTGGATTCTGAATTTATTGTACGTAACTATTTATTCGGGAAATCTAGTTGGGTTGAGCGTATTAATAGTTTATTGGGTATTTGGGGCTGTGAGTTAAACATTTTTAAGTTTTACTTCGAATTGTGGATAAGTAGGTACCTCTATTTTCTTTTTACAGTGCTAGTTTTGAAAGTTAATTAAAAAAACCATCATCTATTTATTGAAGTCATTCGTTTAACTTAGTTTTCAAGTGAACGGCTCCTAATATTGTTTCTTGGCTACACATTATAGAAATATACCGACTATACAGTAACGCGTGTGTTCGTGACTAAACGCAATATTATTTTCTCCTTACAATTCATGTTTAATATGACCCTTTTTCTATCAATTTCTGTAAGACATTATTTAAGATGATAAGAACTAAAAACTTGTTTTGTAAAATGACACGTAAGTTCCCTGTTAAGTAGCTAGCCTCACGTTATCTGCTTATGTTACGAAGCAGTTAAACTAACTTAGCACAAACTGCCGCAACGACATCCGCACTAACTAAGTCACAGCCGACGACATATCACTAAATAGACGCCTAAGTACAACGAAAATGGTCTGGCACAAGTTTGTTAGTAAGTATGTCAAATATCACTTGAAAGATCTAATTCTGCTTCTGATGCAAACAAAGGCTTAAAGTTTTTCTAGTTTTGTTATTATAATTATACACTCGGAAGTATCGATTTAAATTTATTTTAATAGGTATATTGCCAAGTTTAAGAAGTAAAGAATCTTTATTCTACTCAAGGTTTGGTACAAAGTTCTTGTCAGTTTAGCATGATGATATAAGCCATGGTTTATTTCTACTACCTAACTAAATAAAAAAGGCCTACTTATCCAAGGTAATATCTAAATATATAAAACTCAAAGGTGACTGACTGATACAGTGATTTATCAACGCACGGCCAAAGACAGATCAGGCTGAAATTTGGCATGCAGGTAGATGTTATGACGTAGGCATCCGCTAAGAGAAATTTTTTGGAAATGCCACTTTTAAAGGGGTGAAATAAGGGATGTAACGAGCGAAGCTGCAAGATCCCACTAGTATAAGTCACCTTCTAGATCAGGAAAGGCTAATGAAACGTCTACAGATTACTCTGTCTTCGTTCCCATCACAGCACAGTGTCACATGCAAAACTAAAGCAACCTTAACGCCGCGTGTTTCATACAAACTTACAAGACATCGGTAAGCTGCTGCCACGATGTATGGAATACAACTTGTACAGGGTTACTGTCAGCAGCAATATTAAAACAGAACACATTAATACTAACTTACTAAGGAACTCTAATAAAATTTTATTTACAATAATAAAATATAAAAACAAGGGAAGAAAAACTAAACATACTACTTCTAACTACTACAAATAGGGACACTTAGAAAATCTTTAGAAAAGCCTAAAGATAATCTAAGTGCTCCAGCCCACTACCAGAGGGCAGCGTGCCCAGCATACTGGCCGCATTACCACGCTGGATGGCAATGCTGATACGTTGAGCCAAGCCATTAATACTTGATATAGACAAGATTCACTATAACTAGTCAAATGTTAAGCAAGGTTGCAGTTTATACCTAATATAGTGTGTCATAAAGTCATATGCAGCTTACATTTTCAAGGCCACAATTCGGTGCCATCATGCTTGCACGGGCGACCTTTTCAAATGGGCTAGCGTGGAAGCAATCTAAATCTACTATCGCACAAAGTACAAAATACTACTTTTTCTGTGACCAGACAATTCTGGTTCTAACGCATGCTAGATGTTAGAGAGTAATCGTCAACTGACGATCAGTTAACTTGTCAAACAATCCGTTGATTCACTCCATGCATGATCGATTTCCAATTACTAATCTCACCGTTTTTGCAAAGTATAGGTTCAAGCTGATCAAAATTATCAATCAAGAAACCACGGATCAAATTTCTCTTGCAATACTATAAATACCCATGTATAGCAGACGTGGAACATCTCCGTCAACAATAGAGCACAGGTAGAGTAAAGTAGAGTAGAATAGAGTAGAAGTAGAAGCCACAAACGCGGCGCTAATGCAGCCGCGCCGCTCATTATCTTTAATAAACGCCATTTGTTTGCAAACATTTTGGTGGTAACAGACGGGCAAGTAAAAGTTAAGTTAAAGATTACCAGCTATACATTAATGGACGAAGGTGGAGTATCGTTGCCAACCGAAAGGCTGCTTGCTATATAACCAAGTGAGTTTTTAACCTTGACTCAAGAGTGATTTATTGTATATATTCAGATCATCTGAGGCTAAGAAAAAAAAAGTAAAAGCGCACAAGACCAGGACTATTGTTGATTTATCCCGGTTTTATTTCACTTACCACCAGTCAGCAATTTGCAGCCGACTATAATCACGTCAAGTAGTTCCACAGTTCCCCGCATGCGGCGCCCCGGAGTACAGTTTCTACTAAAACATTACGCCTGCCGTAACGGTAGGTTTAATGGCCCCGCGCTGTGACAACGTAAATATACGCTAAAAGCTCGCCGTAATTTTTATCTTTACTCCGCTAAATAGCAGGTGGAGTTTGCGCTATTTTTAGTGGACTTTTTGTACCTCTACTGCTATTTTTAGATAGAAAGGGCTACTGGTGTGGTAGCTAACGCATAGCATAGGTTTGGTTAGATGGGAAAAGAAAATAATTTTGTTCTACCACATATGGATGTTAACGAAAAGTTCGGATGCGGTTAGGGTGGTATGAAAACTCTCTATACTAGTATTTAACACTCATATTATGACGAGAAGAAGGCTTACTACACTAAACTTTTGCTTTCATATTACGAGTATTTAGTGGAATAATCCGTAGTGTTCATTTGTTTCAATTTGCTGAAACCAATTATTGATTCAATAATTTAGCACTCATACACAGACTCCTAGAAGATTTACAACAGAACATAGTTCAGTCTAGCTCTAAGGTCGGAGGTACCGTTGACCTCAGATCGCTTTGTTGCGGCGGTGCGGCCACTAAATTAAGGACTAAGAAATAACTTTCAAGATTTAGTACAATAAAGATGTTGTTAGCTTGTATTGTGCGTATATATTTAGAAACTAGAGGACGCCCGCGGCTTTACTTGCATTAGTTCTGGATAAAAAGTCTATGACACTCCTAAGACCTCATACTACCTATGTACATACCAAAAATCATGACCAGATCAGCCGTTTTTGCGTGATGAGCATTTAAATAAACAGTGACACACATAAACAGAGAAACAAATAAACAGTTAAAAAGACAAAATCAAAATGAAATGCACAACTTTAGAAGTTTTTTTAGTTATTCCGCTGTTTCGCTGGCCCGTATCGTCACAAATATCGCAATATCTCATTTTATAACGTCATTATTATGAAATTGTATTATTATTGGTACGTTTTCGTTGCAAATATATAAATATAATTCCACTTTTAGACGTTTTAAAGCTGCTGTCTCAGGGGTTACAACGATTAATGTCTAAAATGGATTAAGTATTATTTTTATCTCTTTTTACGAATCTTTTGTTTGGACTGATAAAGCATCTATAATTATTATGATTATATATACAATAATATGATAACTTATCTTTTTCAGTGCATAACAGCTTAATTTGTATCCTGAAACAACAAGATTGAGGTTACCACTACAGTAAAAGTAAAAAAGCCGTTTTATTTAACCTAATATTTTGTCAAGAAATTGCTTGTCTACCTTCAAAGTAAAGAAAACAAAATTTGAGAAAATTACAATCCAAAAGTCTTTAATCTAAAGTAAAAAGAAAAAGCTACTCGCATCTAAAAGAAGCAGCATGGGATCGCAAGAAGTTTTGCCAACTGACCACCGAACGTCAATATGAAGATGGCACCCAATGATGATGATGAAAAAGATTACTTCTCCGACTACATTCTAGCCTAAAGTGGGGCTTTATATGGAAACAGGCGTCAAACGTAAGCCTTTAAAGCGTTTAAAATTTGATACCTATTCCACAATGTTTATTTTATTTATTATTTCGTTGTAATCTCCAGTGTCTTCACGTCCAATCTCACTTGATACGTTGTAGCTTTACTTTGAATAACATTTGAAATTCTTTGACTCAAGCTTTTAAAAGAAGCGAACTCTCACGAAGCAGAAACGTGGAGATATTTGGGCAAGAAAATGCAGTTTGGTTTGTTCTTTTGTACAAGATTTCGTTTTAATTTTAGTATCATAGTAAATAAATAAAATAGAATTCGGAATAAAAATTTGTTTATTTGATGCAATATTAATAATATACAATAACGTGTGAATGCTTTAAGATCATAGTAGCCGCTAGACTTTGTTACGAGACCAGAATCATCTCCCAATATAATACTAGGTACTTAATTTAAGTACTAATAAGCTTATAAAAGGAAATAAACACACAAGTGTTGTTTATATGAGTATTTAATGGAAACTCCACACAAACACTCGCAAAGAGATACAGAAAAAGAGAGAGAGAGATATTGAGAATATTAGCTTTTTTATGACATTTACTTTTCTTCACTGTCTTCACTGCTTGACGATTTAAAATGTACTCTGAAATAGTAAACAAGATTTCTATGTACCTAGCGGGGATTGAACCAGGCGGCATCAGATCTGTTTTTCCATAACGTCAAATAGATTTCATTAACCGATAGTTTTAGCGGTCAATAGTCAAACTTAGGATTGCCTATTTAATTCAAACATAGTTTATGTAATTTCTGTCCTGTCAAATAAATCAAACATTCCAAGGAATATAAAAACTATCTCAGTGAAGCTGCAGGCTCGCAGTAAATTTGCGGCCGGCGACAGATGGCGCTGTCTTCGCTTATTATTTATACCGGATAGTTTACTGTCGAGATGTTTATGTGGACATTACTATTGGTGCTTAGAAGCAGAAGCAAGAGATGTCATCGACTTCGATTAGAAATGGTGATAGAGTAACATTTACTAACACAAACATTGTTTATTGGTTAATCAGGTATTAAAATCATGCTCTAAACAACCAACAATAAGTGGTAAAAGAGATATAGAAAAGTTGCTGCCACTTTGCCTAAACAACGCTTGCATGAAATCAATCGGGTTTTGATTGATTTTTTTATTTACATTCATTTAGTCAATTATATTTCACTCCCTCAACATAAAGTGCAAAATAACAAATCATCATTATCTATCACATTTTCATGAGTTATTTTTGTCATTTGCTTAAACCCACTCTATGGTTGTTTAACTTAAACTTTATTGGAAAATGAGAGAAAATTATTACGACTACGGTCAAAACGCCTTCACCGCTAAGCTACAGTCTACCACACGGTTATTTTCGTTCATTTTCCAATATAAGTTTAAGTTATGATATTTTCATAAAATTATAGTAATTTGTCCATTTTATAACAAAAAACTGCAAACCAAGAGTATCTCCAGCACGCATTTGCATTCATAAGTGCGAGCGTGGCGCGCGCAGCACACTATTACAAGTACCTATTACAATGGTCACGTCGGAACGAGCTCTGGCGTGATATTAAAAACTATATCTATGGTAGTTTCATAGGAGGGTTAAACGATTATTACGAGAATACAACAAAATTATAATATAAGGTATTATACCGTCTGGTTCCTCTTCTTTGAGTGGTATATCCTCATTACTGGGTTGTAATTCTTCCTAAAATACGTTAATGGATTCTTTTGGGCAGATACGTAGTGGTGGGGCAAGGTTTTTTTAGCATAAACCACTGCATAGTGAATAGCCATTATTTTTTAGAGATGGCATACTTTTAGACAGCATTCTAAAAATACGTCACCAATAAAAAAATATACTTAATCTATTTACCGGAAATTTGACATCCCCAAGGAAAAGCAAGAGCAGATAATTGCAATTCATTCCCTACACCGACAATTCGCAAATTCCTATATTTTGCATAATTCTGCGGACCCTCATCCTCAATCAGCGTTGAGACCACCCCTGCAGAGTATACAATAGAACAGAAACCAAAGTTAGCATAATATTGTTTCAGTTTGTTTCAGTAAAAAAAGAGAATTGATATTTCATTATGATAATTTCGTCTGTAACGTAATTTGATATGAGAGGGACAATATGTGAGCAGGAATCTAAAACTGCTTTATCTTTTCTGTTCGCAATATCATATGAAAGTGACAATTTCTGATAAGTGTGTTTGACATAAAACGTGAAAACCATACACTCTTATTAGAGATTTGAATATGAACAGCCACTGAGAGGGCTACATAAAAACGGTTACAATTGGTTACAGATCTACGATCATTTATCTGAAACATTTAAGTTAAACTAAACCTAAATATACTTGTTGGGTTTTAATAGTAGTATTTGATGCAATTGAGGGTAGTTGTGAATTGCAAGAGCTGACCGGACGTCTGCGCGTCGCAGACCCGGCAGTAGCAAAGATCGCGCCGTGCGCGGTGGTTGTGTCCGTGACACACCAGTACTTCACCGAGTTGCAAATATCGCGCCGTGCGCGTTGGATGTGTCCGTGACACACCAGCACTTCACCAAGTTGCCAAGATCGCGCCGTGCGCGTCGGTTGTGTCCGTGACACCCCAGCACTTCAGAGTCCGTGACTCTGGAACAGAACTAAAGGAATTCGTATAGAAGAGGAGCAGGTGCAGCACCATTCGTCTGTCGCGCATCACGGAGGCTATCCCCGGAGAAGCTGCGTCGTGGATGAAAGGTTGGTGAATGCTTTTTATGATTGCCCTCTTTGCATTAATTCTGTTACGTCAAAATCAACCCCATACAGTCCACTTGGTATCGAACAATACTCATTAGTGTTAATTTCTTCTTTCAATACAAAATAGCTATTAAAAGCTAACCTGCATTGTCATCAATCATCCTCTATCATAACAGATACAAAAAAATAAGGGGAAATTGTATCCCTCTGTTTCTCCATAATCAACATTTGAAATATTCTTAAGACGCGTCTGAGAGTACACAAACCGCGAATAAATCCTAAATGAGTCTCGGAACAACGATATTTGTCATTGAAATGTACCACCGCCGGGACGTGGGATCAAATGAGGAAAAATGTAGGGAGTTACCCACCATGTTATGGTGAAAAACGGTATTTTGCAGATTATAATATTTTGGTAAAGTTGTGAGAATTTGTTTATTTGTTGGTTGATGGTTAACGATCACTTTGCTGTAGGTATAAGGGTTTTTTTTTATGTACTGCCGTCTAAACTTGTTTCTTTTCAAATAATGCTATAAATTAATATGCACAAACTTCGATCAATGCACAAACCTTTGTTTACGTGATTTCGACTAACAGCTCCCCGCGTAGTTACTCGTTTAACCTGAAAAATAACAAATATACTCTGTCAATTCCGGGATACAGATTATATAATCTTTCTTATATATAAAAATGAATCGCAAAATGTGTTGGTAAGCGCATTGCTCATCAACGCCTGGACCAATTAGGCAAATTCTTTTTTTTAATATGCGTTGAAGTTCAAGGATGGTTTTTACGACGAGAAAAATTGGAAAAAAATCGCCGGAAAATCCCTAAAAACCGCCCTTTCCTTTTTCCCATACAAACGTTTTCTAACTAAGTAAAGAGTAAAAGAGTCAACAGACAGGACGAAGTCTGTCGGGTCCGCTAGTTCTAAATACAGGTAAATTGTTTCACCCGTGTAAATATGGAGGCTGGGAAGCTCACTCAACACAACTTTTGTTTCTTTTATATCGTAAGCTACTGTACATCCTTGCTAGAATACAAATGATATAATATATAATGTGTACCCTTAATTTGTTCCCCAGATAATTCAGCCCCAACTCTCAAGGCCCCAATCGGGCCCGATGTCATAAATAAGGAAGTTAGTTAGCAAAACAAACGAACGCATGAATAACAAAAGAAGATATACCCGGATTGAAAGATTTATTTAATTGGTCGGATGATTTGAATCATATGTTTCGTGCAGTATGGAATCTACAGATGTTGATTGAAACTTTTTAACTGTAGTATTTTTATATCTGAGAACACTCAACTGAGGGTGGTATAAATTCTGTTGTCGATTTTTTACATCGCTCCTCAAGCCTCTGACACGGTTTGGTTACTTGTGTAGGTACTTTAGTGTGTTAAAAAGCCAGGCCAGTTTAAAAACAACATCGTCTGCTTTCAAGGCCAGTTATTATATTAGAATACGCATTAAAATATTGACCAGACATAAAGTACCTTACATGTAGGTGTTTGATAATAACGCAAAAAAATCGGGCGCTTTGCTTTTTTTTGTGTTATTTCATGATAAACCGTAGCTTATGACACCCTTAAGACGTCATACTACCAGCATACCAAAAACCATGATGATCCGTTCAGCTGGTTTTGAGTGATGAGCGTTTATATAAACAGAGACACAGACAAACAGACAAAAAATATGAAAACTGTTGTATACCCAAACTTTTTTTCTATTATTTTCTATGTACTGATTTTTGACCGTCTTCAGCTTTATTACATTATGTATAGAAAATGCACAAATGCGTAAAATAAAAATAAATTACTTAAGAATCCATACTGTAGTCTCGAGTATATCGTAAAGACATAGGTACGTTGGTTAACTGCGCCTACTTTTATGTCCGTAGATTGAGTTCAATCATCGTAACGTGCAGATCAATCTTGTATATTGATCTCTGGAGGCCTACTATGACAAGTTGACATGATGGAATAGGTTGTATTTTTTTTACTGCTGTGATATATTGTCCAAAAGATACAAAGACAACCTTTTTTTGCGACCGACTATGAAGAAGGTTTTACCCGAACTTAAAACCGCATTTCCATTACTATTTCCGAGACTTCTTTTAGTACAATTTCTAGGTAAGCGTGTTACACCCTAGACTGCAGCAATGCTTAACATCAGGCAGGCTGTAATCCAAGGCAAACCTAGCCCACGTATAAAAAAAATGTTTTAAAAGCTCGGCAAAAGCAAGTAATATCTAATCCATGTTGGGATTATATTATTGTAGTAACCCCCGCTTTTTCATGATGAATTTGAGTTCTGCTCGATTTTATTATTGTGAGGGTATTTCTTAGATTTGGGATTTATTTTGAAGAAATTTGCCTTCGAGCCAGCTTATAGGGATCATTGTACAGAGTTGACGTGTATGAAATGCGTTATGCAAAGTCTTTAAAAATTTAAATAAAAAGCCTTTATTTCTACTACTGTTAAAGTATATCACACATAACAATAATGAAAACTTATAAAACTTACAAAACTAAACAGTATTATTTAGGTTTATAGTTCCATGAATTACAAACACCACGCCACGGGGCACAGCTAGTTCAATAACCAGGTTGGATTGAAAATATAAACCGCAGAGGATGAAAAGCTCATATTCCAAATATTAACACATACAACATTTATATGATTTCTCGTTATTGTGGGATTCAATGAGAAATTAAATACATGAAGCTTTATATGTTTACTACCTTTGACCACAGTGTAGTTTGTGCAACTGTCGCTTCAAACAAACTGCTACATGCTATCAAGTCTAAAAAACTTTTAGAAATAGCTTTAAATAAGCAACTACAGTACAGTCAACTGATAGATGGGTGACCGAAAAGTATCGATTTTGTGCTTTGGAGCGTTTGATGACAAATCATATTGAATTGTAGTTGAAACTCTTGGAAAATTCAGTAATATTTCACTAAGTAAATAAATTTCACAAATTTTCACTAAAAACGCAAAATTTATAAAAACGTAGTATTCTGGTAGAATATTTTATGGACATCCAATACGCAGAAGCGTCCAACTGGAAATTCCAAGAAACTTGAGCGAGCTTTAAAATAAAGTGTCAGCGACATCAAGTAATTAGCCAAGAGAAAATGAATTATACGCCAATTATAATGTTTTCCCTCATTAAAAAAGGTCTCAATGAGATTTATGATAAAAACAACAAAGAACAAAGTTGTGTTTCGGGGTTTTAATTGGCATAGTGTTGATTTAAGAAGCCAATGAGAATGTAACTTTGTTTCTTTTGTTTTGTATCCGTATGTGATTTATAAGAATTGGTAATAAAATCCACGAAGCTTAGTTAGGCTTTCAAGCAAAGTTAAATTTCGTGAATGTATTGTTTTTTTTTTCGTAGCGAGAGTAACCCGGATTTTATTGGGTAAGCACATTGCATATTAGGCCATAGCTATTGCTTACCATCAGACACACTATAGTCAAATGCATACCCGTTTTAAATAATGTTGCATACATACATATATGTATATATAATGTTGGTTTAATTATCTTAAAGTTCATGTCAAGAGAATTGTGAAAAACACGTAATAATTGTTAAAAGAGACATGATTATTTCAAAGAACACTTCGATGTCAGGAAGTGATATTTGGTTACATTAAAATATTGCTAAAATAGAATCGCTTAAAAGTCGTTAATAGTAAGTAATGATAACAAAAAGATTTGCAGGCACATTCCCTCCACACTGCCAGTCACATACAGAGGCTCCATATCCCGACAAGGCTAATATTGACCGGCCGAGGCATGTCGGTGTGTTTGTACAATTGACGCAGAAATGCGAGACATCCACTCCACTGGTATCTGATGGAGGGATAAATAGAGATGCTGATTGCTGATGTAGGGGTTTGTATTGGTTGGACGGAAATAAATTTCTTCTTTTTGAGCCTTGCGTGTATTATTATCGTGTGTCGTCAATCGAGATCTTCCTGTAAATTTTATTCATTAGAGCTCTTTTGGATAGATACAACGTACTAGGCACTTAGGGCTTTTGATATGGCTTAATAACTTCGTAAATGACAACTAAAGCCTGAAATTTGACGTATCGCCTCCGGCTTACGGCATTGCCCTTAAGAAATCACACATTTCGGTCACCCGTCCAAACTAAAACAAAAAAAATCGAGAAATGCTTAGTACTACTAATCGCATACAAGTACAAGCATAATATATCCGCTTGCTGAGTTAGGGGGCTTTCTTGAAAACAGTTTTTTCCGCCATTGATAATTGCCAAAAAATGGATGGTTAAATCTATAATATCTGTCTTGGTATAGTTTAATTAAGAGGCGTTCATTTGGTAGTTAAAACAACGAGTCGACTGAAACATAAAATTTAAAGATTCCGTGATCGGAAAATTTCCTAAATTCAGAGAGAGGTCTGAAATCTCCAAATGATCAGTTTCCAATATGTTTGCATAATAAAACAGCAATTACAGTAATCGATAGCACTTATCTCCCGCGGCTCTGCCCGTGCCGGGGCATACTAATGTTGTACACCCGGCAACATTTTAACCGTATTTTCTGCTGGGATTCGACCAAGGTCACAGGAATTGAAGGAGCGGGCTCAGAGGTGAGAAAAACATGACAAAAATCATACAAATTTATCAAACTTTATTAATTGAAGAAACAATAAACACGAATAAATTATCATCACAAAGTAAAACGATTTTATTACAATAAGATTTATTTTAACTAATCGTTTGGCTGGGCACGCTAAACATCCAGGTATTTTGCATAATGGAGCCGTTTATACAAGTCCCCACATATGTAATAATACTACACACATATTTTATATGTGTAATATTATTGCATATAATTTGGGGACTTGTAACACACCTAAATCAATATGTAAATAAAAATAAATAAATAAATAAATATTCGGGACATTGCACACAGCGCCATCTAGCCCCACACTAAGCAAACGCTTGTGTCGTGGGTACTAGATAACGGATATAATACTTGTATACTTTTCTTTTGTAAATACATACTTATTATACATACAAACGACCAGACTCAACACAAGTAATTATAAATTTTTAAAGTACATAAATACTTGTGTCATGCGGGAATCGAACCCGCGACCTCTAGATTAGAAGGCAGAGCCACTACCAACTAAGCTATCAGGCCAGTGTATGTATGCATGTTGGATAGTAATTTGGTTTTGACAGTGATCTTGATAAGAGTGATGATTTCTGCAGGATCTAAAGCTGTACAAATCACAAGCAAAATGTTATATTCAACAATATCGCCCCGCTGTATTAATGTGTTCCCTCCCGAAGAGAGTTTTTAAACACTAATTGGTTTACATTGTTCCCCGGTAATTGATGATCGATTGTCCGCAAACATGCGAGCTTCTAAGAATATTTATATTTAATTTTCTAGAAAAATCTCTTTATAAAAATAAGAAAAAATATATGACAGCAAAACGAATGTCCACATACGTCACGATCATACCAGGGTCTTAGAATCTTAAAGAAAGCAACTATTGTAATAAAAGTAACAACCGCAAGTCGCAAGGAAGTCGGTGATGAAACGCTTCTGTCACCGCCTTGCAATTTATGGTAGCCTGGTACCTCGCTTGATACATTGCACTCTTCAATTTTCCTTAGCCACATTGTAAGGGGCGTGGTTCCGAGTTTTTAGTCTCTTTTCTTGGCAAGCTTCTAAGAAGGGGAAAGATTTTAGGTTTTTCAAGCGATTTTTGCAGATAAAGTGTATTAGTTGCTTAAGGATGAAGATCGTTTTGTTTTAAAAAATACTTTTGACATAATTATATAGAAGTCGCAATCCTTATTAAATGTCATTTGAAGGTGGTTGAAGTTTTTTACATCAACACAAATAAACATACGGTTTGGCGATAGCTTTACTAAAGCAAAGTTAGCTCAAAAAACGACAAGTATGTGTCCACTATCAATATAATGTTTTCTTTCAAAATATGCCAGCATGATCTGTCTGTATTTTCATGGCAATACCGTGTCCACACGCTTGGCAAATAGACGACCAACAAACAGCCAACTTAACTTATATTAAATTGTATCATAATAATCACAAAATAATTTTACGTATAATTGATGGGTAGAAATTGCGACTCGGTAAAATATATTATGTTACTAGCAGACCCGACAGACTCCGTCCTGTCTGTTGACTCTTTTACTTTTTAATTAGTTAGAAAACGTTTGTATGGGAAAAAGAAAAGGGCGGTTTTAAGAGATTTTTCGGCATTTTTTTTTTTTTTTCTCGCCTTAAAAACCATCCTTGAACTTCAACGAATATTAAAATAAAAGAATTGGCCAAATCGGTCCAGGCGTTGTTGAGTTATGCGCTTACCAACACATTTTGCGATTCATTTTTATATATAAGAGAAGAAGATAAGAAGATTTACCAATAAATCGTAAATAAATCTGAATAATATCAACCGAAAGTTTCTGTTTCTTAGTGACTCCTATGAACTCAAATGGCTCACCTATCTGGAGGAAATTGGAGGTAATTTACACTTGACTACCGCATAAGCTACGTTATATCGCGATTGACACGGCCAGCGCTTATTGTTTAAAATACGAAATAATGCCCCCACTTCGCAGTTTTTATTGTTAAAATTTTACTACTGTTTGCCAAACGTGTAAGTTAGGTACAGCCTCATCATCCGCTATCACATGAGAGTTCACACGACGTCGAGTCATCTGATTAAGTTGGTAAATCGACCAGAAACAGATTGATGGATGATGCAAAAAGATCGTTAATTATCTTGTGTATGTTACGAGGAGATTTTTCGCGAAATATTGAGAATATATTGTGTTAGGGCGTGGTTATTTTTAGTAAGGAAGGGGAGGCGGTAATCATGTTGTAATTCTTCTTATCGAATGAGAGTGGCCTACTCTGGTGTCAAGAGTTTATCAAGCCGCCCTAATAGCCTCTGACATGGTTTTACGACTGCCGTACTAGACAAACAGCCGAAACCTACAATTTAACGTGTCATCTAACCCACGAAAGAGCCCAAATGGGATGCCACTTTACGGTCACCCATCTAATGACTGACCGTCGACCTTTGCTTAACATTGGTTATCGCATGCGATTGCCTCCGCTAGCTGAGCTACGGGCGCTTCATGTTGTAAGAAGTTGAGAGTTTGAGTCTGCTTGTATAGTGTTTGAACGAAAATATATACAGAGTAACTGAATGTCTATGTAGAAAGGGTAAAAACGGATTGATAAGTATTTCAAAAATATTTTTGCTATAAATTTTTTGATTGTTCTGACCCTAACAGCAGTCAGCATAACAATTTACCGTACTATAATAATGGCTTTATGAACTTCATGTATGAAACAACTGATGTATTTCTAAATTCGTCGTTAACCCGTATTAGATAAAAAATATTGAACACCCGAGTTCACATTCATATTCATTTATTTTCGTAAAGCCTATTTACAAAATTTTCCGAGTTGACATATAGACTATCATTACGATAAAAAGAAGACTCAAAATATCCGCGCTATCCCTGAATAAAAGCGGTATTACCTACATATCGGTATTGTTAGTTGAAGCTGCTGTTTAATTTCCGGTACTTCCTGAGACGAGGTGCTACAATGCGACTATCGGTACAGTGTTGTGGACTGCCGGAACTTGGCAGGGGAGATTTTATATAAGTACATAATAACTTAATATATATTAAAAAAATGATACATAACCTGAAGATTGGTTCCTTTGATATTTAAGGCTGCTTAGTTCAGAGGATATACTGATTTGAAGCAATTTAGTGTTTTTGGTTATCAAAATGTTGTTGATTGCATAACGGTAACGGCCAATTCTGATTAAGTACAACCATGGTTAGAGGTATAGGGTTTAAAGGTATAAGGCAGAAAAAAAAAATTAAGTAAAAATTGTAGAAAAATAGGTACCTACTTCCCAAAAACGAACATCGACCTATCCCTTTCCTTAAAATTTGAAAGGATCCAGCCTTTTTTCACTCACATTGACAATTGTTAAATTATCCGACAGCCTATTCTAACAGCGTTATATCTGTAGAATCCTGAAATATTTGAATAACAAGTATTTTTAACAGTCCATTAATACCGCCAGAGGGCGCTTTTAACAAAATAAAATCTCTTTCCCGGACAAGCTCCAATATTGTTCATTTTTATCAAAAAATAAGCATGTACTTGCGTCAAAGAGGATTTTTCCTGGTGTGTGAAATTGCTTTTTTTTTGCAGAGTGTGTAATCGTAAGGGGATATTGTTGGGAACTGGTGTCTTATGTGTGCTGATTCACACGAACTTAGAAGAAACTCAAACACTATTAGGTATACAATACAATATTCATACCTATCCTTGTTTCATTGGTTTTTGCACATGAAAAGTGAAATAATGAAAAATTACAAGGATTTCTATACCAAGGATGAATACTAATATTATGTACTGTACATATTTCTATAAGTAGTACAATTAAATGTCGGGAATTTTAACGGGCCTAGGACACCTCAAATGCCTATAACTGAATGTTTAGTTCGACACACAGAAGTGCCTAGGAATCAAATTTACCCGATTCGCATGTTGTTTTTTTTAAGTTGGTTTGTGTTTCATTATGATCACTTGTGTTATAAATATATAACAACGCACATATATCTCCAATGAACACAAAGCCTTACAGCTTCGTTACTGACACAATTTCAGCTTCCTTATTTCTCGAACAATAAAGATGAATAAAATGATAATAAACCGTGATTTTCTACTGAGATAAGATTTTTTCCCGACATTTTACAAAGACTGACTAGCTACAAAATTTTGTATTTCAAAATTAATTTACTGCAAAAGGCTTTGACAAAACATAAGCATATCACTACAAAACACTGCTTGCAAAAATGATTGAGTGTGTGTGGCAAGTCACCGCTAATGAATAAAGCATTAAAATCCTATAAATTGGGCTGCCAGATATGTCAAGTGATTTATTGCTATTATTTAAATTAATTGTCGCTGTACTACTTTTATAAAGTCATTAACCTTAAAATCATTACGGATTTACATGAATGTTTTATTTTCGCAGCCAATATATTATGTTATTGTAAAGGAATAAGGATCGATAGATAAACTACAATTAGTTCGTATAATAGTATCAAACTCTATTGGCGATTCTCTCGATTTTAAACTGTCATATTATGGGTATTCAATACAAGTACCTACTTAGAATCCACGAAATTAGTGGCGTGTTTTTTGTAACAGAAACCAAATATAAATATCATATTCATTATGAAATAAAAATCATTTTTAAATCGTCAGAAATATTAGCTCATATGACTGTTAACAGTAGATAAACCAAAACTCTTTCAGAAGAATTGATAAACTAATTTTTGAAGTCGGATATAAAGCGTTTCTTACACGATTATGTACTCGTAACAATTTCCAAATGTATGTTTTGACTTCTTATTCTTCTTCTTATCGAATGAAAGTGGCCAACTCTGTTGTCAAGAGTTGGCCACTTTCATCAATTTATCAAGCCGCCCGGAGGGCCTCTGACTTGGCTTAACGACTGCCGTACTAGACAAACAACCGGGACCTATACGTGTGTATTGGAATACTACTTTTCAGTCACACATCCACGGACTGGCCGCGTCCACCCTAACATTGGTAATCGCATGTGATTGCCTCTACTAGCTGAGCTACGAGCGCTGCTTGTTTTGACTACAAACCGGCGAAAGATATTTTTTTATTATAACAACATTTACCAGGCACCAGCAACAATACATCAAGCACCGCTAGTCTGAGATGTGCAGAATGAACTAATTATCTCACCATCTCAGGTAATCCAGGTGTGTCGTGTAGCAGAGAATGGACGCTTGATTGCGTATTGTAGTGCCACCTAATATACTGCACTAATTCATGCACTGGACTAATATGAATGAATTAATGGAGGGATTAGGAACAAATTGATGAAACATGTGTAGCAAGATTAATTTACCTGTTATTTAACGTCTATTTAAAAAACGGGAAAACTATTTATCATTATTTATTTATTTATTGTAGTTACATGCTGTACTTACAGACTATTTCACCAAAACATACAACATAGCTTGAATTTGTTACTGGGTTTTGTCAAAATAAATTACGTAAAAAACACCACAATATGTTTATGAGTAAATCATTTACAGATAAAAGCTCGTAATGATAAAATGAGTTATCGAAGGACGGATAGTTTAGCGTTGACAAGGAAACATTTTTGAAAAGTATTTTTTTTATTGTTTTGATGATTGATGTTTACATTAATAATTTAGAATTTCATGAATACATTTTAAATGGCTTTCTTTGTATTTTTTATTAGATGCCAAAAATGTTCTCACTAAAACTTAACACATACTCGTACTGAACAAAATGCTTAGAAATACCTACATTCAAGTCCCATTTTAATTCATCGCAGTACCTCACCAAGTGCGTTGATTTAATATGTACATACAAGATAGAGATAATACGGTGTTAGTTATACTAACTAATATGCTATCATATGACGTCATTTAGCATTGTCCAGTAGCAAATTAATAATACTCCGTGATGGTAATCTTGAAGACGAGTTAATAGGAAACTTGCAATTTAGTAGGTACAGTTAATTATCTCTACTATATACAATAATAATTATAGAAAAACCAGGAAAAATATCATGCGTTCATTGCCTGGTTAACATATCACAAGTTAACATATAACATATCACAAGTTGTTAAACTCAAATCAATGGTATGGCTTTAAATTCTCTTCGGTCGTATTTTCTCATGACTGAGGGTCGTGAGTCACCCTCAGAATGAATTCGTTACGGGAGTTCTCTTGGGCAGATACATCGTGGAGGGCGCCCAGGTCCTTCCACGGATGACACATCTCCTCAGATATTGTGGTCCTCAAACATGTCGGTTTCCGCACGATGTTTTCCTTCACCGTTAAGCAAGTGCAAATCCACACTAACTTGAAAATACAAGTCATTGGTGTAGGGCCGGATTCGATCCAGAGTGCGTCTGGATGAAAAGCAGACACTGAAACCGCCGAGCCACACTCACTTATATAAAAAAAAAACTTTGGCTTTAAAATACTTTTGTTTGAAATAAAAAAAATATAACTAATTTATATCTATACGGGTTTCTAACTATCGAACGTCTCATCTGCAATTTGAACCACGGTATTTTTCATTGCTTTAAATATTACTAACCGTAAAACCGTTCATATATTCAAAGTAACGTACATAGTAACTAGGTGAGGCATAAATTAAACTTAGCACAAGTGGACCTACCACGAGTTTATTTTCCATTTGATACCTACTTTAATAACGTGCTAAGTTAACAGATACTGTTCCTCTCGTGAACGCATTTAGCGACAAATTTACATTAATGAATAGTTAAATTTGTTTAAAAGTCTTGTGGATCCGTGTCGTTTATAATACAAAATGGATAACAATAAAGTGATGAACAATTAAACTAAAAGACTTTTAAAATATAGCTATTGACAAAATATATTCATAGTAAATTTAGAAATAAAAACAATTGCATCGTGATTATTGATAAAAAATAATTGATTTGACTTGGATTAATCAAGTTGGAGTGGCAAACCTCCTCCTTTTTTTAAGTTTGTTAAAACAGACAAAGTAATATTACAAACATAATAGTTACCTAACTTAGTAGCTTCTTACAATGGGATCATCTCCTCAGATGTAAGCTCTAAAATCCTTAAAGCAAAATAATGACGGAGAGGTGTAAAATATGTACAATACTTAGCGGTGAGATACGTGAAGGTTACACGGGAATCCTGGCTTTCTTGGAGGCTTTGATAAACGGATATTTATGCTGACACAAATCTTCATTTAAAACCGACTTTATAAGATGAGAAAGTTTTTAATTCCACTGTAATGTTTGTATGCTAGCAATGACTGCAAAATATGAAGAAATTTTAATTATTATTTTAGTTAGTTAATAAGAAGAATACCCATTTTCAGTGTATTCATTTAGTAACTAAAAATATCCATTATATGCACATCACGTAACGCCTACAGAAAAATAGGAGCAACCTGGCAGAAAAGACAATAAAAAACATGTTTCAGTTTAATTGGTTAAAATCCTATTTATTACTGTAGTGTTTTTTTAATGCATAATTGCTGTACAAAATCATTGTGTTTTCTAATAAATGTTGGACACGATACGTATTGTAGAAGTAAAAAAAGTCGTACATAAGAGCGCCTCAATTACTTTGCAAAGCCTCTAGATACTACTTTTTCACCAAAATATACGATGATTAGTCGCTCCGTTGTGACGTGATAAAGAAACAAACATCAAAATCGCTCAAGTTAAAAAAACGCTGTTATGTTTACAAACAACATTATTATAATTATACCTATTACGTTAAAAATATTATGTCAAGTTCAATGACTTAAGACAGTATTTCAACATGGTTTATGTTACCGCCAGTTTTACGGGCGTGACATTTCGAGGAAAATACTTACGGACACTCAGGAATGGACTGGTGATTCTACTATGGCTAATAATGGTGGGACATGGGAAATATTCAAGTCAAATTAAATATTATGTTTATTTATCTTATAACGTCATGCGTTTGACATAACATGTTTATTTCTGTATTCAAAATCACTAAATATATAGACATAAACTGTATTTAGAAAATTTGGACTTAATTTAACAAAGGTATCGCTGATTCACATATGGAAATGTAAATTAAGAAGAGTGAGCTTAGCGTCACAGACATTGAACTAGTGTACCATAATTTGTAATGTAAGTGTGAAATATAATTTAATTCACTATTTTTTTCAACACGTTTAAAATTTGAATTAAACCATCCTTTTAGCAAAAGGATCTTTTCCACATAAAAGTGCTTCTAAAGTCTAGTCCTTAATTTTTTGGTCCCGTGTGCTGGTCACAAGGTGATATTTCAGCAATGGCGGCTCCAGGAATGCTGACGGCGCGACGAGGAGGTTTCAAGTATCGCTGGCACTTGCCGTTTTATTTCTACTTCACACCTTACTTTTTAAACAGTCATCAAACAGACAGAAACGCAAAAATTTTTTGGAAAGACAAATTATGTTATACCTATATTATTTTCGTATGCATTTATTTACAACTATTATTTATTATTATTATTATTATAAGATAAAACAGTTTTTTTACTAGAATCTTGACTATGACTTTCATCCCATTCACGAGTTGATTTGTTATTAAACTCCCTTCAATTTCCTAGTATATATTAACTTGTCCTATAGCCGTAGAAGTTAATGGCTCGGTGTAGTGAGCTTCTTAGCTGAAATCTAATCTTGGCCATAGTGATTAACTCTGTTGTGGAAATCCATCGATTTACTAAATACTTGGATAAAAAAAATAAAAGCATTCAGAAGAATCCCTTTTATTGAAATCGGCTAACAATATTATAAATCTTTTAAATACTATGTCCTCTTTTACTGTAATTAAACGAATGTCTGACTATAGTTTTATTTAACGTAAAGCTGTGATCTACGACGAGGTTACTCAATTTGGTTAGTTAGAATAAAACCTTTATTACAGAACTTATTGTGATTTTATTTTCAAAAAGCTCACGGTTGAAGGCAATTTACCCAATGCTAAACAACGTTACATGTGTAGCTGTGTCTCTTTCTCCGGTTTCTTACCAAGGTTGCCTGGAAGAGATTACTCGTGGTGATAAGGCAGCCCTCTTGTACATACATCTATAGTTTAAATCCTTTTCTTGTTCCTTTTTTGTTGACATGAATTAAAGTTGTATTGTGTTGAATTGTACAGTGTACGATTTAGTCCGTTATTAGTTAACTGTATCAAAATAGCATGGAAGCCAATAAAATAAATAAACTTGTCTTGTTAACATAATCTAAGTCGAGGCAATCTTACACATTTCAAACTCCTTGGATGTGAAATGGAGCCGACTCATTTAGCTTACCCGATTGGTCATACAGTAGGATGGAGTGCAAAATGGCCGAATTGAATTCATTCCATTTTATTTTGCTATGAAAGCTGAGCTTTTGATTGAAAACTAATAATCGACGCCCGGCTTTATTATTACAGAATCATTCGTCGAACTTTTCATTAATAGTTTTTAATAATCGATTCGAATTTTATGTAAGTATGTGTATAGTTAAACGAGTAATTATAATTGAAACGCTGAATGCTAATTAAAACGATTCATTTGTGGAATTTGTTTTATCTGATTTTCTGGCTTTTGGTTAGTAGTTAGGTGAAAATAGGGTCAATATAAATAGGCTTTACGAAATGAATATGAAAATAATCGAATCGTAATTAAAATGTTGTTATTGTTTGTTTTGTTTTCAAATATTTCTTATTAATAATTATATTGATTTTGTGGTATAATGCTATTGTAAATTTAATCCTAGCACTTACATAAATACAAGTTTGATTAATAGATGATTTATAAAACTATTATATCTGGTTTTTCATTAAATTATACAATGCAAAATATTGAATAATTGTAAGCGAGTCTGTTTCGGTGGGAAAGCTACTGGATTACAATCACAAGCTCTTGTATAAAGGAGAATAAAGTGAAGAAGTGTTTGATGACATCATACGTTTATGTGTCTTTCCTGGAAAGAACTGGGGATCAACCATTATGTATATTAACCAAGAGAACTCCCCAATGCATTTACTGCAGGAGGAGGCATGACCCTCAGGAATGAGAAAAAGACACAAACAATGCACAGCTTAGCCAGTTTAAATCTGATGTGTATCTTAGACACAGCATCCAGTCAACGGTTCTCAATAATTAACATTCACCTGCCACACATTTCGTAGAATTAGGTCGACCTAGGTCAAACCAGTCTACATATCGTCTTGACCTACTAGAAGCCGTGGTGTTGAATTCCTAATCAGAATTTATTAGTAGTTCCGTGGACCTTGTAACTCGACCAGAACTTGGCTGAAATTTATTCATATATGTATGTTCCTGTACATATCAACAATGTACGAAATTGTATGACGAGTAAACTAAATTCTGTTCTTTCTGTTTAAGCTTAGCCTAGCTGTATAAAATCTCATCATATTCAGACTAAAAAGCTAGTTAGTCGTTTTTTCTACGTTTTCCCTTTATAGAACACGCAGCTATCTACACTTTCCTTTGTCCATTTCCTTTGCTAAACATGGCTATAATTTAACATTAATAACACAAGTGCTTCAAAGCCTAGATCAAAATAAATATGAAAATTTAAGTAGTAACAATTCTACACATATTATGGAAAAATGTAAATAACTCCTGTTTTTGAAGAACACTTTGTAATAGACACTATTTTGGTTTTTTACTGCTTATTACACATAGACAGATTGATAGAAAAATCTTTATTGCTACTCACAAAATTAATAAAAAAAAAGAACCTGTATAAGATGGTGGTTTTATCGCTAGAACCAATCTTTTCTAGACAACCATCGGATAGAGAGGAAATAATAAGTCACATACACTACTTATAAAAAGCTGCCTCTAGAGCACGAGGCCTACACTTGGTCAACTACATCACTATGACTAGCTAAGTTCCTCATTCCACATGCATCTTAGTACCGGCCCGTGGCTCTGCATCTCTAATCAGAATTTATTATCACCACTGACTTCATGATCAATAGACGGGTAGCTTGTTTTATAGTAATTTGCGTTTCGGTCTTCTGTATCTTCATATGAGAGGCTAATGCTGGTGTTGAGAGTTTTCAAACCGCCCTAAAGGCTTCAGACGTAGCTTAACCGATTAGGACCTACAATTTAATTTTTTCGGTCACGCATCCAAGTACTGACTGCGTTTAGATACAGTTTCGTTTTAACATTGGTAATCGATTGCTTTTGCTAACTGAGCTAAGTGCGCTGCGTTTCAGTGCAAGCATGTTACACAATTGCCAAGTGTCAGTTGTATCGCTTCAGGCCACCTTGATATAAAAAGGGCTGTAAAATGCGAGATACATTGCAAACACATTCAATAAATGTAGGTGTTACATAATAATACACTATGTTTTAATGTCACAATATTGCTATAGTGATATCCCTACATCTATGTTAGTAAGCTGTATAAAAAAGATAATTTGTTAGTTGTAGGTACTTTAGTCAAAACATATTATAATAAATTGCTTTTGCTGCCTAATAAATTGTCTTGATTTTAATAAAATATACTAAATGGGTTTATTATTGATAATTGTTCCTATCTAAGACATTATATGTACTTATATTCTATTGTCAATGATAGTTACAGAGCAGGGCAGCAGATAAACTGAAATTCATGGGAACTGGGCAACTGTTTACTTGAATGAGTCATTTTGTGGTCGTGATTGGAATTTGTAATAATATTGCAGTTTGATGGGGTTGAGTAGTGTAAGATGGACAGGTTGTTATCCTATGAACATTAATTAATGTTGATTGAGACACAAGTGTATCAGTATTTTCAAACAGTTGTCGTTAGCTGGTAAGCACTGATGTTAAAACAATTAAAAAATGTGTAATTCAAAAGTAAAAATTAACTGTTTATTATTTGAGAACTAATTAATTATTCAGGTAAGTATGGTACAATTCTCACAATATTTTCATACAAACATATTTATAGCTAGAAAAACCTTATTCTAGTACAATGTAAGCGGGTACGTTCAGTATCACCTATTACAGGACCTCCATTAACACCGGATATGCCCCCCCCCCCCCCACGCACCACCATACCTTCCATAGACAAATTATCCATAGATTCCTTCTACGCAATTTTACTAACCAATAGGTTTGACCCAAGTCTATCTAAAGTAAATAGGTACCTAGTATGTATTTACAAAAGAAAAAAGTATATATGTATTACATCCGTTATCTAGTACCCATGATACAAGCGTAAGCTTAGTATGGGGCTAGATGGCGCTGTGTGATATGTCCTGAAATATTTATTTATTTAT
Organism: Macaria liturata; assembly: GCA_964023185.1. Classification (NCBI taxonomy): domain Eukaryota; kingdom Metazoa; phylum Arthropoda; class Insecta; order Lepidoptera; family Geometridae; genus Macaria; species Macaria liturata. The sequence continues at coordinate 11,490,696 of OZ026823.1, read as the reverse complement.
ATGATTGTCGCACTCTAGGCTACAGTGACTTAACATAAATCGAATTCAGCCCGGATTCATACAAAACATACAATGTGAAAAAAACTCTCAACTACTAACCTGTCTGATCTTGACTAATACTTTTCCAACAAGCATGTCATTTCAATCTTGATTTTATTAATTTGGCATAGACTTATGTTTTCGACAAAAATATCCAGCTTGGTGTTATAATGAGGCATCTGTTGGTATAATATCATGTGCCTGCCCAGATAATGTATGTAACAGTGGGTAATTCCGCACGCCGCCGTTTGTTTTCATTGCAGAATAAATTCTCGCCGATATGGTTACTACCTTTACTACTGTAACGACCCTTAGATATACTAATGCAGGTATCTGCGTAGTATAAGAAAAGATAATGGTTTTGGAAGATAAAATACACGTGATAAAAACCAGTATTTTAAACAATATGAACGAAACGCCGTAGTTAATTTTTATTTCTGGTATTATCTCTCTCAGATTGCTCACTTTATTATTGTAGGCGTTAAAATATAAGACTAGCGAGTCACAGAAGAAAAATACATCTTTTGTCTAGTTTGACATACCCTTGAAGGGTTACTTTAGTTACCTGTAACCATCTATATGCACAGTTTTACACAGTAGTGTGCTAGGCAATATAGTAGGGTAGAGATGCTCAGTATTCATAGTAGTGTAGTATGAATACAGGCTATCCAAGCACTTAATCAACCGAAACGCGGCCGACACATCAACTAGTAAAGGACGAATTGGACTGCCAGAGAATATTGCATGGACAGAATACGCACTTGGATTATTATCATCAGAGAAAATTATTTGAAAAATGAAAGAAATAATGAAATTAACACAATAGACACTACTTTCCATTTCTATTAATCTGGACAAAAACTTAACTTAAAGCCAATCAAAAAGACTCAAGTTTTGCTAACAGTAAATTAATTCATTGATAAATGGTATTTTTTTCCATTTCGGGTTTATTTTTTTGTGATTGAGTTTTATAATCATAATCATTCATCACAAACTATACTACTTCCATGGCATTATCCAGGACGACTGCTCAAAAGAAGAACATAATGTACCTACTACTGAATGTAACTTCAATTCCATTCTTGTGTAGAGGTCGTTTTATCTGACAAAACAATTTTATGCTTTGTACAATTTGCACACCAGTAATGGTTGAGATGCATGATACTATGTATTTGATTTTTTTATCACCTACCATCATGTAACACAACTACATCTTGCAAATAAATGAATCTTTATCATTATCTTTAAAAAATAATATTAGATATTCAAAACAGTGAAGTGTAAAGTGAATTACAGAATGTTTTGTTTTTTTTATGTCTGTTCTTCACTAGTCCAGTCTTTGGCATGTATAAGTCCGTTGCATGTTTTATGTGCAGCGAGCAGTCTATTAATTCAGTTTACATCGCAATTGCATTGCAGAGCGACTCGCTCGCTTTAATATGTACTTGAATGGCTTAGCTATAGTTTGGTTGTCTTGAGACTATGACTGTAAGTAAGTCGGTATGAGAGTGGCTATCTCTGGTGTCGAGAGTTATCAAATCATACTAGAAGCATCAGACAGCAGATTTTTTTTCATTTATTCAACTTTTAGATATGGATTTGAATGTAATTCTCCACCGTGGCGTTAAAAGAACACAAAAAAAATATACTGACAAATTTAGTTGTACGGCACGACACTAAGGAATTCAACAAAATCTCCATTTGTGCGTTTGGTTCCTGGTTGAACTTTAGTTAAACGCGACAATTGTATATATTAGTATCAAATATTAACGAACTTATGTGAAATAATCAGAATTCAGGAAGTTTGATCATTTATGTTGTATATCGAAATGACAGATGTCACATTAGTAATTATCTACCTCCTACTTCTAAGTTGTTATTTGTTATCTACCTGCATTGTTAAATAAATCAGTCTAGATATAATGGGGGTTTAATTGCTACACGAGCTCCCTTATTCTTAGACAAACTAATTTATACATTATTTTTCACTTATTTAGTGTGCTACAAGTTGAAATAAATAATCATCATCTATCTTAATATAAATATTATAAACGTGATAGCAAACATGAAATATGTCTGGTATTAAATAGATTAATCATTTCCACATAAAATTGCCATTAAAGTATCTACATCTTACTGCTAACGAACCGTGGCCAAGAACGTTTTGCGAATGTGAACCAAGAAAATATGAATATGGTACATATGTACATAATGTAATCGTATGTAAGTAGGTATGATGGCTTGGATTGCTACACCCAAAATGTATCATTTAATATTTGTATGTCTTTTGTTTGATCATAATTCTGCTTTAACGTCCACTCAAAACAATATTTAACTAACAACAATTAAAATACATCTAACATAGAAAACTAATCCAGAATATTATTTTCTTGTCTGTTTAACTAAAATAAGCTTTTATGAGATTCAATTGTATTGAAAATAGTTTTTAATGAAAATAATGCAATTAACATTCATTGCATGTATACTTTTTTATTCTATTGTTATTAAATTCATGTGATTTAGCGTAAAGTCTGTGATAGGTAAAATTTACTTACTTAAATTCTATAAATCTGTTTAATAGTAGACTGCAATATGGTTTAACATTAGTCGAGTTATCTAGCTAAAATATTGTTTATTCAACAGTGCCATATCACTTTTTTCTTAGCACCATGTCCCGTCAACTCCACTTTTTGGTTCCCAAACGTCACCACTTTGCCTAAGTGTCCATGTAATATTAAACCAACACTGAATATTTTTTCTTCATTTAGGGATCAGAATCCATCTTGATTCTCGCTAAATCTATATTTTTTACTTAGAAAAGGGTTTCGCTAAGATAAAATATATTATACATATGAATATAGGTCCTTATTTTATTAACAGGTATCGGGTAGTCTAATTACATTTAATTATACACAAAAATGTATATTTCGTCACTTATAGACAATTATTTGTTAAATTAATCAAGGACCGAATTTTCTGTTTTCACTCAGACAGAAGCCTCTCAGGAAAAAGGTGGTTTGAGTATATTTGACACCAGAGTTCGCTACTTTCATACGATTTTACTTACTTTTTATTACATAGAAGATACAGTAGATGTAATTAAAAGCTACAAAGGCAAAATAACAAAGTCTTTTCTGTCTCAAATTTTAATACCGGCAAGTTAAAAGAACGCTTCAAAAGAAATCATTTTAATAAACATTTCAGTACTTAAGTCCAGTATCTTTTTGATGGTTGATTTTTGTGAAATTCTCTTCCAATTTAATTGTGTTTTGTTTCATAGGTCGATGGCATTATTCTTAACAGTCGCATGCCGAGTTTTCATGATCGTGTAAAAAAACAAACTTCAATAAATAAATAATTAATTCACTTCTATATATAAAACTATTCATTATATTGTAGATGTAGGCTGATCGTCTTAAAACAGCAACAATAATAATATAATGGTCTGAACACTCAAATTTACCAATACTTATGTCAAATAGTAGGTATAGTACGTTAATAATATTTACAAAAACTACAAAACCGGTAATAATGCATAAAAACCTGTTAAAAACACATCTGACATTTGAAAAGAAAGATGTCATCATTTTTTTAAGATTTCGTAAAATTCAACATATCTATTCAATCATTTATATTCACGAAATTAAGCACGAGTGCTTTGAGGCCCAAGGAAATAGTCTGATTACATTTATTATTAAAAAGAAGTATTCAAGAGCAAAATTCTACGAAACCAAAGACAAAAGTAAAAACATCAGCTTCAGTGTTAATGCATATAAAACGTTCTCCTACCGTATAAAGCCAACCTAACTATTGGACGGAGTAGCCAGCGCTATCTGAACGGGATCTCGTCAACGGCACCAGACCGCCACTGAAACGTTTGTGGATAGTTCGACCCTTTTTATAAGTAAGTATTTTTTGGTCAGCTAGTTTTTTTTATCGGTTGTCGCTTTAAGCTATTCGAAAAAAACCTTACAACATTCGATCATTTATTATAATATGACCGTAAAGCCATAGAATATTAGTCCAAGTACAGCATTTAGCAAGGCATGATTTAAGTATTATCATTAATTAGAAATTATTTTAAGTTAAGTTAGCAGAGTATGGAATGTTTTGGTTTCTGAAATTAACCTTCCGATGTTTTTTGTAGTTTGAACAAGGAAACAGTATAAAACAATTTTCTGACTGTATATTTATGATTTGTGACACTTAAATATAAATTATAAACATTTTCTTTGCAGTTCATAACGAAACCATGAAACATTGCTCATTTGGTTTTTAATTTTACTTATTATGTTTTGTCCACCATGGCAATCAGAACCTAGTCTGTAAATATAATAAAATCAATCAGTCACCAGACTGCTGACCTTTTAAATTGCCCGTGTAATTTAATGCTCAACTAAATTATTCACTTACCAATTATATTATTTGCCGACAACTCACTAAAATTAGCTGCCCAATAAGCTTCATCTGTTTTTACGAGACCCAAAGCGTACGAGTAAAATCTCTCGGTCGACCGTGGCACAGGTCGCACCACGGGATTTTACATGTACATTGACTCAACATATGTGAGAACTTGTGGTCTGTACTTTGAAATTTGTAGATATTATGTATTAGGAACTGTACTGTTTATAAGCTAGCTAAGCTAGGTACAAACTGAAAAGGCATGCACTATTTTGTATTTGATTGGTTTATAGCTAGTTTTGTAACGTAAGTATTATATTTATAGATAAAAAATAAAATGAATCAAAATGTTTTTTTTTATATGTGATTAATTTATGGTAAATGGCTTCAAAGCAAGGGTGAATCGGTTCTTACTGGGTAAGCACGTTCCATCCTAGACCGTAATGATTGCTTACCATCAGGCGAATCAGGCGAATTATGGTCAAGTGCAAACCCATTCCTTGTAAAACAAACTAATACTAGTACAAAATATACGTATATCCTTTTGACCAAACTATAAACTTATCACTTACTTATGCTTGTCTAAAATGTATATGTTACTATTATGCCTACAAAAATAAGCGTACCTACAATTTTTCAATTTCTACGCCTACAACCTTATAAAAACCTACAACTTTGAAACAAGGTATTATTTGTTACAAAGGTCTATCAGACTCCACTATATCCTTTCATTCAGCTAAACTTTGTGCTTAGCAACTTTAAGATGCCTTATAACTTACACCTAACTTAGAACGACTGCGATAACTTGCAAACTTAATTTTCGAGTTTTCTTAATGTTTCAGGCATTTTCAATTACGTAGGAAAATGGCGGGAAGCTCAAGTTTTATAGAATTAAGTTCAGGAATGGAATCGTAATGAGCTTGCTCTTTGTATATTCTAAGTTTTCAATCTCTTAAGTCCCTCGTGGTGGATCTGCCGATGATGAGACTTGGATATTTCTTAGTTGTGAACATATAGGATATTATATTATATCAATTACAATGATGGATAGTAGTAGGTATAGTAAAAGTGAAAAGCATTATGCGACTAGTTGTAAAAGATCAAGCTAGACAAGACCTTGGATACCGTCCAAGGAAAACCGAAACAAAATATATAAAAAAATTAAACTTATTCAGTGTTTTAATGGATATGTCTGTTTCTGTTTTACACTTAAATAGGTGCATCAGTTTTTATGACATTCTCTTTGTAGATGTATTATATAGTTATACGTTTATAAATATATGTAGTTACAAGCTGTAACATTATAACAAACAGCAGGTTGTCTGGCGTGGCTGACATTAAAACATTCACAAACTTATTCATAGTCGACAAGTTACTTCTAATACTGAAAGTAGGTATATTTTGCAAAGTAATCTCCTAAGTACACGATCAAAAGCCAAGATACTTTGAAGACGGATGTCACCACTTAGTCCTAAAAACACAAAGTTTCTTTCATCGGCTTTCGAGAAACAATATTGTTGTCAAATATCTTGGAAGTATTAGAGACGTCGCACACGGAACTTTTTGTACGTGGATTTGTAGACGGCGCTAAGTAATATTTTATTTAATAGCCTAAAATGCAATAAGAATGTATCATGACCTACTTTTTCCTTTTTTATGATATTTTTTTTGTGGGATTGGCTTACGTTTGACTACAGCCTGACTGATGTAAAGCATTACTGCAGCCTAGGGTAGTCAGGGATCAATTGATAACGCTTCTTCAAACATGATTGGATGCCCCTTTTAAAGGGGTGAAATAGGGGATGCAAGTTTTACTTCTTAATGCCAGCGAAGCCGCGAGCACCCACTAGTATATGTATAAACTATTTCTAATTGTTGTCATCTAGGCAAGGTAAGTTCGTTTGAGAATGGTCTACTCTATGATATAATATTATGTAAAACTTACTAGATAAGTGTAACTGATATCAGGAAACGCATCTTTATGTAAATAAAAAAGTTATTCGTATGACAGTTGGTTAAGGTGCGCCTGTTTCAATCGGAATATGAATTCCCATCAAAATATGTTACTTCTTTAATACATAAGACCATTCAAATCGGTAAAAAAAGAAACAAATTTATACAATAACTACCCCGCATCAAAACAGCAACTTATCAAAGAATAATATTAAACTATAAGGTAACGCACACACCACTATTCTTATCTAGACCCACGCTACTTTTAGGGTATCGTAGTCAAGTAGAGAAACCCTTGAATGCAAGTACTATCTTCAACAAAAACCTCTACGCGCGGATAAACACTGAACTAAAAAATTACTACTAGCATCATAATGATCTATGTGCATGGAAAAAGAGATATCTTTAAAGGCGAGGAAATGACTTAATTTTAATATAGAACTTACATTATAAAAGATTGTATCACATTTTTCGGCGGTAACTATCTCAATAAAAAATATGACAGATGCCAGTTTTACTTACTTCACATTTTCTATGTCAACTTGAATGGTAAGTGCTGCCATGTATAGCATAAAGTTATATTGTGCCGAGTCTAGTTTCGGTATCCGATAGTTTTGGTATCTGTTTGAAGAGGATCGTGGAGAGGATTCATATCGGAACGTTTATTTAGCGATAGATTCTTATACTTTCAGGACTTTGGTCGGATAGGATAAGCAATTAGTTAGGGAAATATTATAAACTAGGTGGCTAGTTATATTAATACTATACTTTCGATCATAGTGTCGCTTGACGGGCTCGCAGATCCCATAGGGGTGTAATAGGTGTTTAACATTATCAAGCTATAACAATGTTATATTTTTTTTAACATTATTAATACCTATAAAATATCATTATGGCTGAGATAATTTAAAATCTCGAAGAAACTGTATTCTCTGGGCAATTTATAACCACTCATTACTACAAAGGATTGACCAAGCACCGAGTATAATTTTAAAAGTAACAATTAGTTTAAAAATAATTTGCACTTAAGCTAGATCGTACACCGCGATGTTGCTTAACATTAGACAAGTTCTGGTCAGTCGTGAACCTATATTACATAAAAAGCTAAAAACACTGAACTTCTTGAATTTATTGAAGAAAAGAAACAAATTTAATATACAACATACAGAACCCTTAATCTACCGATTCTATTCTCCGCTAGATGTCATGTTTGTCTCAACTTCACGCTCACGAGCGAACATATTTTTCATCCAGGAATCGATTTACGTCAACGTTTCCGATCATTTATTCGGGGTGTAGTCTAAACATGGCGGCAGTAAATCAACTTACAACGTTTGTGATAAATAATTATATTATTAATAAAACCACATTCATATCTACTAATAATGGACTCGAAAAATAAATTACATTATTGTATGTATTTAAAACATATTTAGTCATGAATGTAGACTTTAGTTTGTCATGATTAGACCTTGGATTGTACTTCTGTAGTTTGTGTTGTGGTAACACATGACACTTTTTATGGTAGATTAACATAGCACTGCAGGTGTCGCTAGATTATGCGCAAAATCTTACAAGTTATCGTTGTTAATCATCGGATGACACTATGACTAAAGTTCAATACACCTAATAAAAAATAAAATTATGTGTGTTAGAATTTAAAATCAAACGTCTTTTCGCATAATAACGGACGAATAGGACAGGTTTGAATAGCAATACTAGACGAAGTTACTTGGCATTAGTTTATTGTCAGATCATCTCTTGGTCAAATAAATAAAAATTCACTTAGCTCATTTCTTAACGTGCTAATTGAGATTCTGTCCCTTATTTTATGAAACCCACGCGAGTGATTAAACTGTAAAAAAAGCGGACGCGATCTTTATTCGCTATTTAAATGGCGTACTCGACTTTTTTCGGGTGTTTTTGTTGTTTTATTTGTCGTTGTACTGATGTCTTTGTTGTGATTGAAAAATTGCCCGTCGGGACTATACTGTAACGAGTACTGAAACTGGTTATTATGGGATTTATAAAAGATGGTAGATCGGAAACTAAAACTTTGAATATAGTAATATCATATAATCAGGAGCCGACCCCTGGAATTTGAAACTTGGTTGAGAAGAATAACAACAACTATACAATGTAATTCAGCAGCAGGAGTCTTAAAATCCAGACATATTTTGTCAAGTTTAAGCTTTTACAGCTTATATAAAGAGTATTTATATAATTTTTTACTAAGTAACTCAAGATAAACATTTTTTTAGACAATTGCAAAAATGTATACTGGCATCATTAAGCGTAAAGAGGTGTTTGAAATGTTTAAGATCTGAGTGTAAAATTTGAAAACAGTAGAGAAATAAATACAAGACGATACAAGCGTAAGCTTAGTATTAAGGGAGTGCATAGCGCTGTGTATTATGTCCTGTAATATTTATTTTTTTATTTAAATAAAATAAAAATACTTCCATTTAACAAACCCCACGCTGATACCAAGTTCTGACGCGGTTTTAATGGCCATTCTATGTAATTTCTTTTACTTTTCCCCGGCTTCGAGTACCGGCAATTGTAACGATGCCTCGCAATTAAGCCGATTTGATGAGATTTTCCGAGGGTGATTCGGAATTGGGATATTTATGTTCTGGCTGTTTGTCAATAATAGCTTCGGGCGTTTTGTCGTCGAGGGCATCATTATCATTGAGGTTGTGAGTTGTCACTGTAATGGTTTTACCGTCAGTATAAATCAGTTTGTAAATCATTGGTTTGTGATCGAGCTTGGAAACAGGATTGACATTGGGTGATAGCTAGTGAAGTAATTATTGATATAACAAAGCCAAATGTGATGGTTTCACATAATGGCTTTGTTAATATTTTTTGCTGTAAAATGTAAAAAAAATAAGAACTAAGTTATTTGGCATCTTTGTTTCAAATACTGTTTCTCAACTTACTTAAGACGTATTTTTATTTTCGTTCGTAAGAAATGTCTCAGGAAGAATAGATGTAAACTAAGAAACGCTTTGAAAACTTGTAAGTAACTATATTATCTTAATCTAACAAAAAAAAATTTAAAATAAACAAAATATTAACTTATCTTTTCCTTAAAAGCTTAACCTTCATCAGTTTAAGATATCATTGGGAACGAATATATTATTTACTAGTGGACGCCCGCGTAGTTGGTCGCATTATTTTCATACTACCTACATACCAAAGATCATGATGATCCGTTCAGCCGTTTTTGCGTGATGAGTATTTAAATAAACAGAGACACAGATAAACAGACAAAAATTCTAAAAACTGCTGAAACGTGTTCTTTAGATTTGAAGTACTTATACCCAAAATTTTTTTCTTATCTTCTATGAATAGATTTTTGACCCTCTTCGGCTTTATTGTATGTATATACATAGGTTATTAGGTTTTTTGTGAATCATTCAGGAAACAAAGGTGATTAAGTGCATTCTTAGAGAGTTTTTAATAACGAAATCAAGTTGGCGACATTTATCAGATAAAATTAGGTATAACTGATAAAATTGTTATTGTTGTTGTGGAAAATTTGACGTATTTTGTTTAGTACACGATAAAGTATCAATTTAGATAAACTATGGACAAGTTATTGACAAACATTTTGAGTGCAAGTGAACTTGTATAGGTGTAGTACGATATTCATAGTTCTATGTACTATAGTTCTAAATTATATAGCCCTTATATACTCGTATATTAGCCCTTACATAATATTATTACAACTAAATAGATATACAATTGTTTTTAGACTACGCAATGATTTAACTTAAACTTCATTGGAAAATGAGCGAAAATAATCACGACCGACAGGATTTGAACTTGCGCATTTCAGCTACCGTCAGGTAATTCATTTCCAATAAAAATTCAAGTTAAACAAGCAGAGTGCGGATTTAGCACTTGACAAAATAACTAATATTCAATGATTTGTTTGGAATGAATGACACATGCCTCCGACTTGTAGAAAACTAATTTTGTTTGAAAAGAATCAGTTTTTTACAGAAGAATGTATTTAATTTAAACTTTGATTGGAAAATGAGCGAATCCTGCCGGTCGTGATTATTTAAATAACCATAGTGTGGATTTAGCACTTGACAAAACAATAAAAATGTATCTATCCAATTCCTGAGTTCGAAATCGGATAAGGTTGGTTGGAGTGGCGAAACCTGGTGTCGAGAGTTTTCACCCAACCGACCTCTGGAATCTAACATGGTTTAACGACACGGCTGTACTATGACAGACCTATAGGTCTGTCATAGTTGATAACACGTACAACTATAGTTGTACGTGTTATCCAACCAACCGATACACCCAAATTTAATTATCCCTGCCTTTTTGTCGCGGTCACCCATCCAAGTACTGGCCGCGACAGCAGTTACATTACGCTTCAGAGCTGGAATGGGTAACGGTTTAAAGCCAAAATATCTTCTCTATTGCCCTCGATGTACTTATGGGTATTAATCGTAATTGCACCAAAAATACCTACTAATTAAGATTACGATATATTATCATTAAACAAGTGATAAAGCAGTGATGACGTGTAGTTATAGAATTATTATACCTATCAAGAAGACTTAAATAGTATCTGTTGCCAAAACTAAAATAACACATGCTTTTGAAGTACTTATCTTTGCTTAAGTTATCAATGAAAGTTATTAACACAGATTTTACTTCAAACAGACATAAATATATATGTACACATATGTGCGCAATGTGTTGTAGACATTGTATATTCACGCTTACACACACACACACACACACACACACACAAAACGCCATTCTTTCTAGTTTTTTTCAAGTACAAAGAAACAAAACACAAAAACAAATTTAAGTGATTGCGTATTTAGTATATAAAGTAATCAAACCGTCCAATTTGCGATAATCTAGATGAAGGATAGGTATCCACGCGCGCGATAAGATAATTTGATATATAAGTATATTTTATTCTATTAATTGTTTTTATTGTCGGGAAAAAGACATAAGCAAGAAATTTTTAAAAAGTTATAGATTTTTTATCAATTCTATTATTTTAAAATGGGTTAATTATGATATTGTTTGAATTAGATACAAATATAGTTTTAAAAGATTCTACCGTAGATTTTAAGCAAATGTACTAAGTTGAAAAGTAAAGTCTTTAATTTTTTAATACTCTGCGAATTTTATTTCAAGTTAAACCATAGAATGTAATATTTTAATTGAAATGACTACAGGCTTAGCTGGTCAAAGCATTTATTTAATAGCAATATTAAATAATCTAAACAGCTATTATATTATTGCAAAATCAATCTTCAGTCCATGAAAATATAGAAAGAGGAATAATAATAATAATTATACAGAGACCGCTTGAAACGCAATACGTAATTGTTGATAGCAATTTATTTATTTTCGCGACTTACTTCAGTTGTCCTCCTTGTTATCGATGAAATTGAGAAATAAATAGAGTAGACAATGTTTATTTTTCTCATTATACCAAAAGTGCGATAAAGTATAAGTGCTCTTAAAAATTTTAGTGGTTTACCAGCGAATAAAATTTTATGACAAAAATTTAAAACGCATTAAAATAAGTTAGTTATATACAATCCTTTTAACTCATTGAAAGAAAAATATTCTGCATAATTTAGTGTTTGCTACGAGTAAAAAAGTAAACATTGTATTAATTAACATAATTTGTTCTGTTCTATTCTATTACGAGCATATCTGTTTTTTGTTAAACGTTTACACAGTATTTTGAATTAACGCACATTAAATTCAAATGCAATCAATAACAGTACAATTTCGGCCTATTTATTCAGGTACCAGATCAAAAAAATCTACATTAGGAATCAAGGAAACATCGAATCAATAAAAACAAAACACTTTCACTGGCGTTTATTATCACGAATCAAGAACAATGATCTACGTAATATGGTTAGCGGTGTTCGCTTTATCTGCCTTCATATACCTCCGCGAAGTATACACCAAGTTGGATAGATATGGAGTGAAGTATCTAAAGCCAAAGCTACTCCTGGGAAACATGACCGGCGTATTGATGAGGAAGAAACACATGGCGGTGCAGATGCAAGATCTGTACAACAGTTTTCCTGGAGAAAAGTATGTGAACTTTACGGTGTTCTATATGTTCTATTTGATATGATTATATCAGGCGAATTACGGTCAAGTGCAAACCAATTAATTGTTAAAAAAATAAATAAGTGGATCTACAAATAACCGCATTATACGGAAAAAATACAAATGGAATGCCAATAATGATTCTCCATTCAACACTGATTCACAATATCTGCAGTATTAATGTTACAGTGTAAGCTTTTGTCAGAACAGTAAACGTATTCGTATAGTATTGTATCCACCAGTCATAGAAGTTCCGGGGTATTAGTACTCGTAGTTTGTCACTTCATTTTTATGATATACAAAAAGCTGACGTTAGTAACTTAAATATTTGTAAAAGTTAAGGTTTTAAATTTTTTATTTTATTTTCAGATTTACTGCAATGTACGACTTCATGACCCCCTCCATCCACATCAATGATCCAGAATTAATTAAGATGGTGACAGTCAAGGACTTTGAGTATTTCATAGATCGTCGAGCATTTGTGGACGATCAGATTGATATATTCTTTGGAAGGAATTTGTTTTCTTTGAGAGGTTAGCTTGCAGTTGTTTTTTATTGATTTCTCCAAATTGATATACGCAGAGCAATTGTTTTAAATGGATATTGTGCAATTCGAGTTCTTTTTTCTACTTCTTTTGCAATGACTCATTGTTTTTTTTTTCATTACTTTGGCACATACTTGAAGGCAAAGGTACTTCTTAGTCTTAAACGAGTAAGATTTGTCCCTGGATTAACATAAAAGTTGTGTTTAACTCAATTTTTTGCGGGTAACGTCGAAAACCTTTGCTCGTATTTCATTCTAATTCATTTGTACATTAAAACGATGTATAAATATTATTTATAATTTACATATATTTATTTATACTTGTTTCCAAGGTCATGAATGGAAGGACATGCGGTCTACCCTGAGTCCGGCCTTCACCAGCTCCAAGATGCGCTCCATGGTGCCTTTCATGGAAGAGGTCAACGAACAGATGGTTAGAGCGCTCAAGGTGAAGATACGGGATTCAAAAGGTAGTTTACATCTGCTGTACTTACTTATAACTAATACGGTTTTCACTCACATGTAATTCCGCGTATGTTGTTTACGCGTTTCGGATGTAATGACATCCATCGTCAGAACGTACGTTTTGGACCGCAGCAGCGCGCAGACACGAAATAAATGATAAGAATGTCTCACGGGACTTGTAATAATTAAATAATGTACAAGGTTATGATCTTATGATGCATTAACATCAAGCAGGCCAGACGTCAAGTCAAACGTAAGCCTATTCCGTGTTAAAAAAAACAGTCATGTAAGTCTAAACAAAAATAGATACATATTATGTTGAATACCGAAAATCATTTTATCATCATAGAGAGACAATAGATACAATTATATAAACAATTATCAAATTGTTTTTAATACTCGGTCCATATACCTATTATATTTTATAATGATACTAGTGGACGTCCGCGGCTTCGCTCGCATTATTTTAGGATAAATAGTAGTCTATGACACTACTAAGTCCTCTTAATACCTACATACCAAAAACCATGATGATCCTTTTAGCCGTTTTTGCGTGATGAGCGTTAAATTAACAGACACACAGATAAACGGAGAAACAGATACAATTTCTAGAAATTGTTGTAGCGTGTTCTGCTATCCAATCGAAGTATACCTTCGACCCTCTTCAGCTTTGTTATATGTATAGAAAGATTGATAAATAAAAACTGTTTCGACTAATAAAGTTTTCAATTAATATTTATTTTTAAAATTACAACCACGAAGATACGACGTTTCATTGCATCATGCATAAAAACAAAAAAGACTAACAAACTCAAAAATCACATAATGTGTATGTAATCATATAATGTGTGTGTATGTAACCACACTTAATCTTTTATGTACCTTAAGTGTGTTATATCAGTTTCCCTAAGGTAACTTATAAAATTTCATACTTATATTTATTTTAATAACTATGTATATTTTCAGCTGGTTCAGTAGATATAGAGTGTAAGGATCTGATGACCAGATTCGCCAACGACGTCATAGCCTCCTGCGCCTTCGGACTGAAACTGGACTCTCACGCTGAGACGGACAACCAGTTTTACAAAAACAGTAGAGATATAGCAACCTTTGACTTTAGATTCATGATGGTTGTGCTGGGATATTTCGCTGTACCTGAAGTTATGAAGGTAAATTTACCTATGACCTATTATAAAATACTAGCTGTGCCTGCAACTTCGTCCGCGTGGAATAGTTATTTTGGGCATTAATTCTTTGAATTTTGTGTCGTTTTCGCAGCGCACGCAACGGAAGCCCTCCAAGATGAATAATTTTCCCCGTTTTATCCACATTTTCCATTGTTTCTTCGCACCTATTAGTTGCAGCGTGATGTTATATAGCCTAAAGCCTTCCTCGATAATTGTAATCATTTAAGGATAATTCAGGTTCAAGGTCAATACATTGCCCGAAAATTTTCAAGTGGAAACTTAATGCATATGAAATAATATTATCGATAACTATTTCAACGAAATAACACCGTTCTTCATCTCATATCTCTAAATTTATCAAAGCTTCTACCAGAGACATACGATAGTGATATCGTAATTAACAATAATAAGTACTAATCTGTTTCAGAAATTGAAAATCAAGCTATTAAAAGATAAGACAACAAACTTTTTTTACACGTTGGTAATGAACAATATGAAGGAAAGAGAAGATTACAATATTCACAGACCGGATATGATCCATCTCTTGATGGAAGCCAAGAAAGGTAAGATATAAATGCGTATAAATAAAAATATGTTCGCACATGATGAGTAAAAATTTGCAGATTTCAGTGCAAATGAATTTATTTGCGCTTTCGCATGCATCCTTGGATGGGCGACCGAAAAGTGGCATTCCATTTTGGGTGCTTCCGTGGGTCGGATGGCACGTTAAATTGTAGGTTCTAGCAGTTTGTCTAGTACGGCAGTCGTTAAGCCATGTCAGAGGCCCTTAGGGCGGCTTGATTAACTTTCGACGCCAGAGTTGGTCACTCTTATTCGATACGAAAAACGTAACATCTAAAAAATAATGTAGGTACCTACGTGAAATTAAAAAATGTTAAGTATATAGTTTTTACTGGTAATTACAAATTGTTATTACTGCTTTTATCTTTATCTTGTCATTATTTCATTCATTCATGATACACAAAGTTAGAAAAAATTATATGTGCCTATTCTACCTAAAAAGCGATAAAATAAAATTGTTTTTTTTTTTCAGGAAAACTGAGGCATGATGAGAAATGTACCGCCGATAACACAGGGTTTGCTACCGTAGAAGAATCGGAATTTGGAACTAAGGCTGTCCATAGAGGTACATACTAATAGCTTATTATACTTTATGCATTTACATGAAAAAAATGTATTATAGTTCCCGTAAGGCATGATTTAATTTAGTTGTAATAACCAGCTAGCACTTACGTAAAAAAAGTGATGATGGAAACCTCAGATTTCCGAAACTTGTCGAGCTAATTTTTCGACGTAATTTTTGACGTAAGTGCTAGCCGGTTATTACAATTAAATGAAAAAAAAAATTTGCACCTATAAGAAGATGCCCTTATGAAACTAGATATATGTAACTATGTGTCGATCTATACATATAATAAAGCTGAAGAGGCTCAAAGACATTAAATATATTTAAAAATAAATGTTTGTACAGATTAAGAATTGATAACAGAACAGTTTCCAACATTTTATAGAATTTTGTCTGTTTATATCTATCTCTATTTACTTCTCATAACGCAAATTCGGCTAAACAAATCATCATCATTTTTGGAATATAGGTAGTATGAGGTCTGAGAAGTGTCATAGGTTCCTTTTTTATCCCGAAATAACTCGAGCGAAGTCTCGAGCGTCCACTATATATTGTATGTATTAAATAAGTAATACTATGTAGTATTATATATATATATAGATATTGAGGCGTTACTTTGCGGAAATACCATTGTAAATGAAACTCCGGAAAATTTAATATGTCACAGCGGAAAAACACTATATATTTTTTCCAGAGTTTCACAAATTACCTAAGCTAGGTTACCTGGAAGAGATCACTTTAGTGATAAGGTCGCCCAATGTCCCTGGTTACCTTCCACCTTTATGTTAAATATGTTCTTTTTATTTGGTGTACAATAAAGTATATTTGATTTGATTTGATTTGAAAATTGTAGTATGACCGTAACATAAAAATAATAACTTTTTTTCGCATAATTTCAGAGTGGTCAGACAGCGAGCTGGTGGCTCAAGCTGTCCTATTCCTCCTGGCTGGCTTCGACACCGTCTCCACAACCCTCACATTCATGCTTTATGAGCTGGCTCTCAACCCTGAAGCCCAGCAGAAACTCTTTGAAGAAATCAAAGAGAACGAGGAAAAGAATGGAGGGAAATTCGACTATAACTCTATTCATAATTTAAAGTATATGGACATGGTTGTATCAGGTAATTATTGTCAAGTTTTCGCTTTTTTTAAGTTATACAATTTTGCACTTGGCCATAGTTTGCATTGAAACGTTCTGAAATAAAGACGCCTCGGTTCAAGAACTAGTACATAGTTGATGTTTTAACTGGCTTTGTTGGATTTTTGTATTGATTTTTGGCATTATCCTAAAATGATGTATTATGCTGGAGTGGTTACAATATAATAATTTTAGATTCCCTCTAAGTCTCCTATACGACGAACACCGATTAATTACATTTCTTCTCCTCTCTTTGATTTACAGAAACTCTTCGTCTGTGGCCTCCAGTAATGGGCCTCAGCCGTGATTGTATCAAAGACTACAACATTGGCCGACCCAATAAGGAAGCTACGCAGGATTACATTGTGAGTTTTTAAAATCCAAATATAACCTACATAATATTGACTGGTCTTTTAGCTTCGTTGGCTCTGTCTTCTAATCTAGGGTTGCGGATTCGATTCCCGGATGACACAAAAAATTATGAGTTTTAAAATTTGTAAATACTTGGTGTCATAGGGACGAGCATGAGTCCTAAGTAGAATTAATTTATTTGAGAAATTTTTTTTAACAGTTTTTCTTCTAGTGTCTCTCCTTAATAGAACTGGCCGTCAGATCAGTGAACTTGTCTAATGCCCCTATATTGTGCCAAACGAAAATTTTCTGCTGCGCTGGAAATACTAGTCCATTCCTGTATACTTTTTATCCTCGAATTTCTTCTTCCAACGCGTCTTTTGCCAGAGACTATAATTGCAATAACATTGTATCAACGTTTTATTTCAGTTAAAGAAAGGCGACAATATTGCCATCCCGGTGTGGCCTATTCACAGAGACGCTACATATTACCCCGAACCAAACAAATTCATCCCGGAGAGGTTCTCTGATGACAACAAGGGGAACATCAAACCATTCACTTACATGCCCTTCGGTATTGGCCCCAGGAATTGTATTGGTAAGTGGCATCATGATTGTGCAAACAGTATTAGTAAAAAAATATCTTTGATGAGTAAAATGATTTGGTATCGTAGTGCATGACATGAGAAAGTTTGATAATATATTAAATAAGATGGTGAAAACTGAAAATGATCTTCACAAAAGCATCACTTTTTATATTATATGAACAAATACAAGTCAAGCATATTATCTGTAGCCTTTGTAAGACACAAGCATCATAGTTTTGTTTAGAAACAGTACACATGTACTGGGATGTAAATAGTTTCTGAACTGCACTGACAGTTAAATTTATTTTAAATTTAAGAACAAGGCAATTTTTGGCCAATTCTTTAAACGTTTCATCCCATACGCATGACACATGCCATATTTTTTAACGGGTCATCGTATAAAGATCGACTATCATTGTTAATTGCTTGCAGACAATTTACCACTAACATAACAATAAAAAAATGATCATAAGTCTTCATCATCATCACCATCATCAGCCTAATGAGTTCCACTGCAGGGTATAGGCCTCCTCCCTCTTACGCCAATACTCCCTGTCTTGCGCTGTTCTTGCCCAGATGTTTTCTTCAAACTTTCTAATATCATCCAGCCACCGTTGCACAGGTCTTCCTACACTTCGATTGAATTGATTGGTCGTATTTGTTTACTCTTCTTAATTCCATTGTAACTTGATGCAGGCTCCCGTTTCGCCCTGTGTGAAGCGAAAGTGATGGCGTACCAGATGTTGAAGCAACTGCAGCTGTACCCAAGTGAGAAGACGACAGTTCCACCACAACTGGACACGAGAACTTTCAGCATGAATCTAGAAGGTGGAACTTGGCTGAGGGTGAAGCTCAGGGAATAATCATAATCATATTCTCGATAGAATTCATTGTGTAAAGAAGAAAGAAAAACGGAATAGAACTAAATTCTTCTATAACGGCTGGTATAATCTTCATAAGAAGAAAGAAGGGCTTAACTTTATGTCAATTTTGTACATTATTTAATGTTATTCTTGAGCCGGATAAAGTTTCGCCAGACAGGATCATATAAGATTGAAGTGTCCAATCAATAACTCTGCAGAGATTTTGTTATTATATACGTAACTAATTTTTAGGAATGTGATAAGACTGTACCTCTACGAGTATTGTATACTACAAGTATACATAGTAATTAAGTTTATTCAATGTTTTAAGATGGTTTTAAAAATATTGTGTTTATTTAATGACTATATAATGTATATATTATTAATTAAAATACATGTTGAATCAATGTTTTTTTTTATTGACTCTTATTGTGAAATCAGGTCCGTTTTCCTCAGAACCTCTTCTTATCGACGTGACGAGACTTAATCAAGCCGCCCTAAGGGCCTCTGACATGGCTTAACGACTGCCGTACTATGACAAACAGCTCAGAACTAACTATAGGCAATTATGGTTAGGTTTACCTTTGACAATGCATCCGAGTAAGTTTCTGGGAGGCTGCGTCGATTTCACGGTGGCTTCAGGAAGCGACGCCCGATGTGTGTCAGATACAGGCTTCGGGGCCGAGGAGGTCTTCATCAAGCTCGCTCCACCACAATACTAATTGTGGTGGAGCGAGCTTGATGAAGACTGAAGCATCACTTCATAGTATAAGCAAAGTTCCTTCTTGCGTCTCATGTATGCGGCGATCTTTAATGGATTTTGATGCAATTTTTTATAATAGTAATTCGAGAGGGAGGTATAAACCTTCTTGTTATACATATAAATGTATAATCATGCATGCAAAGCTGTAGGTGAAAATTGCAAAATTTTTCGTTGCTGGTTTTGACAAATTGAAAATGCAATATTTTCAACTGACCTATTTGAATAACATGTGAACTCGTATATGTATTCTTATCCTATACATTCTATTTCCCCACAATTTGATGATATTAAAACCCTATTTATTCCAGCCTTTATGATATCATAAATGTGCATTTCTGTCTATTTTTCACGTCCTATTGAAATGAAAAAAAAAACATACATAAATGTAAATAGACTACCGTACGAGAAAATTATTTGCGAAACAGTTATTTGTTATTTACACTTATTGTAATGGAATAATTTTATCCATATTGGATTTCACGCTAATTTATTTAGATGTCACTAACAACACTACAGCATTATTTTGTAAACAAATCCAGGCACATTTTGTATTCAAATGCAAAACAGAGAGCTTTACTAGATATCACAATAAGCACAAATGCAAACATAAGTAACCATTAACCATCTGTATTATACCTGACTAACATTACATAAAGCAGTAACATAAACTTGAATGTGGCTTCCAGTACCAAGAATATGGTAACATTTCTCTACAGCCGACGTATGGCAACACCACAACAAACGTTTAATTAATTCACAGCCTTGTGTTGCCAGCTGACATTCTGTCATGCGTCAGTTCCGGTAGCCGCCATATTGGTTCCGGGTTGCAACCATATTTATAACCCGGGTTATAAAGGTTATTCATGTTTAGAAGTCTGAAATAGAATAGTAGATGTAAAAACGCTCGCAGGCCAAGTTAGTGAACAACTACTTATTATTTTGATCCGAACAGCTACAACTTTTTAAATGCATTTAGTTCGACAAACTGTGCATAGTAAAAATAAAAAAAACAGTTAAAATAATCTATGTCTAATTTAAAAAATAAGTAAGATACCTCTTATTTCGGGTGTTTGAAGTAATATAATTTAAAACAAATTTTTAACATGAGTAGTTAATCTTTAGAAACTAATCAGTTTAATTTTATATATCATGTTACATTCTAGGATTCTTTTAGAACTGTGAGTACGGTCTTTAAACCAAATGAGATTTTTTTAAACTAGATTGACTAACGCTTGGCTAGTAACTCGCCTGATGTTAAGCTACGTTCTAATCTACCGCACTTGCCTAGAAGAAACCGGTTCACTCTCCACTTGAAAAAGATTGTTTGTTATATCTCAATATAAAATTGGCAACTGATACAAAAAGAAGATTAAGAATTGAGTTAATTTTCGTGAAAATTGATAGCTGGAATTTAAAACATTACACTGTAACCAAACTAGCGAAACACTAGACAACAAACTTTCAACAAACATAACAAGCAGAGACAGATACAAAGACATTAAGACAAGATACAAACAGCAAGCACTGCATACAAGATGCATATAACGCAGGGTAAGCGTTCAGCACACTTAGCATTTATAATTTAACTACTGCAAGGAGTTTGACTGTCTGATAAGGTGGCAAGAGTGTGGGGTAATTGAGGATAAAAGATAAGTTATTTATTTTACAGCTAATGTTTTTAAATAAATAACACAATTCAATAGCCAAAACATAAGTAGTATACATAGTTAAGTGATTTTTGTTTATAGATTGTAAGGTGTTAAAATAGGCAAATGGTTAGAAAGACTACGAAATAATTTATTTTAAATGGTTTTATTAGTTTGAAATGAATGGGCTTGTGTGTTAACTCACAAAAGTCAGATTTCATATACGACGGAGTTTTATTAGGTGCACAAGTCGTGTTACCTGTTTATAAGTTCCACATGAAGTTGTAGTAAGTTGAGTAAAGGTTTATATGGTCAGTCTCAGTAATGCTTCTTAGTTAAATATTTTTTTGCTTCATATTATTTAAAAAATATGTCTCACACATTTTATATGCTAATTATTTCCATATTTCTAGATACATTCGCACCAAATAATTCTCCGGGTATAGTAATTAAGATATAAAGAATTTAATGATATATTTAGATAAATAATACATCTTTACAAACAAATAACCACTCAAAACGTCAAGAATAAATGTCTTTTAAAGTAGTTCAATCTAATATAACACCTTGTCCAGGTAAACCCGCTAAACCAAATTAGCTCATAATATACCAAATTCCAACTTCAAACGGCGAGTCCAAATAGAAGTAATTGTGCCGCGACGCCGCGCCGCGACGTCCGAAAACACAATCTACAAAATAAATAGCCGCCATAATTTATGCGGACATTGTCCTAAATATCGCGTTAATCATGGCTAGCGCAGTGTAAACGCGGGGCAAGGAAGCGCCCACACTGATCACTAATCCTACTTATATTATTCAAAAACTCAAAATCGTTTATTTCCAGTAATAAGGTATACAAAATATTATTATTTCCGATTCTCTAAGCCATGTACTCGTAGGAGCAGGAGCAATTGTGTTTTAGAAATTAGTTTCTTCTATTCCTCCTCACTCACTATAAAGCAAAGATTCTTAGCGCTAAAATGATTCAGACATTTTTTATGAAAGATTGGCTAAAGATAGATCAGTCTTCAAATTTACATATAGGCAACTTTTTGAATTAAAAAAGGAACTGATTTCTTTTATAATAAAAAATTGCAGCCAATATTAATCTGGTTATTTGAAAATCTGATATTTAAAAAATATGATTTTAGAAATAGAGTGTTAAAGTGTCAGTGTGCGCACAGCCTTCCCCACTTGACTAGCACGCATAATGATATGCAGCACTAAAGCTTGTTACAAAAACATGTTTTGCAATTCCTTTGCTAATATGGAAATTTTTGTCTGAAGCCCTGGTACTGGATTTTGTATTGTTTTCTGTTATGGCGCACTTGAAAATTGGAATTTATTTCTGTCTCAAGTGTGAAAATGGTAATTTTTCGCGACAAAAACACCTTTTTCCCGCTTGTAGCACTGAGTTTGCATCAAGTAGCTTGGAGTTTACGTTAATATTATGAAAGTGAAGCTTTGTTAGTGAGACAATGTATGTTTATGTATGCTTTTTACTTTATAACATTTAAGCTATTTAACAGGATTGCTTGTATGGATGTGGAACAGATTTTCGTTTTATTATCATCATCATCCAAACTCTTGGGATCTCGCTGCTGGGTATAGGCCTCCCTTTGTGTGATTTTGATTTACACATTTTGATTTTTGATTTGATTGACACGGGTAAAACCACGGGTGCCACTTAATACAATAGTATATAATATTAATGTATTGAATCTTTTTTTCTTTTTAACTGATTGAAGACTTTACTTAAAATTACCATATAAATAAGTATGTTTTATTCATATTAATACTCCTTAGAAAACATGCACTACTTAGATCAAGCTAATAATAGAAATTCTCAATGTAATGCAACAAGAGCCAGTCAAAAGCTACTTATGCCAAAGCTTCGAGCAAGCTTTATTAAGAACTATGCAAGCTATTTATACTCAAAGTAGGAGATAATGAAGCTCTTTGCCAAACATACCTACTTTATCAAGGCTTTTTTTGGAAATCTGTGATACAATTTATGTTTTTTTTACAAGGAATGGGTTTTATTTGTAATTTGCCTGATAGTAAGCAATCATTACGGTCTAGGATGGAACTTGCTTACCTAGTAAGAACCGATTCACTCGATTTTTTATGTGTAACAATAAACAATAATAAAGCGCTCCCTGGCTTGGTTTCTGGTATTTTTTTAAATAATGTGGTTTGAAAAGCTTCAGTAGTAGTATAATATTGGGCATTCTGCCCCACCTTTTGTCGCTCGGCGAACTCCGTTCGCCTTGCGCCAACGGTGTTGCAGAATGCCCAATATTATACGAGTTATAGTATGTACAAAGTTTCACTAACTCGCGGTGTGGTTTTACTGTGTGCATACAATTATTTGTACATAAGTAATTATGAAAAAGTTAAATATAATAAAAAATATTGACCAAGACTATTGTAGAATTTTATTAGCAATATCATACTTTATTTATTAACATTGCAAATAAAACAATATTGATACGTCTTTAACGGACGGAGGTCTTCTTATAATGGATTGTCACAGAACCGGTCAATCGTAACTCTAAAACTCTAAACTCTGGAGAAGTGTTCCTTAAATATGAAATTCGTAGAAAAACTATCGACACCTGTTCGAATGAAATTTATTAATTTTAAATAGATTTTCTTATAAATCAATATTTGTATCCTAAATTCTAAATAAATTTAATCAATAGAAAAATAAAAATACGATACAAAATGTTATTATAAAAATATAAAATGACAAGCCATAAATTAAAACTTTAATAAGATGATTTAATAGGTATTTCACTTATCATAAAATCTCGGTGGGTTCGTGAACAACGAGTCGGCGGTCTTGACAAATTTTTGCAAAGATTTCCACTGTAGTGCGTCGGAGTCGGCTTGGAACTTGATGCGAACGAGCGCCTTCTTCCACAGCTCCAGGGAGTCGGAGGAGCGCGCGTCCTCCGTCTTGTACACCTTAACATCGACGTAGTATGCGCCTTCAGTAACCGCTACACGCCGCTCGCACCCGTTGCCCACTCGATTTACGAAGTATGAAGTCAGCTGATGTCCGTCTTCCTTCGATATTGTGCCCGCTTCTTGGTTTCTGACTCCGAATATATCAGAATCCGTAGTTGGCTTTTTACTGAAACAAAAATAAGAAAATCAAATGATAAATTGTATTAATGTTATTATCTTACCACACCGTAACATTAACACAAGTAGGTAAATAATACATCTGGTTTTTGTAAAATAGAAAAGTTAGAATACGATTTCATTCTTACATTTGGAAATATATGAATATGAAATAAATAAGTACATTTAAACAATTAAAAAAGTATCACAAATAAAACAATAAAAATTAAAACAAAACGAATAAACTGTGAAGGAAATGAATATAGCTTTTAAACGCAAAACGTATTGGAATCTTCCTGAATCATAAACGCATAACAAATAGACAACTAACTCATAAAACCAAAACAAATATTTAAAAATTATTATTTGGGTTGAATGGTATGATTTGGATGATATGGACGGAATAATGTGGAATTACTCTCGTTAGTTACTTCTTCCAATCATTTGGTACCGCTTATGTATAACGAACAGATATAGTAAATTCATCTGAATATACATATACAAAAAATAAAATTAGGCGGTACCAAATTACTGTGACGAAGTTACTAACGAAAGCAATTGCATAGCTTTGCAGTCAGGTGTACTAACCACAGAGCTGAGAAGCCAGTCATTGGATAGGGAGATGATTAAGAGAATGTAAGTGCTATTTACCTCGGTGGAACTGAATTCGGTGACCTCGGCTTGCGTTTCTTATTGTCGCCTGCAGATTTTGGAGTAGCCTTGTTCTTCTCAATACTTGAAGTTGATTTGTAGTAATCGCTCTCAGAGTCAGACCTGGAAAATATATACATCATTTAGAATAGAACACATTTTTTATTTCAGATATAGGTATACTAGTACAATTAATCACAAAATACATTTACTTTTAAGTCAGACTAACAACAATTTTATGCATCCAAAATAAAATGAAAATGATATGAACAAAGCTTTGAAATTGTTTTCAAAATGTCAATACAACTAAATTACTTTTTAAAATAGATAGAGACTTATTTTAAGTAGGAAGGAAAGTTAAGGTATTAAATAAAAAAAATACATTATTTTCACTAAAGTACTTACATTTTACGAGTTTTCAATAGAGGTTCGGTTTCTTTGAAAACTCGGAGTGTGCAGCACAGGAAGGCACGGGGACAGCTTCTTGGAAACTGATTACTTCTTGATTGATGGATCTCTTGAAGCCGGTGGAGGCGACTCGTTGATGAAGATGGTAGCGGAGTTCTTCTTTGATTACTTCTTAATTGCTGGATCACTTGCAGACGACGCGACTCGTTGATGAATACTCACTTCAAATTGGGAACGTTAATATAGCAGAAACTCACAGTTACTCACTTTATTAAAAATCACCGATCATATCATTGGATATTATTGTAAATACATGACTTTTTACTTAGCCGCATTATACTCGATCAAAACCTGAAGAATTGACAAAAATAATTTGCTGCGCGATAGTCAAAAACTGAAAGTGTTAGGGTTGTCAATACCAATTTCATGCGTAATAAGCAAACTGTGGTAATAATATCTAAACCTAATTCTATTGTGAAAAGTTATTCTTTAATAATATAATCGTAATATATGGTAACCGATTATCCTATTAATTGTTTACGAGTTAAGACAAGACAACAATATCATTTTTTTGAATCGTTGTTGTATCACCGTATTAATTATTATATCAAGTAATTAAGAGTTAAAATATGTAGGACAACCATAACATTTTTCAGAATAATTGCTTTATCTGTCTTTATTACAATCAAATAATTTCAATACCCAGGTGTTAATATAATATTAATTAAATACAGCGTATCAGCAAATTGCGTATGCGCGTCACCCCTGCACAAAATAGCTAACCGCGCAATACTTTTATGCTTACACACTACCTAAGTTTCGACACACATTGGTGGCCGGTGTTGATTTACTAATCACTATCGTATTACTTAGACGTACCTAAAAGACTAATTACATGCACGTATTAAAGTATATCAAATAAAAATTAATAATAAGATCTATAAAAACGTGTATTGGTAAGTACCTACGTAATACATAAATTTGATTTCTATTTTTAAAAACCTATTTTTATGGTCAACTTGAATTTCATTTTTTGTTTTAGATTAATATTCGATGGTGATATAATATTCTAACCAGTGTGGAGAAATAACCGGGGGATACCTACATCTGTGTCTACTAGAGTTCGAACTTGCTTTGGATCTCGAATGAATTATCAGGTATTTTCAACTAATATTGTATATGTATAGTTAGTCATTTTAAGTTTTTAAAATTGTTATAAATTTCAATACTTATTGTTAAATATTTCTATAATTTCAGGAACTACGCAACAGAGGATATTGTAAAATTGAAGAGCTGCCTGAAGACGATGACAACGCAGTCCTCGCATATAATTTTATCGATATTTTAATAAAATGTCCGAAGTCATCACCTCTGTATAAAAGTTTTGACTAGGTATGTACCTGCTTACTAGATAAAAAGTAGAATATTGTGATAATTCAGATTCTTGGCTACTTTCATACTAAAATTACTTATTAATACCTTTCACTAGGTAACATAAAAATGCGTCACTGTTCGGTTTGCAAAGTATTTATCGATAATCGTCGATGGTCTGGTCATATACGTAGTAATGCACATAAAAACAATGGTAAAACGCTTTTGTATGACAATGTTGAAATAATAAATTCTTCTTTCAAAGGAAGAATTGCAAGTTACAGAATCATTGCAGCAAACAAACAAATTAATAATCTCCCTGAAACATTTCTAAATAATATTAGTAACCAAGTGAAATCTCTAATAGATAAGTCGCTACAAAAACACACTTCAGTCAAAATTAATTTTGAGCTTTTTTCATATTTTCTTTTATTCAAAAATGATGAACAAGCGTTAAAATCCTTTTCTACAAAAAACTTTACCATCAATTTACACTATGACTACAATTCAATTTTTCAAAAAGTGGTAGATACTCTCTTGAAAAAAATGGAAGAATTTCAGGATAGAGATAGCGGATGGTCATTTTTGTATAATTCACATTTAGAATTAAATATTAGTAAATATCAACCTCTCAGCGGATCTAAATTTATTCCTTTGCCAAAATATATTAAGAATAAAAAGGCGTGTTTGAATGTTCAAAACAATGATATGTATTGCTTTTTATGGTGTATTGTAGCAGCTTTGTACCCTACAAAGCATCACCCAGAGAGAGTTTCATCTTATCCTCATTTCCGAGAAGTTTTAAATGTCAATGATTTGTCATTTCCAATCACATTTCAAGACATAGCAGTGTTTGAGAAAAATAATTCACATTTAAATATATTTGTTTATGGATTGAAAAATAATAAGATAATAGTCGGACCCTTGTACAAAACATCAAACAATAAATCTAGAAGTATTCATTTATTATATTTAGAAAATAATACAGGTTCACATTTCTGTTTAATTACCAACTTTTCTCGCCTTGTTAGGAGTCAGATAAGCAAACACCATGGTCGATTATACTTTTGTGAAACCTGTTTATTATTTTTTCCTACTAAGAATCAAATCGAAACGCATTTATGTGGGGGAGTTGCCACAGTTTTACCAGACCAAGGATCAATTTTAAAGTTTACCCATTATGAACGAAAACAAAATATTCCATTTGTCATTTATGCCGATTTTGAAACACTGCTCGAACCCATCGATGACGCAGATCTGAAATTAGACACCTCCAGTACATCGTACTTGCAACGACACGTGCCGGCGGGTTTCGCTTATAATATTGTATCGTCATCTAATATTTCTGTTGAAGGATTTAGAAGTTATAGGGGTGATGATTGTGTTTCCAAATTTGTAAATTATTTGATCAAAGATGTTAAAGCTATTCATAGAACTCTGTCTAAGAATGAGCCCATGATATTTACAGAAAAAGATGTCAATTGTTTTAAACATGCTATCACATGTCACATATGTGAAAATTTACTGTTGAACGATAAGGTTAGGGACCATTGTCATATCACAGGTCTATACCGAGGCGCAGCGCACCGCCATTGTAATCTGCAATATAGATTACCTACGTTTGTCCCAATATTTTTTCACAATTTAAGCGGATATGATTGTCATTTATTTATAAAAAAGTTAGCCGAAATTCCCGGTCATATTAAAATTATACCTAAGACTAAAGAAAAATATACAATGTTGACTAAATTTATTCCTATCAGTAATAATGAGTTTATTCAAATAAGATTTTTAGATTCCTTCAACTTTTTAGCATCGAGTTTAGATAAGCTCGCCAAAACAATGCAACCCGATGATTTTGCTTATCTTCGATGTCATTTTCCTGATAAAAAACAATTTAGCTTATTGACACGAAAAGGTGTTTATCCATATGATTACATGTCACATTGGTCCCGCTACGAAAAAAAGTCATTACCGTCCCAGCATCATTTTCATAATTCTTTGACTAATGAAGATATATCAGATGATGATTATAAACACGCCCAACTTGTTTGGGATGAATTCAACATCGCAGATATGGGGGAATACACTGATTTATATCTTAAAACAGACGTACTTTTACTGACAGATATTTTTGAACATTTTCGGAAAACATGCAAGCAGCATTATAAGCTAGACCCTGCGTTTTACGTTACTGCGCCTAGCTTATCCTTCGATGCGATGTTACTTAAAACAGGTGTGCAGTTGGAACTTGTGTCGGATCTGGAAATTGTGAGGATGATTCAAAGCGGTATTCGAGGGGGATTGTGCATGTGCTCCCATCGATACGCAGAAGCAAATCATAAACACATGCCAGGTTACGATGCTGCAAAACCAGATTGCTATATTTTTTACGCGGATTGCTGTAACTTATATGGATTTTCTTTGTGTTCATATTTACCTTATTCAAGCTTTAGATTTTTAAATCAAAATGAGATAGATAATTTGTGTGTAAAAAATATAGATAACAATGCCGAGTGGGGCTTCATTTTGGAAGTTGATCTATTATATCCTGATTATTTACATGAGCATCACAACGATTTACCTTTTTGTCCGGAAAAATGTATACCTCCTGGAGGTAAATCCCAAAAATTAATAGCAAACTTGTATAATAAATACAAATATGTAATACACTATGTCCATTTGAAAAAATGTCTTGAACATGGTTTAATTTTACGCAGAGTTCATAGGGTCATTACTTTTAGACAAAGTCCTTATTTAAAAATATATATTGAGTTAAATACCCAATTAAGGCAAAATGCAAAAAGTTCTTTTGAACAAGACTTTTTCAAATTGTTAAATAACAGCGTATTTGGCAAAACATTAGAAAATACTGAAAAAAGGGTATGCGTTCATTTAATCAATAAATGGTCTGATCAAAATAATAAAACCAAAAAATCTATATCCGCTGAGAGGCTCATAGCTAATCCGTACTTCCATAGTGCATGTGTCCTCTCCGAAAATTTAGTCGCAATACAAATGAAACCGGATCAGATTATTTTAGATAAGCCTATTTACATAGGTTTTACTGTTTTAGAGCTCTCTAAGTCACACATGTATGACTTTCATTACAATACTATCAAACCATTTTATAAAGATCGCGTCAAGTTGTGCTATACAGATACGGATTCGTTTGTTTATAAAATATACACTTATGATTTTTATGACGACCTAAAACATAACTTTTTACAATATTTTGATACAAGTAATTATAATATAGAAAATGAATTTAATATTCCATTAAAAAACAAAAAGATTCCAGGTCTATTTAAAGATGAAATGGGAGGTCAGATCATCACACATTTTGTAGGATTAAGGGCTAAACTTTACTCTTTACAGACTGCTGATCAGGTGATTAAAAAAGCAAAAGGTGTGAAATCAAGTGTTGTGAAAGATTTGAAAATAACGGACTACAAAAACGTTTTATTTAATGGTGGTATTATCCAAAAGAAAAATGTTATATTTAAATCTATCAAACATGAAATATTCACTCAAACTGTTAATAAAGTAGCCCTTTCAAACAACGATGACAAACTTGCAATATGTGTTGATAAGATGTCTACGTTGGCTTGGGGTCATTCGTCAATTCTTTAAAAAAATACAACATAAGACTTGTGCAATGGTGTGTGTGTGTGTGTGTGTGTGTGTGTGTGTGTGTATTTTGATAAATTTTAGTATGAAGGTAGAATACACACTGGATTATAAGCTACTTTTTATCCTAGAATAAAGTAGGTAACATTTAATCGTAACTTATTAAAATGTAAGTAGTATGTAGAATTTTAAAATAAATCATATAAATGTATAATTTTGAATAAAATATATATTTAATTGTATATTGTTTTTTTATTTACCTACCCTGTTTACCCTGATTTAATAAATAGTTGAATTATTAGTTAGTTAATAAGTTTATAAAAATCACCTTTCTTCGGTACCTACTTATTTTAATAAAACATTCATTTCATAACATAGTACCAATCAATTAAGTAGACCAGTTCATTGCCTTATGTATTGACTACAATGTAAAATGCTTGGTAAGCTTTTCTTATCAAGCGTCAACGATTTATAATTTGTAGATACGACATACGTTAAAAATACCTAACACGATATTCTAATTAATATAAGATATTTACTTGTCATTCTACAATGCATGTTTTTATATAAGTATCTATTTTAATTACGAATTAGTTGATGATTGTTCTATCTATTCTTAATGGTCTATGATTAATACGTAATGTAGAGAAATGCTACATTTGTAACAAATTGTGTTATTTCGTAAATACCTTTCGTCTTGAATAGACCAAAAATATAAACAGTAAAAATAGTCATGTCTTCGGTAAGTAAAATATTATTAAAAACTAAATTAAACACATTGTTTTTTGTAGAGATGTACTAATTAAAGTTTTTTATTTCAGTTTACTCAAGAACCTTACGACTGTTTTATCCAATGTGCTCAAGATCCTCGGTTGTTTGATGAAGAATTTGAGGAGCAGATGAGGCGTGAAGCTGAGTCAAAGACTGTTATCAAAGAAAAGAAGTCAACAATCAGACGTCGACGAGAAAAACAAAGAAAGCTAAAGTTAACGAAATCTTTCGTCATGAGTAGGTTAGCACAAAAAGGCATTAAGTTAATTAAAATTTCCATTATAGACTTGTGCAAAAATAACATTTCTGACAGTGATAGTGACAATGATGGTGAAAATGTGATAGTAAATGCCCAGTACGTTGTTAAAGATGCTGTTGACAGCGTAATGGATGATACAGAATCGTTAGTTAAGAAAATTTCGAAAACTTTAATAGATAATGATTTTAGATTTTAACAACATTTATTTTAATTAGTAATTACCTAATTTTATTTGAATACTTTTAAGTTTTTTGTGTATTTAAGGGAAATAAAATGAAAATATTATTTGTATGCAAAGTTTTTTTATTTTTTTACATGTATTAAATTAATTGATAGACCTGAATAGCATAGGTAAAAAGTACATAATTATTTATTTTCTAGATACATTTTTAAACATAACACGTTTTTGAGAGCGCACTGATTTAAATGTTTATAACAATTTAATTTATTATTTACATCACTATATTTTTTATGCAGTATAGATAAATTAGGACATTGGTTTTCATCCAATTCTAATATATTACAATTCTTCAAACCCAAGTTTTTTATCCATGTTACTTTCTCGAGACCTTTGACAACAATATTCTTATTTTCTAAATAAGGTACGATCATACGTTGAAATTCTCTATAGTCAATATATCCTTCGCTCCAATAAATACCTCTATTTCTTTCTAACCATTTAACTTGCTTTTTTTCATCACTTGTTAAATATTTGAACATGTACGGAGGTTTAATTAAAAATGTTTGGGTATGGTCTTGAGTGGCTAAAGCTAGTTCTTTAATAATGAAATTATTATCAAGGTCTTTAAAACCTTGAACATCCACTATAATAGTATCTAGATTCATGATACTTTTTTCACAGTATTGCTTAAGGGTTTATACTCAATTATACAGTCGTTCAAAATAAGACAGTATGCTGAAGTCCTATCTGGTATATCTGTATTACTTTCAATTTCCACTCTCACATCTACTACTGGACCACCTTTCAAATTATCAGCTTGCCTTGAACAGTCTATGACAAACAATGGTGTTAATTCTTTAAATTGTTTTTCACTAAGTAAAGGTTCCGAGCGGCGTCCATAATACGACTGCTGAAATCTTGTGTACTGTTCATATAATAAAGCAAAATTATTTTTAGCGAAATTTACATTTAGATTTTCATATGGAAAATAGTTTGAATTTAGGTACACCCTTATGTCACGAATATTACAATGGTCAAAGCGAGACATATCTGCAGACGAGTTATTTTTTCTGTCCGTCTGTAAACCAACGATTACATATCTTGGTTTTTCTATTTGCGATGAAGTTTTGATAGACCAAGTATGTTTTGTAGTTTTAGGTAAAGCAGGATATTCGTACAAATCCCAATTTCTAAAAATCATTTGTAGTGGACGATCTCTTTCTAAGACTTTAAGCAGACTAACTTTTTCTTTGTCTGAAACTTTAACATGTGGTACTCTCCATATGATTTTTTTAATCTGAACATCTTCTACCACTTCACCCGTGCTAAGTATTACTGAATTTAAGTTGGTGTTACTTCGTAACAGTATCAGTTCATGTCTACAATTTAATACAACCTTCTTAAAATCTTCGGCATAGCCTAGAATATTAGAAAGAGGGATGGAAGCAGAAAAATTACCACCAAATACATTTTTTATACCATCTATATTCCAACCCCAAGCATGTGATACTTTTGATTCATTTTCATTCATCGATAGTAGCGATTTTATCGTAGTAGTAATACCTGCATTTTTTATTTTATCAATTTCCACTCCATTTATTTCATACCTTATATCTTGGAATAAATAAAGTAAGGCATTATTCGTAAATTGTACACTAGTAGTTGTTTCTTTTTGATCATGTTTCTTGACGATGATGGTTCCTTCTAAATACAGGGTACTGGCTGATGGCAGTATGTATAGATCTTGTTGATTAATAGGTATTCGAATTTCATCATTCCTGTTAAAACTTGTAACATAGGGTTTGTATGAATGAAATTCAATTCCTTCGACTGTGTTATCATAAGTAGGAGTGGATAAAACATCTAAAATATTCATTTTAGCAAACCGATTGTTTTAAGGAATACTTTGTTGTCTTTTGTTAGTTTTATTTTCTTATTAGAGCGAGCTCTTATTTGCTTGATAGTTTGAGTTGGACTGTTGTTTTTAATTTGTTGTGGTTCATATTTATTGTAGTCAATCATTTTTACTTCTAAGATGTAGATAGAGCTGCACTTCTTCACCACGTAAATTTATCAACCTATTATTTATATCTAACAGCCTGATATGAATGCAGCTTATATTATTTTGATTGATCGGAAAATATATTGCGTTTTTGGGTATTTCAATAATCCGATATCCTGGCGGTACATTGAGTGCAAATTCGTGCACAATGTGACTGGGTTCTCCGTTTATATATGATCCACTCACAATATCACATTCGATCCGGATCACGGTTGTAGGCAAAATGTTTACTGGAAACTCAGACACATGCCATTTATTTGCTTTCAATGTCTGTCTTTTAAAACCTAATATACTTCCAAAAGTATCTTCTTTATCAAAATTTATATTTTTGTTGGAATATAGAGTAGTTTTTAAAGTATTGTTATTGCACTGTAGTTTAATTGTAGCATCTTTTATTTCAGATTTGATATAATCACTGATATCTTGCAATTCGTAACTGCCTTCAGGTATTTCAATAACTTGATTGGATCCATAATATAGCTTGTTATTTCTTTTATCAATATTTGGAATAGAATTAAATGTTGAAAAATGTAACAATGCGCATTCATACTGACCATATAATTGCAGTGAGTTAGGGTAGTAAGTAGATAAATCTGACGAATTACCTGTTATCGACAATGTGAGAGACATTTTGCAAATGGTTGAAATGAAAGAAAATCATACGATTTATACTTTTTATTCCAAAAATTTCTTAAGTATTCTAAACATAAGTGTCCACAGTTAACAGTATTAAATTTTTGTAACCTTGTATAGTTATAAAACACATTACATTTTTTAAAAAACCTCATTAATTCCTTTGGAGGTTTTAAATCTCCAAAGCTATCAAAATATTCACAATAATTACTAACTTTGACATAAGCTACCCAATGCGTACCTTTATTTTTGGAATTGTCTAAATTGACGATACCGCATTCTATGTATTTTGGTCTCCTCGGTAACTGATCTTTCATATAGACTCCTCGGAAGTATGGGATGTCTCTGGCATACTTTTGAATATCTATGTTAGTTAAGGCACGTTTAGGTAGCTTAGTGTTTAGTTTTTTTGAGATTCTATAAACAAGCCTTTACCTTTTTTGTATGACTTAATATATAAACCCTTGCCTAAAGCTAAAGCCTCCATAGTCTTATTATGTCGTTCTGTTTCTTTCAAATTTTTTTGCACTGCTTTGTAGTCATTCACTGTCTTAGCAATACCAGCTGCACCACCAGCTAAAGTTCCTAAAGCCGATAAGCCAGCAAATATTGGGATTAAGGGTAAAATACCTCCAGTCTTAGGTATGGGTATAACACGAGGTACACGAATTTTTGAAGTTCGTTTGATTATTTTTTTTGCAACCAAATGAGCTGTGTTTATTAAAGATTTATTATCTTTCGGCTTGAGTTTTTTAATTTTTGATTTTATTTTTGTCAGAAGATTATTAAAACCCTTAACACCGGCACCTGATTTCAATTTGGCTTTCATAACTTTGCTAACTAACCATGAGCTAAGCTTTTCTCCTTTTCCTGCTGATTTAGATTTTAGCCGCTGTTTAGCCATGTTAAGTAGTTGTAAATCTGCTTTATGTCGATTGATTAAGTCAGATTGGTTTTCGTAAGCAATGTCGTGTTGCATACAAGCTTCGTCTAGCTTATTCACACCTCGATCACCTCGTTGTAATCTTTTCTGTAGTTTAGTGCCCGGACCGCAATAGTTGTAACCAGGCAAATGTAATTCAAACGGTAGATGATTAATTATACTATTTACAAGTCCACCACCTTGCATCGCTTAGAGCATAATGAAATGAACAGATCAAAGAATATATATATTATATAGCTTAACCTATAATTGCCGTTCTGTCAATCCAACTATTTTCTGTCTTACTTAAACCCAACCATTTTACATACAGTTTCTTTCCTTTTCTTTTTAAAACTTTCTCTATCAAATACATGTTTGGACAGTAAGATCTTTGAAGTTCTTGTTCGTAAAAAGTTCCGAGTATTAGTTGTTTTCGTTGATCTTCTAAATGATAAGTCACAGGGATGGTTTTTTTAATATTTTTAACAGTAAATATCTCAGTAGACCAATTGGGAGTGTACCCTTTCTCGAAAATATGTTTGTATTTACTGATACGAACTTTGTCACCAACTTTAAACTTAGGTTTGTTCGAGCTAGATACCTGTTTTCCAGATTTTTTAATATTATTTTTTATTGTACATTCGTTACGTTTATTAACATCGCAGGGCTTACATTTTATAGTATGATGTTTAGTATTGTTATACATATAAATAGTATCATCTAATACAGAACCAATCCATTTGTAATTTCCGTTAAAACTAAATCGTTTATATAATTTATTTTTAATAGTTTTAATCAACCTCTCTACAATCGACGCTTTTTTAGTAGAAAAAGAAGAGTAGTGGTTTATGTTGTATTTTTTCATTAACGATTGGAATTCAGTGTTATAAAATTCAGTCCCAAAATCAGTTTGTAAATGGATGGGGCGACGCTGGCTTTTGGTAAGTATTTGCTGAAATGCAAGAGTAACACTGTGCTTATTTTTCATTTTTAATGGTTCTGTCCAAGCGTATTTTGAGAAACAATCAATAACTATTAAAATATAGCTATAGTTATTGTTGTATCTTTTCACGTTCTGCATATCTATTAAATCAGCTTGCCATAAATCATCGATCCCTTTTAGTGTAACAGAACGACGTAGAAAATTTTTCCTTGCTGCTTTATGTATTTCATTAATAATCTCCTGTTTGGTCATTGCGTTGATTTATTTACTTTAAACAAATTGTCGACCTCTGCTTTAGTATAAAACTTATCTTCTGAATGAGTTAAGATTTCAGATAACCTGGCTTTTAAAGTATTTTCGATAGAACTTTGAGTATCTACTAGGATTTTTGTACGTTGTTGCTCAAACAATTTACTAAGCTCATGTATTAATCTATCTTTAAATTGATCGACATATTCTTTGCTAACTGCGTCGTCTGCTTCTAGAGGAAGTCTAACCCCTCTAAGTCGTGAGTTTTTCAAATTGAAATCTCCGTTTTCAGATTGTAACAAGGCGTTATTATTACACTCAAGTATTTCTGATAAACGTAACCTTTTATGAATAGAATGTCCAAATTTATCTACATTCATGTTTGAGGTCTTTTGGTTAGAAAGGTGTAAAGTAAAATGAATCAAACTGATTATATTTTAATTATTTATTAATAATTTTACTTTCACGTAATTCTTCAATAATAGATATAATTTCATTATCTAACCCTGTGTTACCCGCATCTCGGGAAGCAATTAATAACTTCAACCTGTCTACTAGTTCATTAGGATCATCCCAGTATACGAAATTTTCATTTTTCTTCCATATTTTTGTCAAAGGTAAACTTCGTCCCTTATATTGACCACCTTGATAAGTATTTTGCTGGGAAAAAAGAGGTTTAATAATTTGCATATATTTTTGTCCTTTATTACTTTTGATTGGTTTAGAGCGATCAAAATCTCGACGATGAGCATTTGTATCGAGTAGCATTGATTTGTAATGCTGCAAATCACTCTCAGCTATCAAATCTAAATTTACTTCCTTTTTGAACAACAACTCTTTTAACCCAGGAGATTTGCGGTATTCATGTCCAGCTACTGTGATTTTATCGTTATCGATTTTTATAACAGCAGAACCTAGCATTAATTTCTTGCCTAGGTTTCGTACACCAAATGGAATATCTAGCGGTTCTTCTGAGGAAACTGACCAGGAAGATATATCGCTGTCTTCATATTTATTAAATGATTCATACGAAGTGTTACTGTCGCTATCAGTTTCAGCTTCATTTATATCTGCATCATTATCACTAGCATTATGTTTTTTTGTTCTAATGCGATCTTCCAATATTTGTTTTTCATTAATAGGAGTTTTTGTTTCTTCGTTGGTAAAAGGTAAAATACTTTTGGTTTGCTTACTAATGCTAGCTATTTGGTTGAGAGGTTCTGTTACTGGCTTAAAAACTGATTCCAGCGCTTGATTTTTATCATTCTCAAAATCTCTCATTTTTCGCACTTTTCTTTTTACAGCTTCTGTAGCATCTACAATTTGTCTTTTTAATTGTTTTTCCATAACAATAAATAAGATTGTTATCGGCTAAGAGTTGTCTGAAGAATAAGTACATAAAGAAAATGAATACTCTTTAAATACGGTACAGATATGTTATGACCGTACAGAGCTATTAATCGAATACAACGAAAGTGTCCAATTTATTTCTATAACATCCATTATTCTTAGAACAATCTTTATTTATCACAACATAGCTAAAAGGTTCACTCCATATTGTTGAACACATTTTACGAAAATCAAGCCAACTCATGTCGGTGTTGACGTGTTCGTCATAAACATGTTTCAAATTAATTTCATCTTGTTTAAATAGTATGATTAGGTTAGCATTATCTCTCACTAATTGTTTAGGAACCTTACTATAGGTTTGATTTAGATAAAAACAATCAATGTATTTGTGTCTGCCTATTGCAAAGTAATCACGCATATTATTTTGATTTCCACAAGCAACATCATCGAATATAATCACTGAGTTTGGTTTTGCATCCTGAACTTTTAATACTTCATCATTTTCTTGAAATTTCTGAAATGATGCACCAGGCACATGTTGCAAGACCTTTTCCAAAAACATGTATTTCGGTTGGTATAGAGTTTTTGAATAAACATAAATATTTTGAAATTTTAATCCATTCTCGTGAATAAGAAGTCCAATTAATAAATTTGTTTTTCCACTATTAGATGGTCCACAAATAATGCATCGAACTGAGTTAGGTAATAATTCTCCATGACGAATAATGCTCTTCGAAATATTATCACATATAGTGTTTATCTTCAATGATTGTGGTTGTTTAACGAATCTCATGTTTGATGCACGTAGGTTTAGTTGATAATGAGCAAATAAAGTATATACACAAACATTTATGCTCACCTCTCTGAGATCATATGTGTTAAATCGATCATTTAATGAATTGGAGGGCACAAACTATCGTTAGAGCGTTCTCCTTCAAAAAATTCCTTCTCCAGTCAAAGATAAGTCAGAAAACAAGTCAATTGAACGGGTCGATCGGATAATATTGTGCATTCTGCAACACCGTCGGCGCAAGGCGAACGGAGTTCGCCGAGCGACAAAAAAGGTTGGGGTTAAATTGAACGGGTCGATTGGATAATATTGGGCATTCTGCAACACCGTTGGCGCAAGGCGAACGGAGTTCGCCGAGCGACAAAAGGTGGGGCAGAATGCCCAATATTATACTACTTTCAGTGATAACAAAAACGAAATAAACAATGTGTTTATAAGCTTGTTCCTCCTTAAATCTGCAAAATTGTAACATATTGGTAATTTATGTTGTTTTGATGTGAACATTTTGAAATAAAATTGTTTATTGAGTTGTTAATTATTATTTTTCTCACCTATTCTTCTTTAAGTGTAGCATTGTCCAAGCATATCAATGGTTTCTGTGGTCGTTGAAAACTCCACAAACTAGAGTTCACCACTTCCATAAGCCTCATACAAAATGACTTGCCATGTTAGCTCACAAGCTAACATGGCGATCACAAAGCGCCTGTGACGAGATATGGAGGTATCAATTCTGAAGATGGAATGTTCATAAAAAAGACTGGGGAAATTTCAGAGCGAGCTAATTTATTTTGCGTTTCTTTTCTTTGCCGTTATCTCAATATATAAAACTCAAAGGTGACTGACTGACTGACATAGTGATCTATCAACGCACAGCCCAAACCACTGACACGGATCGGGCTGAAATTTGATATGCAGATAAATGTACGTAGGAATCCGCTAAGAAAGGATATT
Source organism: Macaria liturata (assembly GCA_964023185.1). Taxonomy (NCBI): domain Eukaryota; kingdom Metazoa; phylum Arthropoda; class Insecta; order Lepidoptera; family Geometridae; genus Macaria; species Macaria liturata. Next base: position 11,451,195 of record OZ026823.1, on the reverse strand, counting down.
TTCAAATGCCACCTTTAAAGGGGTAAAACATGTAAGTTTTATTTCTTAATGCGAGTGAAGCCTATATAATAGAGCAACCACTAGTTTGTAAATAAAACAATAATAACGTGTTTTTGCGTTATTAAACTTGCATTGCAAAAAAAAAACGTAAAATCAAAAGACCTGAAGTTTAAAAACTGTAAAACGCAGTGAAAGGCTCTGCCCTGCCTCTTTAAAATATAAGAAGTACGCAATGGAGAGCTCACGTAGTACATGACAGAATCACTCAACTGATCTGCTCATAGTGAATACGCTGATCGTAGATAGAAATCAGATGTAATAACTAAAAAAAAATAAGGCTTCTCACATGCACTGGTCTGCTCTATCGAGTCCTCTTAACAAAGTTGACAGCTGTGTCATTCATTACGTAAAAGCCATGCCAAAGCCGAGGTAAAGGCTTGTTTCGATTCATTTCGTATCTGACTCTGAAAGGGACTGGTTCTATCACAACGTCAAAAGGGCAGTCCGTGCTATTTGCGGGGTCCAGTATTTCGAGGACTACAGATATTGCCACTACAAGACCATTAGGATAAATTATGTGGATATATAACAATATAATTACCCAATGATATCTTAATAATATTATTTTTTTATATAATATTTTGTTTTCCAAGTTTTAGATATTGGACTTTTAACAAATGTGTTATTAATAAAGTATTGTATTGTAAAGGCTAAGTTTCATTCAGAATGGATGTTTAAATTTCTCTAGTTTACAATGTTAATAAAAGTTTTCTAGTAAACGTTAAAAAGTAAGGGTGCTTATAATTAAAAAATCTAAGAAGGTTTCTTGGACGCTGTTCTGAGATCTACACTACTTATTTATTTATCTGTACTTCAGTTTTCCAAAACATGAACAAACATGGACAAACATGGACAAACATGGACAAACATGGATAGTAAACTTGTGACGTTTATATAAATATTTTTTAAATCCTAAATATTTATTTTTATATATAAATAGTGTCTCTGATATACTTTGTACTTATATAAATAAATTTATTTTTATTGCTTAACCGTACTATAGTCAAACGCAAACCTATCTCACGTAACTCAGTATGATTTTTAAAAATATTTTATCCGTTTCTAAACTAGAATAGATCCTGGCAGATGATGCTTTCTGATATATTACATATTATATGTATTAAATTTGTGGAATATGAATCAAATTTGTTGAACAATGGTTTCTAAAGGACAGACTAAATAAAAGGTTCTCAATTTTTTATATCCTAGTCCTATGTCAGTTTGTAGTTCACGAGCCGCATATAAAACTCTAGCGGACGGAATCGAGCCGTAGAGTCTGAGCACATGTACGACTGCGGATAAAATTCCAACTAAAAAGTTTAAACTGTTTTTTTATCAAACAAATATGATGAGACGAGCAAAATTTGTGACTACTCACTACAGCATAAAACTATAGTAATATGATGATCTTTAAACAGAAACATAACCGAGCTTATAGCTATCTATACCTATTACAAATAAGTAGCATAAAATTAGATTTGATCAAAATAATAATTTGATTAAGTTTAGGTAACTAATTTTAATGAATTAATTATGCAGGTCCTTCATATTATTGATGGTACTTCCCAGAAAGCCTCTTGCAATAAGAGCCACAAAATTGTAGAAGCATATCCAAATTCTTATAAACCGACACAGCACAAGTGCTGCCCCCACCCCCATACAGAGTTACCCAGCAAGGACAGTAATAGACAAACCCGATTACAGATTTCCCCTCGCCGCCCTGATCCCGTGTCGGGACTCCAAGTTAAATCGATTTAACTGTTTGTTCGACTTCCGCGATACTGTTTACATTGAGCGATACGGCATACGGAATATAAAACGTTTCCTTAACGTTAAAACTAAACCTTGCCAGATGTTATGGACCATTTTAGTCAAAGATGTATTAAGTTGTCATGAATAAAAAACCTATTTGATTCTTTATTTCTCTGGATTACTAAACTACGCTCCTTCTACAGTAGATGGCAGAGCTAACCTAAATTGTATCACATTTACCTGTTTACAAATAAAAATCTTTTATCTTTACCTTTACTAACCCTATTTATAAAACTCTGATCTTTACTTAAACCCCATTCATAGCACTCTTACAGATCTTACAGCTTACATGTCTATCTATCCAGACTGAACATCATAAATTGTACGTATTATTATTTCAATAGATACACATCAACTTCAAAAAAATCTATATTTCGTCTATATATTAGGTACATATTTCTAATCTAGATTGATATGAATGAAAGTGTTTTGAATTCCTGATTGTACGTACCACAATCAGGAATTCACTACACTTTCAAAATTTAACACAAGTGCTTACAATATTTAAGCGTTTTCATGACCCTGATAAAGCAACGCATAAGTCCACGACAAACGAAGAAATTCCTCTTTCGAAGTCGATTAAAAATTAAACCAAAATCGTGTCTGCTAGTTGTAAACAATACCGGATTACGAGACAGGGTCTATTCACTGAGTGATGGCTCCGGATTGTTTAGATTTATTGTTGTGTTTCAAAATACCTACCTATAATTATACCCCTTGTAAGAACCGATTAGGACGAGATTACGGTGAAATATTGCACGGTGTTCTCATGACAATTTTCAATTGCTTCGGTATTATTTCTTTATTCATCTTTCCAGAATCACGGGACTTAGCCCGGTATTTTTAAGGCATTAATGGATCCGTAGCGAACACAGAGAGGACTTTTAAGTACAATACAATACTTAAAATTAGGTACAAAAATTACAGAGAGTGGATGTAAGGGTATAAAAATAACTATTTCAGATGTGAAGCTTGCTACTTTGCTTCTTTAAATGATAATGTAGACTTAAGTTTAACTAGAAGTCTCCTGATACTAAGCAAAGTTATGGTCTATGATTTAGCACGTTTGACTAGAAGAAACCAACTTACTCTCTTTAAGTTCCTACGTGGAGAAAGTCCTATGTCTTACTTAATCCTTTAGAAATCAGTTATTTATTTTGAGCATTAAAAAAAGCTATATTTACATGAAAATTTCGCATAACTAGGCATTGTTTGTTTTTTATTGTTTAAGTTTTTGTTTCTATCTTTATTTGTTTAAAACTCATTGTAATAATATGCAAAAGATAAAGTTCTAGGTATTTTTAATATTCTGTTCAGCTTAGGATAAAAGTGTTGAAGTGAGCGTTTTAACAATAAGATTTTAGAGGGTATCGTTAATTATTTTCAGTTTGCAAGAAGTTTACTTGGAAATAATAATGTAAGTAAACTTCTTAGAATTTTGTCTGGGAATGCAGACATGGTTTGTACATTTTCTATTTTCACTAACGCTAATTTAAGCAAAACTAAGCTCAATATTTTTATATTTTATATATTAATACATTTTTCTTTTTTTATTGGAATCATTCTTTATTTTTTTACAATATCTTAAGAATTCTACACGAGGTTAAGATACATATTACCGAAAAGATTAAAGCTAATTCATAGGCTGGAGAAGTAATTACAAGTCATAACTATTATTTTCCAGATACATTATATCAATCTGTTTCTAACATAAAATGACTTAGATGGTAGTCTTACAGATAAAGCAAAACCATTTCAAATCTGCGCCCAATAAAATGGCGACAATTTTTCAGGCCCCAAACCTCAATCCGGGCGTCATATCGGAACGAGCATAACTCTCGTTTGAAATAGAGCATCCTGTTTAAAGAACAATGCTACGTAATTTATACCCGCTACCAACAGTCCTTGGCTGGAAACCCGCCAGGACTTTACATAATAAACCGGGAGATGGCGCTTTGGCGGTTTTATATTCCATGCTTGTCATACTTTAAACGCATTGCGAATGGAGACGGTGGGGACGAGTTATTTCGTTAAGTTGTAGGTTTTTTAAAGATGTTAAAGTCGGGATTCCATTCTGCTCCTTAGAAAAGTTGCGATTTTTATCACATCACGATTCGTTCCGATTGGTATGTCAATCTAATACATTAGTGTCTCTATTCTGTTAGGATTTAAGTACATATGTGTTAGTACGCTAACTAAAACGTACCTCTTTGTTTAGGCTTTGAGGCGGGTAACAGGTTATGCACATTAAACAAAAAATACCGATTTACAAGAATAATATCTAAATGCATGTATAGCGTCTTTCTAATTTTAATAACAAAAACAGGAATTAATCTTTATCAATAAGACTATGAACAATTAACTATGAACGCCTCATTCAATATCTGTAAGGGATGCATTTTTTTATAAGACAATATCTTACAAACTATTTAAGTATGGATCCACGACAAACCTACTGATTATAAAGTCACGAAGCGACTGATTATAAAGTCACGAAGCGACTGATTCCAAAACCTTGAAATCGTAGACAAAGGCTAAGCTATATTAATCCGACTAGCTTACCTTGTAGAACTACATAAGTCTATATATATGTAGGTGTAGGTATAATTTAGTACATCAATAACAATTACCTGTGATTGCGCTGGAGCTAATTGCGTGGCAAACATTATTAGGCGATCTAATTAGCAGAGAATGACTTCTAGGCTTCAAGTCACTTCACACTTCATATCATAATAATATAAATAAGTTGACGTTTACAAGTATTTACAATATAGTTAAATGATGTTAATTAAGATACGGGAAAAGAATTAAGTCAAATGTACTCAATTATATTAAAAATTACAATAATTTATATCAATGTTATTTTTAAGATCCATTCTTAAGTTTCTTTTCTTTATAAAAAATAATAATATAAGATTGAATAAATATGAAAAAAGACTTATTTTTATTAATTATAACGGTTTATTGGCTTACATTTCATTGCCACCCACCCGCCTGATTCTAAAATATCCCACTATACGCTTGCTTAGATCTCATTTATTTCTTTAGTATCTGAATATAGCAGATATAATCATAGCAGAGTCACTTAAGGATTTCTCTGACGTATTTCATAGGACAATCTAGAACATAGGTTTCAATGTGTCAAATGAAATAAAATGAATTATATCAGCGCAGTACTCTGTCTTGTCTGCATTGTCTGAACTATCACTGGATTTTAATTCTAAGAAAACACTTCTTTTAAATAGTCCTAAAGTTTTTTTGTACATAGGTACTAAAATAACCTCAAATTTACAAAATGTCCGTTTGCAACGTTACTGATGCTGACAGTACTGGTCTACTCTGACCAAAACCTTTTTTTTACATTCTACTAGTCACAAAAAAACATTCAGTGAACTGGTTAAGTTAGGTCAACGTTTACTTACGCGGTCACTTGTGAACTTACAAAGTTGTTGAACCATGTGCCTTTTACACATGTATAACTATGCATCTGGAAAATGTTCGGGAGAGTCAGCAATGCATAGTAATTATTTATTAACATTTTGTTCAAACATATTGTGATTTCTTAAAGCCTCTTTTTAAGAGGGTGATAATTATAAAATCGGTTTGACAGGGTAGTGATAGTGAAATCGGTTACATGTTCAAAAAAGTATATTGTAAATCACCGGCATTATAGACACACTTGACTCTTAAAGTCAAGTGTGTCTTTTCCTACACTGTTTTTTACCATAATTCAAATGTTTAATTGCAACATAAGTAATTGCAGTTTATAATTTTTTTGTTTATATAAAGCCTTGGCAACTTTACCAACCCACTTAAAAAACCACACGAAACAGAAACCAACATTCTAAAGCAACATTTAAAGTACAAATTGTGCAAAAGAAATCCAAATTCAAAGTGGATTCGTATAAATTACATCATGTGGCAAAGTTTTTACTGTTTGTATATTTTCTGCTATTAAATTAAAATGATTATAATATATTATAATGATATTAAACAATATTAAAATACCTACCTCAAACTATTCTTGTAATTCTGCTCTTTGGCAACCGTTTACGGATTAAAAAGCCACACAAAACAGAAACCACATTTAAAATAAAAATTCTGCTACAGAAATCCAAATTCAAAGTGGAATCGTATAAATCACCGCGGCATTTTAAGTCAAACGCGTCTTCGCCGGCATTGTTTCCTCCTGGAAGCTCGTCTTCGGACAATTTATCACCACTCCGCGAGATGTAGACCGGAAAAAGAGCGCCGGCAATCCGAAAAATATTGCACGCGAGAGATGGGAGTGTGTGTGGACAATGAGTGTGTGTCGATGCAGTATGTGGCATCGATAGTTTAGTTTCTGCGCAAAATGGTCACTTGAATTTGGTAAACATTTGACCACAAGTATCTAATTACCTTATTCACAAATTATGATTAAAGTTTAATTATAAAAAAATATACAAATGAGTGCCCTTTGGCTTTTGAATTGAAGCTTTCTATGATGTGTATTGTTGCATTGAAGTCACTTTAATTTAAATTTACATACCAGTAATAAGATTTTTGAGTCATGAAGCTGATGAACGACGTTGTGGTAGTGGTACAAGTATGCTCACTTACTTATTGCCATTGAAAAAAATTAAGTAATATCTGGGTTACTGTAACGCCTATTTTAAAGCACACATGTACGATCATTGTTTAAATCCAAAGTTTAAAATACAAAACACCGCATATCGTTCAAAAATTAAAACAATGTCCCACCACTACGCTCCCACTGCATAAATTCAACCCCGTCCACAATGACACGACAAAACCACGGTTTCAGAACTTTCTTATCGATAGATCGATTTATCGACTATCCCATCTCTGGCTATCCAAGTTGAAGGGTCTATTACCTAACTGGGATTGTTCGTAACAACAATAAAGAAGAGTTTTCCTCTTTAGTACAATTAACGGACTGTCCTGGGTTGAGGCAATCAGGGATGGTTTTTCGGATGCCCATTAAGGATGGTTTCCTTTTTGGTCAACTATTTGTGTGGACATGAACGAACAGAACATAGTGAATAAAGCATACATTCCAATAAAAATATACATATTTAAGGTAATGCTGTTTCAAATTTAAATATTTTTTTTACTAAATGAATGAATGAATTCATATTATTTTGTTAATCGAGCACATCTATACTCTACGAAGAAACTTTAGTAAACCAGCCCCAAAGTACCTAACAGTTCATGGCAGTAGGCTAGTTTGAGAGCTAGTTTCATTTCAGTGCAAGCGGCAAACGCTACCGCAGTTTTACATGTGTTTTCTTTCATGTTTTTTTGATAGCCATTGCGGTTTTGACGTCATTACAACTGCCAATATTTTAAGTGAATCTAATTGTATTATCTTATTTCATCGTGAGCACAGTTGCACACATCATACAGCCATACATAAGTTTAGTTTCTTTCTATCTCAAATTTTCTTGATCCAGGTCGAAATTCCTCTGATTTAACACTGTATTTTAGACCAATAATAAACTGCATTGAAATGAAAACAAAAACGCAAATCTATATATCTTACTGCGTATTACACAAGCTTTCTGATATTATGGTCTTCCAAAACGTACTTTCAATTTACCTGGAAATCACTAAAACACATTTCCCCCTACAATTTTCGAGCGTATAAACTAGAGCTGTATTTACCTAAAACTCAATAAGTAGTCCATTAGCATTTGAAGAGAATAATTATTCGGAATGAAAGCCCCGGGCTCCGTCGTGCCTAAGTTTTAATTACTAAGCTTTTGATGAGTTAGATTAGTATAGGTAACCCCTTTGTTTTGGCGCGTAGGTGATCAGGAATTGACTTGTTATGAGCACTTCTCTACATATTATGTACATGTATGTGTATAATATCAGAACAACTACATTATGACTTGCTAAGCATACTATTTATATAGGTAGATTGAGATTATTCCTTTAACCCGTGAGAAGGTGCGCAATTTGCTCAAAAATTTAATTCAATTTTTTTTTGTCTTTCCCTTGCCACACCTATTCAAGCACTTAAGTACCTTCCTAAATATTCACCCCCTTTCCCCTGACGCAATTCTCGATCCGCTCAGTGGCGTTGCAACCGCGCAGCAAGGCGTTTGTGGAGGCCGTGTACCAACGTGCGGCAATTTGCTCATCACGCGCCCAAGCAATTACTTTGCACCGAACATGTAAAATACATGTGTTCAGTATGTTTCGAGAGGCACATTAGTGTAGATTTAATGGATGAATAACACTTTTTAGTTTTTGTTATGTAACAGTTTTTATTGTGATTTTTATGAAAAGTGCCAAAAAAATTAATGAATACTAGGTTGTTTTGTTATTTGCGTTAGAAGTTGCTATTATGTTTAATAGTTTTGATTAAAATACTTGTTTTCTTCCTTACTAAACCTTGTGTTATTAATTTTAAATACATTATAAGCCAATAAATATAGAAACACTAAAAATATAAACATTTATGATAGTGTGAGCAATTTGCTCGCGCGCGCCTACTCGTGTAAGAAAATGAGGCGCGCCTTCTCACGGGTTCAAACTAAAGTAACCACACTCCATCATAGCTTTTGCAAATAATCAAACAAACTCTATTTAATTTGAAAAAAGTATAAGTAGTTTAATAAAAGTTGCACTAACTTGTAAGGGTGGTGTACCTACAATACAGATGTACTTATTTTATTGTACAGCAGACAAATACATATCTTAGTGTACCAGTTTTTTTAAAAAAATATTTTAAAGATGTCACTACCAACCACAATTTAGAAACACTAACAGCAAAATATGAACCTACATTGTACTCATATAACAGCAACTAAATATCGCAGTACTTCTGCCAACATAAAGCAGACGACTGTTTTTACTACAGGACATAAAACAGTAATGTTTGCTCAAAATAACATCCCCGAACATAAAATTGGCTGATACCAGAATATCGAAATTAATCTGCAATATTACGAGTTGTACAGTTAGATTACTGTACTAAGAATCAACGCAGTTTGAGAAGTAACTGGTGTTATTACATGACTGTATGGTATTCTCATGTGTCAACCTTGCCAATTGTCTCACTAATCAGTGTAAAATAATATAAACATTTTTTTTATGTTACTTTACGAATAGCTTACAAATACATCGATAGAAAGGAACCTCTAATAGTTATGGCTAAAAAAATGTTGTACTGTGATGAATTTATTGCATTTTATCATTAAACATGCAATCCATATATTCCACAAGAAAGATAGATGATTTTGGTTGTTGTACAAAAATAAATTTTGATATTAATTCAATATTGCTTCAATAATTATACATGTGGAAAAATGTCTAAAGGATCAATTGTTTATTAAAATAAGTATTTTATTTTATTTTCTTCGTAGAGTGAACTAACCATAAATATGAAAAGTTAATGAACGACATTATTAATACAATTTTTTGTTAACAACTAGGTCGTGTTATTACTGTCTCGTAAATATTTTATGAAGTTTAACTTGCCATCAGCGGGCTTTGTTTGAAGGTTCAATGTTAGATTCATCTTATTTAAGAGCCCAGTGTACCTACCCATAATACTCAGAATACAGAATCTGTATTCTGAGCCATAACATTATCCTAATATGATGTAATGAAAAAAATATACTTACATTTACTAAAATTAGACTAAAAGAATAAGACTACTTATATTGAAAATCAATTAAAAGAAAACGTTACTTGGCAACGAATTAATGAAATAACTTATGGGTTAGGACTAATTAATTAAAAACTCTTATATTCAATATATGTATTGATTCAATGTAATTTGATGTAGTCCAGAATCTACCAATTAAAAAAGTAATTGTATAATAATTAATTATGTAATTGTATAATTAATAGTTATTTTGAACATAAGTATAAAGTTGTAAATAAGTCTAACAAGTTCTAATACGTAGATTTCAAAATATTTTTATAGTGACATACGTCACTTCACTTCTGAATATGTAGGTCAAACCATTATTTAGCAAAAATGCAAGGCAAACATGTCCCAAAAGTTCGGTACAAAAATCCTAATACATTTTATTAATACGTGATTAGTATTCCGGACGACAATAGGCGCATATTGTGACCGGCTTCGACACCAATCACGGCTGAGCTAACTTATCCAATAACAACAGCGGATTATTCTGGAAAGATTTTGGGGATTCTATTTTTGAAAAAAGAAAGTGTGGTTCGGCGGTTGCAGCGTCTGCTTTTCATCTTGACGCACCGTTGTTTGAATACGGCTCTACACCGATGACTAGCATTTTCAAGTTATGAGAGGATTTACACTCGCTTAGCGATCGTGAGAAAACTGTCATTTTTGAGAACCACAATATCCGAGGACATGTGGTTTTCGTGGAAGGACTTGGGCACCCACCACGATGTATCTGCCCAAGAGACCTCCCCTAACGAATTTATTAACGACCCTCAGTCGTTAGGAAATACGAGAGAGACATTTTTAAAATAAAATAAATAGATGCTAATTACAGGACTTTTGCACAGCGCCATCTAGCCCCTTACTTAAGAAACTTTTTGAAATTAATTGTATAATTTTGGCAAAACGTATATCTGTTAGAATTGTATTCCATCAATTTTATCGACGGTTATTTTTTACTGACGTGACCATTTCAAGCAAAAACGTTTTAGAAATGTTTGTTGAAATGTAGGTAATCAATTTTTTTTCATCCAAATTTAACAAAACAAATCTAAAGCATACCGGAAAATTTTAACTTGATATTCCAGTTTAAAAATCCACTTTATTCTCGAAATCGAGTGGAGGCTGAATATTTAAATTCCAATCTGTAAAATGCAGCGACCGGCGCTATCTCTCACAGAATAGGTCCCGCCTGTCGGTATTCTGGGCACGTCGTCTTACGATAGCAACGATATCTTACAATATTAATATTGCCTCGTTTTATTTTTTCATTAAATCTCGTGTACTTAATTTGTTCTTTTGTAACGCTCCGCCAGTAAGCCAGGATTTGGTGAGGATCGCTGGTTTTGATTAGGGATTTTTATTAATAGTCGTGATTTGGATTCGGTTCGATTGAGTTTGAGGTTACGGCGGCGACTTTGAAGTGAAGCGTGGCAGGCGATTGTAACATTGTATTGGAAAAATATTATGTTAAAATATTTTTTTTTATCTATATTTTAAGAAGTAGTTTTGTCGAAGCCGACTATGTCACTCTCATAAGGCTTATACATTTAATATACAATTAAATACTATCAATAAAATTACTATATAATATCTAGCAGAATTTTGGCCTCGTCCGAAGTACTAGGTGAAGCCAGGATACTGCTACACAGTCTAACACTGTTGTTATTACAATTTCTATTTACAAAAAATCGCTGGCGTAAAGTCTCACCGCGGACACATTGGTTTTTAATTTTATTTTCTAAGTTTTTATTCAATAAATACTTTTGAGAATAAAAAAATTAATTAAAGTTTTAATCAAATATTTATTAGCACTTATTCAATCAACAAAACGATTGATAGCCTACACTGTACGAGTAAATCGTTTTAAATTAATATAAGCTTAAAAATAAAAGCCTAGTATGTAAACAAAACTAAATTTAAATAAATAAGCCAAATTAATGTTAATTTAATTATTCAAACGTTACAATGAATCGTTCTGCTAATATGTTAATGTACACGATTAATTTAGCAGCTTCGACAGTTGAATTTTCAAAGCCCATATATATATCTATCTATACCTATACATACATATAATAAAGCTGTTACCGGTCAGTGTCTGTACATTGAAGATAATGGAAAAAAATAGATGAGGGGTCTTTATTGATGCAATAGAACACAAAAATCATATCATATGTTTGTCTGTTTGTCTGTCGGTACCAATGTTTGTTCGTTATAGACTCAAAAACGGCTGAACCGATTTGTCTATGATTTTCACTAACATGTAGGTGCATTTTTAACTTAACATTTAGTTTTTATTTCATTTCAATCGGTTCGTAAATAAAAAGGTCATGTTCCTTTTTATCTCAAAATAATGCGAGCGAAGCCGCGGGCGTCCACTAGTTATACATTTATGTTAGGTATTCATAGTAGGTACTAGCCAACGTTTGATCCTTGAGCAAAGATAACATAATAGGTAGTACATACATTTCTTAGTAAAACCACATTATTTATTTTGTGCTAAAATTGGTTTACTTATTAAATTTTTCCTAGAAAAACCAAACAACAGAATCAAAGTAATTATTTTCCATTATTGCCTTTCCCAAACCGACACGTGTAGTATAAACATTACTAACATAGTATAAACATAGTTATAAACTAATAATGAAATATCCAATACCTCTACAATTTAATATTACTCTAAATATTAGATAAAACAGATTCCTTCACCTCGGAATGTAATAAAGCCAATACATGTATCCGGGGGGACTAGCACACCCACATTAAGTGGTACAAATTGTCTAAAGTTTACTCTCTATTGTTAGATTACAAGAACAGCTTAAAAAATCATCTGTACCATACACAAGTACCCTGACTAAATGTTTTATGGGTATTTTATTGCGTATGTTTAATTAGATTTGATAGAGTTCAAATAATATGAGAAAGTTTTTATTGTGGCATGTTTGTTTCTGACATTTTAATTTGCCTTTCTAGGATTTTATGTTGTATCGAATATATAAATTATAATGATTTGATTTCATAGAATAAATAAAATGTTGCTCTTGAAAACCTATAGCCACCATTGAAATATTAAGTATGAATTATATTATATACCTACCAAATGCCTGTAAAAGAAATGCTTACTCTCAGCTTTGAAAACAATATTCCATATTTGTGCTAATATATATTTTAAATGTCGCAGTACTAAGCCCGTTCTCTTCAGAGATAAAGTTCAAACATTGACGAAGGAGTTTCACAGAAAAATTACGGGAAAATAAACTTTAATTCAAGGTACTAAGGGTGATTTAAATCGAGGGTTGTATGGAGTTTCTTACGTGTTTCAAGATCTGGCCAAGTTACGCTTCGTTACCTCTTCGACCTCACTTCGTTTACTCGCTTTTTTTTGCTTTAGACTCTAGATTAGGACTGAGGTGTAATGGAGTTTGTAGTTAATTGTATCTTATTTATCAATGAGTTTAATGTGGAATCATTTATGTAACTTGTTGTGCATCTAAACATCCTGAATAGCTTATTTTTTTTTGTAATTGCAGTCAAACAGTTTAACGAACAGAATGTATTTAAAAAATAGACAATAACATACAGTGATAAATTAAAATAACCACCGACTGAAATTTTACATTGATGTTTTTAATATATGCGCATACTTTACCTTCAGCTGCAATTTTGCTTGTGTTTGGGTCGCTTCTCGAATATTATACCTATAATATATGTAATAAAAATGATAGTCAACTGGTAGACCTTATATTTTTTTTTTACATTTTAGGATAAATTTCTAAAAATAAAGCACTTTTTCACCCTCTAACACTCTTCCTACATCCCCTGCCTTAATGCGAGGAACGTTATTTTTCGGCGCCGTATTTTCGGGGCCCAGTTAATTTTGTTACTCGATAAACTCTAATGTAGTGTAAATTTGGTAGCGTATAAATGTCACTCGGGAAATGTTACTCGTTTGTGACGCGACACGAGAAATTTGCGAGCGTTGAGAGATTTGAAAATCAGGGGATAATTTTCGATGGTATTAGAAAAAGTTTTTGTATATAGTATGTGGTCGTTTCATTTTTGGTGAACCCTATTTACATATGTATATATTAAACCCGAAAGTGACTGACTGACTGATATAGTTTTATCGCACAGCTCAAACCACTGGACTACTACTACTTTTTGAAGAAGCTGGCTTACGTTGGACATAGACATCCCTCTGCTGGACGTAGGTCTCGCTCCATGCTATCTACATAATGATAATGTGATTACAGGTGATTATGAAGAACTGCAACGATCAACAAAGGCAGTGAGTAGATAGGCGATCTAAATAAAACATTCACTTACAACATTATATGGATCGAATCATGAATATGTTCATATTAGCATATAATGAATCGTTAAATTAAAAAAATACTCGTTATTTCGGTCTTAGCGGTAAACATATTACAGATAGGTCTAAACACTTCACTATGACTAACATCATTTAAAATTTTCGCTACCATCAAAAACTGATCAACCCTGAATTTTTAATAATATCAATCACTTAGCCCAATATCTCAATCTAAAAAGTTTGTGTAAAATCTTAAAGCATTTTTATTCGTATAAAAATTCATTACTCTTTTCCATGACGCGCTCTTTCGATCTCCGATTCACTTGAACTAAATAAGATTCTTCTAAGTTTCAATTATTTGACCAGCAATAGAAATAAATTAATCTAGAAAGATGTTCCAGAAACATTAAGTTCATATCGTTTACATAAAACATATTTGATCTTAATACGTTATTTAACTAGTAACAGATTGATTTATATTACGAGTACATCATTAACTATTTTATTTAACAAGTAAATAAAACAAACCGGTACAACACATAAGCAAATAGATCCTGTAAAAGTAGCTCATAAAACAACCAAATCGATGATCAAAAATAGGTTGCCAGTAGTGCTTAAAACATCAGGCAGGCGTCAAACGTAGGCCTTATTCGTGTTAAAAAATTAGTGTTAAATGAATAATCCACTAAATAAATTACTGGTAGGTATACTTGTCACTGTAATAAATCAAATGTTTCATGCTATTGATGGGTTTTTTAGACTTGTATTTGTCTCCAATTGTGATCTGAAAAAAGTCTTCGCTGTCATTTTCATAAAACTGCTGACCAAACCAATGTCTCTCCGAGTCTTTTTACAAAAAGTCCTTTGGGAGTCTTTCTGGAATTAATCTCTTAATTCCCTACCCTTTCAAGTACTGCTCTGTAATTAATCTGGGATATTTTGCGGAAATCTATACTCAAGTGCCTGAAGATTGTATTCTATTTCGGAGTAAATCGTATACACTTTGACTTTATGACTAGTATTTTTTAATATAAATTCAACGTATTTTTTGACGTAGGTAACTTTTTTGTACAAATAGCATACGAGTATAAACATATGTATTATATTAGAATCATACAGTACACGGATACTATGACATCATGAATGTATGTATAAATTTTAAAAAAATATAAAGTATACCTATTTTTTGCTTATCTATTAAGGTTTTTTTTTATATAGAAGACATACATAATTTTATCTCTGTCTCTTCTGGTGACTTGTTAATTTAATTTATTACAATAGCAAATTGTCATCTTGTATTTGCCAAACAGACATTAGATGGGTAGCTTTTGGGATTGAGAAGGTTATGTTATCAAGTAATTGGTATTTTTCGTAAAGCGATTTATTTTGATTTCTTGGCTAAACCTCGGTGTCATGTTTACCTTGTTTATGCAAACAATTCTATCCTAATTTGTTATAACAAAAAAATACTCACAGTTACAAAAACTGTTTAATAGTTTAATGCAAGTAGTTTATTATCTTTAGTTGATTTGATGCCGGTATTTTAAACGACAAGTTAAAAAAAGATAAGTTTGATTCTGAAACTTTGCGAAATCGTGAAACAAATCAGCTGTTCTAAAAATAGAATACTCATTATGAAATGTGTAAAGAACCTATTTTTTAGTAAATTTCCAATAGCAGTAGAATAAAGAAATTGTGAATTTCTTGATTGTTTTTACGTGGTGTAGGTTTGTGTATGACTACAGCCTGCCTGATGTTAAGCATTGCTGCAGCCTAGGGTGTAACACGTTTTCTTAGAAGATACCTATTTACTCTAGATTTGAAGGATTGTAGTTCGCAGGAAACACACAATATTCAAAAAAAAAATGTTTCTATCTATGTATTATTCCTAGGTAGCACAAACTCCAAAGAACCTCCCAGTATAAGCTAACACCGTCTAACACGAGAGCCAGTAGAAGCTCAACTTGCAAAGTGGAATACTTCAAGGAGCATCGGCTCCTTGCTCTATTGACAGTTTAACAGAGTAACAATATTGGAACTGAAGCGTCGATTTCCCAACTCTGGTAGAGCTGCTTTTTAGAGTTACCATCTCGAAATATCATCAAACAAATATAGTATAAAAACAACAATGTGCTTACATTGCTCTCGAGCTGCTTTAGAGCGGATGTTTTTGATTTTTAATAAGTAAGTATGAAGTGACCAACTCTGGTGTCAGAGTTTTCAAACCACCCTAAGGCCTTTGACATGGATTAACGACCAACGGACTATGACGAATTTATATTATCTTTTCGTACGGTAATAGTATAATAATTCTGAGTGTTAATGTGAGTTAAACTACATAAAATTATATTGTATTTATAAACTGACCTATTGTCACAATATGAGTAAACTATGATAAATAAATATTTTGATCAATTTTAATAAAAAAAATATGATGACGATAATAATGATATAATTTTGAGAAGTTTTCAATAAAACAATTATTATTATTAAGTACTTTACTACTTACTAATTAATTAATTTTACTTTACTTACCAATTTTGCTCTAAGGTACCAAACTAAAGTTAAATGTATCTTATTGCGACTCTCTCTGAATCTGTATAATATCAGCTGTATTGTTAAAATCAATCATTTTAGTAGCTACAGAAACATAACTGAGCCGAATATACAATTTAAAAGAACGTCTAACTCAGACAAAATATTTAAACCTTTTTATTACACCAGCATTCGTCTCTTTCCCAAATTTATTAGCATACTAAGCCCACCCAATTGAAATTCAGCGCCCGCCAGTCGTCACCGTAAACTAGCTTCGTAAAACATTAATTACCTACGTAATTGGTGAAAGCAACGTTACACAAACACGTAGCGGCGTAAATTTACTTGACAACATTAGCTGAAACACCTAACAAAATTTTGTTTTAGTACCCCCATTTACGTTTTGTAGTTACACACGGGTCTAAAGGATGGATAGCTTTTTTATTGAATTGAAATTTAGGAGCTTTAACTAAATATGTATGCCTGGAAGAGATCGCTTTTAGCGATAAAGCCGCCAGTTAAGACACTAGGCTTAAGTTTTAATATTTTTATGTAAATTTCTGTATTGTGCTGGTGTTTTTAATAAAGTGTATATCTATCTATATATCTATCTGTTTATGCTAATGTGCTTACTATTTGAGGGCCATGACTCTCCTTGAAGGTATACATAACTAAAAGATCTTGCGTGTAGTTAAACTGTCAACAAGACATTTTGCTCTAGTTTTTATAAATAGAAACGTTATATAAATATTGCTAAGTTTATGGATTTATTGTTTTAATTTATTTCCTTCCCTCCTTAGTAATGAGAAATACGACTAAGAAGAAGGCTCTACAATGAAAATAAATATTCCAAATAAGTTTTGCTCATAAGTTTTATGATATTTTTGTAGGCGCTCTACATTTTTTCTCTACAATGAGGTAAGAATACAAAATAAAGTTATTTCACATTAGCGTAGACACTCTACGATACTCTCGTAGAGGCTCTACGCTAGATCTACGACGTAGTATGTGTATGAAACATTAAATGATATGGTCTGTCGGCCATTCTATATCGCCAATGTTCCTGAATCTAAGCCCATCCCAAGGCCTGTCCATCAGGGCCGGACTGTGAGCATTAAACCTTAATGTCGTCACAGGGACGCATTCCAACACTAAGTTACGAGTTTACTCTCTTGATGACGAAGTTTGTTGCCACTTTTGTCATTTTTGTTCTGGGAATTTTTTAGTGTTTTTGTTTAATGTTGGGGAGTTTATATACTGGTGATATATTATGTGGAATATGTGTTTTAGTTTTTGGAGGTTTTCATGAAAAGTTTATTCTAATGTTATAATGTCTTCTCTACAGGCGCTATCCAGAAATAAAACTCGTACATTTTAGTAACAAGGAAACAATGGTTATAAAACTCATATATGTAAAAAAATATTATTTAGAGTAAAATTAATATGTAGCGAACATAAAAAAAATTAATAAAATGAGAATTTTATAAACACTATAATTCCTGTTATTATAAACAGCCATGATGCAGTACTAGGCATCCATCATTGTTGTTTATATTTTGTTAGGAAATATGTCCTTTTATTTTGTTCCTTAACGTCAATTCATCAAACAATTCTCCAGTAATAAAATTTTACTTTAAAATAGACAGCCAAATGGGCACCAATTACTCTTAATAAACCTTTCGAAAAACGAGAAAAAGCGTACTTTTTACGGTAAAAAATACACATATTTTCCTTTTTAACAGCATCTCCATCCACTAATTACGTAAAGACGTTGACACGACGGAAAAAAAAACACAGCAAAAATAAAAACGGGGACAAAAAAGGCAAGTACACACAGTGCATATTTTAGCCACAAAATACCACGATTTGAGGCATTTTTAATGTTGATTAAAACCTAACTCTTATACTTAATTAGTTAACAGTCAAACTAATTTTGTCTTTAGGTTACCTATACTGCACATAAAGTAGATATTTTTAATACGATAAGTAAACATGGTATAGGTGATATAAGTGGTCAAGTTTTTGACTGTACAGTATAAATATCTGCCATTATTAAGGCCAGGCTGTTAAAGCCCATGCTAATCTATTTGTATTTTTTTCTGTTTGTGGAAAACTAAACCTTCATGGGATTTGTGGCAAAACTTTAAAATCTCATGTCATAAATGCCGCATTGAACTGCGCAGCTTTTGCTCTTTCCATTGTCGTTTAAGGTAACAAAAAAACATCGCTTACATGTCTTATTTTAAATGAGGTAAGGGTATTAGAAAAAATACTATTATCTCTATGTTTTTTATAATTTACCAATGAGTAATAGTCAGAAATGATCTAAGTGGCTAGTTTCTGCGATTTGTGGCAAACTCTACTGTCTCATGTCCCATAAGTTGTCGAAATACGCTCGAAATAACCACGCAATTTGTGGCAACAATTCAAAGTCCCATATATTGTAGAAATGCGCAGGTTTTCTTCCTTTGAGGAGGCCCTTGTCGCTGCAGTGTGGGTAACGAAGCATCGCCGCCCACTCGCACGGGATGCGAATGCATGCGGGACTGGGCGCATATACGGGAATATACTACACTCTTACACGAATGCTAATTTTATTCATTTAAATTTAATGTCGATGCCAGACAGTGCAAATCAATACCAACAGTAATTGCTTCTTTGTAGGGAATTATGACTACTTTGTTAGCTTAGTTGGTAGTGGCCCTGCCTTTTAGTCTAGGGGTGCGGGTTCGATACCCGCGTGACACAAGAAATTATGCATATCAAAACTGTGTGATTATTTGTGTTGAGTCTGAGCGTTTTTTATGTATTTACAAAAAAATGTACATGACTGTGTAATATATTCGTTGTCTAGCACCCATAATACAAGTGTAAGCATCGTATGGGGCTAGATGGCGCTGTGTGATATATCCTGAAATATTTATTTATTATTTATTTATTCGCAGGTGTTTTGGCGACATTAAACAAATAGAAGGCAATGTCTAGGTATTTTTTTAACTAGATAGGCTCACGCTTTACTACAACTTCCCTTATATTAACCAACGTTATAATAAAAGTAAAATAAGTAGTACAGGCATAGGGCAGAGCAGTCTTTCCCTGCAGCGGGTTCTATAAGCCGAAGATGATGATGATTAATTTTATAGCTGTTTGTAAGATGTCATACTATAACAGCGCCCCGTGGTGTTATCCGAGTCCGGGTTAAAAACTCATTTCCTGAATGTTGTTATGAAATCTTGCTTTGAACAATAAAATTGTCAAGCGGTTTAATAATATAGAATTTATCACTTCTTCACAATTATTACAACTTCGAAACTAACCATGCATTCACAGCGTTGTTTAATGTCGCTTTTGGTTTCCAAATAGTAAAATAACGCGTATCATGTGTGATAAAAAAAACGATTTTACATATGTATTGCCAGATGTCAGTCCGTATGTTTCCTCAGTTTACCATATTATCTGCGAGGAAGTTTGCCGCGAGTACATGCCTGCAGGTCAATGACCCTAGCTTTGCTTACTTTTACAACTGTCTTACAGTCTCCGAGAATATTTCTAGTTTCATCAAGTAAGAGAATAAGAAAAATAGCATGGCTCATGATAAGAAGCATAGTATTAGTAAAATGGAAATCATGATAAAATATGTGAGGTTCCCTTCGGGCAGTAGGCAGAGCACGTAAACTATCTAGGATTTTCATAAGGATATCTTTACTATTTTTATTAATTGATAGTAAATACTTAATGCTTAGGTTTATAGCACTAACAATTATATAATAATAATAATATAATGAAGAAAATGGGTACCAAATACAAGTTTTTTTATTTATTTTTATTAATATAAATAAGTTTAGATCAATTTTGAGGCCAATCAAGATAAATTACAACTTACATGACTGTTCACAACTATCCAAACAGAACGTTTCAGGTTCTGTATTAAAAAAAAACTGTCCGTCTGAATATATCTTTCAAAAAATAACTCTTACACTGTTATTTAGGCCTCTAGGTCTAGTTGTTTACAAAAACGCTGTGAAAACTTTTCTCGTCCATTGCTATCGGAAAATAACAAAAAAATGTGAAGTTAAAAATACGGATCTCGGTCAAGTGAGAAATTATAGAATTTACTTGTCAAGCTATACTATAAAATATTTTCTAGCTTTGGTTTAATGCACATGATATAATAATATACACTCAAGTTGAATCTAAGTTAACATGAGGCTTACATGTCCAGTGTATTGTATATTTTAATATAAGTACTATACATCTTTACTCATATCTGTTTATAGCGGTTTTAAATCTCGAATGAAAAAAAAGCAAGTCCAAGTGAATAACTAGTTACTATTTATTCAGGGTTCAGTGTCCGTCTTTACTTACGACAATAATATTAGAAACAAATGTAGCACAAGTTACACATACTCATTGTGCGTTTTTTCCGTATTTAAAGCACCTTATTACAAGTAAGTTGGCACCAACTTAGTGCCTTCGAAGATACGCAATTAAGACATCAAGCACTTAACCGGTTTACTTCGTTCGCATCGGGTTTATCTTGTAGAAAATTGGGACGCCCCCTCGCTTGCCGAGAGGTTGACACTGGTGTTGACCTTTGTAGAATGGAAAAAAAAATATTGACGACCTAAATAGGATAATGATTGAAAAAATGGTTGCTTACTTGGCAAAATATGTCATAACCGACGCACGTTTCTTAATTGAGTCCGTTCTTGCTTTAAAACCATTAAAATTACTTACTTTAGTTTTTTTATTATTACTTCATTAAATTGGAAACACGAGTACAAACTCAAAAATAGGTTACTCTAATGAATGTTTTAATTAATATTATAATTACCATTTATTACAACTAATGCCAGCGGATTGTTATGTAGTTAAACGTAAACAATTCTCGTAAAAAAGTGACGCTGCATAATTTACATTGCAATCGACTTATATATCCATTTATTGTTGTCGTACTCGTATATTAACTTTGAAATGTAAAAAAATGTGACCAAACGAAAATTAAATGATAGTTCTTTAGTGATCTAGAACCAATAACACCTGAATATTACTGAAGTTGGGAAAGAAATGGCTTTCTTTACTTTATTTAACGTAAAAACAATTGCTGATGATTATTCAATGAGAGAACCGTTCTATAAAATTCAAAACTCCTCTTAATTTCTTTGCGCCTAACCTCTTTACTGTCAGCAATATCCGGTACCAAGTTCATTACAATGTATACCCTAAAGTTATTAAGTTAAAGTTGAAATTGCAATAAAATGGAGTGTTGTTTATTGAATGAAAAAGGATGTCAAACTGATGAATTACTTGAATCGTTAGGCTTACGTTTCTGCGAGAACCGAGTTTGTTTATTGCGAAGTATTTTTATTTGAGTAATTTTGTTTATTAACCGGGGACTTGCCCTAGTAAATACAACTATAGATGTAGTCCAATAGTAGGGTCCCGACTAGCGTGCCTTTGTATCGAGTGGGCAGTTATTTTAATTATACGTGATTTAAAGTAGATAAATAATAAAAATGTAGCAGAGTTTATACGAGTACAAAGTCAGTTTAACAGTTTTTAACATAATGGAGGTAACAAAGGAATCTTATTTATTTTTCAGGAATTCCCAATACACGATATGCATATAACAAAAACGTTTAGTACTCTTAAAATGACTAAACAGATGAAATATAAACTTGGAGGCCTTATCCCAAAAACATTTGTTCCAGAAAACAATATGACAAAAAAATATAAGTGCCGAGGTAAAATGAGTGAATTATCTAGTCGTATCGAAATATGATTGACGACGAATAAAAACAGGAAAAAGTCTTGCGTAAGTTACTACATATATTTAAAAAGATTTTAAAACACATTTTTGCAGCCAACCGAGATCTGAGCAATATCTATTGCTTTTACAAATCTATCAAAGTGGAGCTAGCATGGGTATCCAGATTTCGTTCTTTGCAGTTAAGTGCAGGTTTCAGTTCACGGTTCATCTGTATTGCCCTGGAGTATGGCCTCATATTGCATTCCTTTTGCTCAGACAACTTTTACAGGCACTAGCTTTCGCCTGTGGCTTTGTATGGGTTTATGTACTAGTGAAAAAGTATACGTCCATACAATGATACGTATTTTTATATGCATATTATTCAGGTACAAAGAACAAATGCAAAATAAATTATCGTAATTAAATTTACTAAACATTTAAGAGCGATGCTCTTGTCTGTGCAGTATGCGCCATTCTCCTCGATTTTTTGGATAAGTATAAAATTTCAACAATATCACTTTATACATAACAACAACAGGGTTTTGGCCACCAGATCACTTGAGATTATTTCCATAAATGTAAGTGACACTGAAGTCCAAAGTGGAAAATACCTACACTACACAAATAGATCAAATTGAATGCTGTTCTAAAGGTTATGAATATGTTTAAACATGTATACTTACGCTTATTTCAGCAAAACATAATGTGCGATGTAAACAATACGCACATTTGTAAAATATGAAACTAATAATCAATAATCCCTACAATCCAGGGGTCTTCAAACCTAGAGTTAATAGGCATCATCTAGGTAAGCGTGTTACACCCTAGGCTGCAGCAATGCTTAACACCAGGCAGGTCAAACTTTAACCTATCCCACGTAAAAAAAAACATTGTAAAAATCTATATTAAACACTTCAAACCACCAACTACAAAGCAAAATTTAATAAAACCAACAAACAGACAACTCCATCACGCTGCATATAAACTGGTAAAGTTATAGTTCTGAATGCGGATGCTGAGTGCTTCTAGAATTGCATTGAAATGTAAGACGGGGACTAACGAAGTGTGACGATTCCTCACTGAGGAATATTAGATGTGGGAGTGAGTAGAATGGTTGAAATAACTGGGTTGAGGAAATAGAAGTATGCGCATTTGAATGAGATTATTGTTATGAGTAAACGATTGAATATCCACGGCTTTGTTAGAGTTGTTTTGAAAAAAAGAGGCTATATCAAATATTGCTACGATACGTTAATCCGTTGCAGCGTTAAAAACAGTTAATCGACGAACCAATAAACTCTTTTTTCGATCTATATAATGTAGAAGGAAAGTAAGTTTTGACAATAAGAAAAGTAATGCCATTTTAACTAATTCAAATCTAAAAAAAAAACAAATTCATTGTGTTACACAATATTTATTTAAATAATATTGTGATCATGATTGAATTTTCGTTATTATACTCTAAAATTTGGGTAAAAGTTGTCAACTCTTAATTAAAATTCCGTTCTCATCGTTTCTACATCTCAAGACCACACCACTCTGGGGCTCCAAAGAATCGGTTGCAGAAATTGAGGTTAGGGAAAACAAACATTTTTATATAAAAGACTTCGTAAGAAAGAATCCTGTTTGAGAAATTCTTGAAATTTTTATTGGAAAAGGCTTTTGTTTTATAACAGATTTTTTTATGAATACTAGAGGCAGATTTCTATGATGTTTTTTAAACTTGGAATTTTGTTACATTCATATTTGGAATTTTGTAGGCGTTATAACGAGACATGAGACATGCTTTTATTTACTATACTATGAAAAACAAAAATAAAAAAATTTGGTTAAAGAAAATCGTGTTGAAAATCAGATTTTTGTAAAACGTAATACATAAAACGCATAAAACAGTAGGCACGGATACAAAGACAAGTATTTAGCAGAACTGTGCCTTATCATTTATTGAAGGCGGTCTAAATAGCTATCTTCAAAACTACCCATACAAAATAACCCATCCCATAGACATATACGAGTAGATGCTATAAACTGAGTATAATATTTCACGACCCCTTGTTTATTCCCATGGGGCTAGTCTTATAGCCATGACGCATAGCCATCTGATAAGAGCTTTATATCCTTATTATTAACTTAGCTCCGGACAACTAACTTCATTTGACTTTGTAGGATGTTACTCACTTAATAAGTTAGGTTGGATACAAGTGAGTAATCTCATGTCACGCAATTATTGATTTACTGATATAAAAAGAAAGAGTGTAAAACATGACTCACGACTTGATTACTTTTACATTGTTTTGTATCTTTCACGAATTATCAAAACTATGAATGAGACAACATTAATTGATAAAACTTTACATTCATCTTGCCTATTTTTATTTAATCGTGAGTTTATCCTAAAGGTTTGTAATATAAAAGTGGTATATAACATGTTTGATCAAACTACAAATTAAACACGTTGCCGCATATGTGTTAGATATCTACTATGGAATGCTATTTATTATAAGCAATCTTTTGAACGCTTAAGACTTTAGATTGCCAACAAGTTGTTAGCATTAAAAAAATCTAAACGTTTAATTTTTAGTCAATGCATAATATTTATAGTCTAACCCAATCATAGACAGACCCAATCACATTTCTGATAGGGTCATGACACGTCTAGAAAGAAATGGCGAATTATCATACAAACGTCAGTAAAAACCGGTACCCGCTGTGGGGACCGAAACCGGATTGTAACCGGTTTTATTTTCCGGAAAATTGGCAAGTCATAATAATACGCTGAGTCATAAATAAGGATCGGCATTGGCCTTCTCAAGGATTTCTTTTTACGGTACATTTCACTCTTGCTCTCAGAAGGGTGAAGTCGCGGTTTACGCGTAAGCGATTTGAAATAGAGAGAAGTTGATGACATTACATTACTTTACTAAGTACTCTAATTAACAATACAATACAACAATACAATACAACATATCTATACCTATTCTACCCTATCTATATTAACCTATCTTTTCTCCAAATTTCTGTTGAAGTGACTCGAGTTTGAAGAAACAACTTCCTTGTGAGGATTTTTAAATAATTTTATACGCTATCAGCCAGACCATTGTTACATTATATCTCCACTAAAACCACCATAGGTTAACAGCCAATTTTTATCAGGATCATAAAGCCAGTAAAAACACATCACATGATGATCACACGTTACATACTATATGGTAATATGTTACACTAGCTGGTGCGCGCGACTGGAATAGTTATTACCATAAAAACGATTCTAGTGAGTTAATCTTAAAAGATAGACATATACTGTCGCGGACATTTTATTAGATCATTTTAAGAGGAATAATTCTTTCATACATATTTTTTTGATATCTTGAATCGTTTTCGCAGCGCACGCAACGGAAGCTCTCAAAGATGAATAATTTTCCCCTTTTTTTCCACATTTTCCATTGTTTCTTCGCTCCTATTAGTTGAAGCGTGATGTTATATAGCCTTAAGCCTTCCTCGATAAATGGTCTATTCAACACAAAAATATTTTTTCATTTCGCACCAGTAGTTCCTGAGATTAGCGCGTTCAAACAAACAAAAAAACTCTTC
This sequence comes from Macaria liturata, assembly GCA_964023185.1. Classification (NCBI taxonomy): domain Eukaryota; kingdom Metazoa; phylum Arthropoda; class Insecta; order Lepidoptera; family Geometridae; genus Macaria; species Macaria liturata. The sequence goes on along the minus strand of OZ026823.1, from coordinate 11,425,473 downwards.
AGCTTTATAATATTCGATAAAACCCGTAGTGATTTTTTATTACGTTAAGCAAAGATTACAGAGGCTTTAAGTTTATTTATTTATATATTTATTTGTAATCAAATTTTGAAATATAAAATTATATACAACTGCATTTAGCTTAACTGTCTAGTACGTCTAAATTTAACTAATGCAAATCAATAGTATGTTAATCAATAATATGTAATCAATAGTTAGTATGGGGCTAGATGGCGCTGTGTGATATGTCCTGAAATATTTATTTATTTATTAATATAAATCTAGTACTAGAGTAAATTTTGTACTTAAATCGCTTCATCTATTTCCATAATTATTTTTATCTTAAGCGGATAAACAGTTTTAGCTAAGACAAGGAATAAGCATAGTCACAAACTATCATGTTTTCTATGCTAGTATGATTGTCTTCTCTCATAGTAAACCCTCTGTGCGAAACAATATATACGTGAGAATTACTCCACCCCTTGTAGATAAAATTTATTTGATAGGTTCAAGACACGGAGAGGTTTTATCAGTCAAGATTTTATTCTTATTTGTTTCGTTTTTTTATTTATTTTATTGACAAAAACATCTAAGGAGTCAAACATATTCACAGCTTGTCACCAGAATATAACTCTTTATTGATCGTATTAATAAACTATGGTAAATTTTGAACAATATTTTTAATCAGTTATGTTATGTTTCTTCAACAGTCAAAATTATAATCATCATCATCATCATCCACAGCCGGTTTTGTCTCACTGTTGGGTATAGGCTTCTCTCATAGTATGCCATTACCTAAAATAATGACTTATTATTACATACATATGTCATACTTTTCTTATGACATTGATTGATATGCAATATTTAAAACTCAAATATTTATTATGATTAAAAAATGTCACAAAAAATAAAAACTCAAGATTCCCTTTGGGAGAAAAGTCGTTGCATTTTGAAACTAAATAAGATATTGCTCGTAGTCAGAACATAAAATACCAATTTGTACCGAAACTTTGAAATTGGTTTTACATCCAATAAAATGAAAGAACGAAATAACTTGCACATGATAGAGATAGTTTTAAACAGATACTGAAATCTGGAAAAGACTATGATATGAAACCTAATATAGGTGTCATATACTAACCCTTGATATATTATACAGCTTGATTTGAAATCATGACATCAATCTGAATTCGTGTTTAAAATATGAGGTATACAATAATATGTTTAATTATTTCGTGAATCCTGACTTATCATTATAAATTCACAGATAGAGAGATAGATACATTTATCTTTAATGCACACCAAATAATCAAAAAAATATATATGTAATGCATTTTTTAAACAAGATAGGCTCACGCTCGATTATTAGATACAACTCGCCTGATGTAAACAACATTGCAGTCTACAATCTAGTACACTTGCCTAGAAGAAGCCGACTGCCCATCTACTTGAAGTCTGTATAAAAAGCCATATCTAGACCTAAATTTAGGTCTAGCAAAGAAAGTTCCGCATAAAGTAACAGAATGCCATAGAGTATGATCTTGCAAGTATAAAATATTGTTCAAGCTAAATAAAAAATAAGAAAAATAAGAATACGGCTGTACATACCAGTGCGTAGGTATTAACACGACAGAAGTCTCAAAATCTTTCTAAATATATAAAACTCAGAGGTGACTGACAGACTGACTGACTGATATAGTTATCTATCAACGCACAGCCCAAACCACTGGACGGACTGGGCTGAAATTTGGCATGCAGGTAGAGGTTATGACATAGGCATCAGCTAAAAAAGGATTTTTGGAATATCAACCAATACCACTATTTGCTTAAACTACGGCTAGTCGCTTGAAGTACAAGGAATTGGCCGAACTTCGAGAAGAATGGCGCATACTCCACTAGCAAGCACCTTGCATAATTTTGAAAGAATGAAATGTATGATATCTCTAGGTATATAATTCTCTGTTAGTTGCAAAAACTTCAATGGTGCTGTTTGCTGACTTTTTAAAAGTTTAATTATGTATTTAGAGAGAGCACTAGTCGCTTTAACTATTTATAACTAGACAATTTGTACTTTTTATCACTAGGAAGGACTGAGCCCAACCAACGGTAATTTGTACCTAAAGTTATTCTTGGTTTTATTTGTTAAAAGATTATTTAATTTCCTCCGTTCGTAGCTTGTTTAATTGTTTGTTGGGTTTGTTTTACGTTTTTATACTCCTGTGGAGTTGGCTTAGTTTCGCTTTTGTCTATTTAACTTGTTTTAGTAGAAATGTGGTAGAGTTTGCCATGTTATTCTTGCAAATGAAGACTATGGTGTTGAGAGTTTTGGAATCGCCCCAGAGGGTAGTAAATTAAAAATAAACATTTATTATTTTAGAAACAGATATTTTCTCAATTCCGTAGAAAAGTGTGTGATCGACAAAAAGCCGGTTTAAATGGCTATTTTCCTAGAGTTTCCTTGTAATGTTTCCCCCAAAACTCCTTTTCCGATTGATCCCCCAAACCATATCGGATCTTAGCCATAGGCCTTTTGTTTCCCAGAATTACTTTCCTTACTGTTCTTATGGGTACGATAAAACTGTTACCCATAGAGTTGCAATGAAAAGAGTTTTTCTTTACTCGCCTTAGAAAAACTAAAATACTAGGGAAATAATTACCTACTACAAAGTTCCGATTTTATTATATTCAAAACTTGTTTGCATCAGAAATAATTCTGATTTAGCCATATCGTTATCAATTAAGTTTAGCATAATGCTTAGAACCTGAAATCGGTCATCAAGAAAAGCCCTCTATCAAATTCTATATATAAAATCTCCTTTAAGCATTTTTCCTGTACATTTATGTTTTGTATACACATTTTTGTTTGCGCCAGCAGAAGGATAATAATGTAGCACTACTTGCTTACACGCTGAATACAGCATAGATCGAATTATTAATCTAATTATTTTATTATAACTTTTAACCTATGAAAAGAAATGCAAAGAAATATCGACAAAACTAGTTATAAACTCCATGTCCCACCACTATTTCCAAGCAGTCCCTACCAGGGGTAAATTAGGCCCATGTCTTGATGACGCCGGACCGACAGCGGACTTATTTGTGACCACTACCTTACTTGCTATTGGCTAAAAGCTTCCTAAATATGTAGAAATTTTAGATGTTTCTTTTTTTTCTGTAAATCCTATCCTACTTCCATTTTATTTTTTCTTCAAAGTGAGAGCGAATCAATTTTTATCTGGTAAGCACGCTTCATCTTAGGCCATACATAGCCTTTGCTTACCGTCACGCAAAACTATGGCCAAGTGCATACCCGTTTTAATTAAAAACAGATGTATTGAAGGTGTATTGTATAATCAAAAATATAATGATTTCTTGAGATTTTGTTTATTCGTAAAAAAAAAACTTTGTATTAGAGAAACGCTTGGTATCCAAAATATGAGTTGAGATAATCTTTCTCGAAATAAAATTTAATAAGAAAGGATTACAAATTCTAACAAAAAAAAATTGTGGGCGGCGAAAGATTACGTAAATCTAAAAGGTTTCTTTTATTAAAGTGAAACGGGAAAGTGCGATTTACAATCAAGGTTCAACGATTTCGTACAAAATTATCTATATATTTCAATACAAAAAGTAAATCTTATCGTGTGGACATATGTATATTGCATAAAACTACCACCAAAATGTTACAGAGATTTTCTTTTCTGCGTTTGAATCCTTAGTAATAAGTAATTTCAACTTTGCCTCAAATATTTATTTTTAATTGGCAAATATTTGTGTTTAATTTCGCAATACGCGTGAGAATCTGAACTGCACAATAATTTATCTGCTACATGAACTTTACTGGCTTTGTGGTTATATCACAAATAAGAGTAATAAAAAACAATATTAATTTAATAAAAAAAGGACTACTCTATAAGGCTCCAATTCCACCTTTAGCAAAAAGAACCCCAAAAATCCTTCACCGAAATTTAAAAGCGCTTCTCCATTATATGACACACTACCACCTATTCTGCGTCGTCATCGTTACACGTTACAAAAGTGGCCCCAACAAAAGTGGCCCAACTTTAGCAGTCGCGACGTAGTGTTGTGAATTATAGGTGTCCCGGGAAATCTTTTATCGAGTTAAGCCATTATACACGCCCGCGAGACCCAGAGGGTTGTGTTATAATGTATAAACTCACTAGTGGTGCCGTCTGGTGTTTCTCTTCATAATAGTGTGATGTATAAATACATATTACATGACATTCCATCGAGCGTCATTTTGCCCCATGATTAGGAAACATCGATATTAAAGCCAGTTTCATCAGGATAACTGTTGACACCAGAGCTGGCTACTCTTATGCAAATTTACTTACTTTATCAAAATGTATGTGACAGTTTTAACCACAGTGTAGCTTGACCGGTGTCGCATCAAGTGACGTTGTTGACAGCTGACTGTCAAATATAATAAAAACCATCCTACCCGTTTTGGTTGCTGTAATGTAAATAAAAACAATCATTTACACAAACTAACCTGCTCTACTATAATATTGGTGTGATAATTTATTATACTTATTTATGTATTGTATTATATAAGTCTGAGTTTAATGTACAGTAGTTAGCAGGCTTGAGTACCTAGGCGGGAATTTAGGGTCGAATTATTTACTCAGTGCTTGGGAGAATAAATCTAACTTAGCTGTTAAATTTATACGTATAAATTCAACTTGAATTCTGACAACTTTTTAATTTAATTTAGAAGGTAACTTGTCATAATTAGTTATTTTAATGTTAATGTTGAGGATTGATATTTTAATAATCAAGTGATAATAAAAAACACAACATTTTATTAGTTGCACACCGAAAGGTAGACTTGTGGAGAACTATTTACTAATATATTTATATTTTATACCATCTGTCTGTACCTATAAGTGCAATAAATAAATAAATGATTTTATTAATATCAAATACGCTGAAATGTGTTTGTAAAATAACATACCTATAAAATTTTCCAAAGACCATAAAGAATTCAGAGAATTTTCCAATGTGGTTGATTCCACAAATAACGGTTCTAAAAATGTCATTGTTACACAATAACATGCAGTTAAATATTTTAAGTGTAAATTTTGTAAAATAACATATTAAATTTTCTAAAGACTACATAATTATTCGAAGAATTTTCCAATGTAGTTAGTTCCAGAAATAATTCACAAACAATTAAAATCGATTCCAAAAATGTCATTGTCATTAATACACGATAACATGCACTTACATATTTTATTTTAAGTGATCTGTCAAATTTTTAAACCATCATTTCACAACATATTATCAACATTATTATAACATGAACTCAAAAAAATTGCTCATTATTTAGTGAAAGGTTATCTAATACACTTACCTAAAAAATGGGTTTACTCTTAATTTGGTGTCCGATACATTTCAATTCACTGTATTATTGCTAAAGCCACTGACCTATATTGCTATTACTGCTTAGAGATTTAGTCGGAAAGTCTTCTTGTCGTCCATTACACTTCTGATGACGACAGGCTTTTAAATATTTATTTCAACGACCCATGATAAAGGCCGATTCACACAGAAGTTGAATACTCTCGCTGTATCGTGGACCACAATATTGTTTTATCACTGACAGTAGCCTACTCTGGTGTTGAGAGTTTTAGACTGACTTGGGTTACCTACTGGTGCACTATGAGAAACAGTGATACACAGTAACTTAAACAGTATCTCATCCGACTCCCTGTTCAATTGACTAAAAACAGGGCCTAGTAGGTTCCCAATTTATTTTTTATAAGTGTGTTATCGAAGTATTGAACGCAATAACCGCTCTTTACCATTAAATCTATTCCAACACAGGTAATCTTCTTTTTAGCTAGCTTTATCTCGAAATATTTTTTTTTATATCTGACCACCGAATAGAAAAAAGCAATGGTCTACTAATGTGTGTTATAAGTGATATTATTAACTCATAAAACAAGCCTTACCCAATGTGTGTGAACTGGCCATTACTCGGCGTTAAATGATGAAAAACACAACCGGCAGTTTGTTTTTGTTTGAGGTTTAATTTTGTTGATGGTTTCTTCCTGGTTTAGGGCAAATTTTATGGCACGTGTCGGTTTTGGCCTCTTGTTTATACCTTGAGCGCAAAGCTCCATATTTTCGACAAAAAAGGGGGACTAAGTAGGTACTCTTATATATATTGTTGTGGCAAAATAGGTAAAATATAACGCCACATCTTCATCATTGCTTCACGCTTTTGTCATTATGATATTTGTAATTAAGTGTTTGCCACATTTTTTAATCAGCCCTAAGGGCCTCTGACATGGCTTAACGACTCCCGTACTAGACAAACAGCCGGGACCTACAATTTAACGTGTCATCCGACCCAGTTAGTAAGGTTAATTAGTTACTTACTAAGATTTGTATTTAAAAGCAATTTGTAGAAAAATCTCCTCACGACACCAACAACGAGTACAGCATCTGGATTTTTACGTTTTGAAACATTTGATTGTTATATTTGACCTTGGACTTATAAGCTACTTTTACACATTACCGTAGATGTTGCAAAAGTTTCCAAAATCATCCCACGCCTTACAAGTAGTCAAAACCAACTGGGAAACTTCCACGCGACTTTTTATCGCGTCACACCAAATCTTTAAGAAAAACTTATTGTCGCGGACATAAAGCAAGTCGTAAAAAGTAGATCTGAAGTCATAAAAAACTTGATGCGTTGTCTCGGCGTGGGAAAATATCGACGTTAGTTTGTTGGGAAAACTGTTCAGTTGGCCAGTATGAAAACAGTGCAATTACTGAATGTTGGAAAAATTTGTTGAAAACACTGACTGTAGGAAAAACACGATAGTTTTAGGAATAGTTAAATACTTTTTGAATTGTTTACATTAAATATGAAAACGGAAATAACTCAATTGGTTGGTATATTTTTCTTAGAAATTATAGGTCATCATGGATTTAGCAATACAAGAGATCGTCACCTATCCCGGTCTTGATCCGCTTCCCGCCAGTCGGCAACTTGAAGTTCGCACAAATCTTAACACAGACAAAACTTTATTAATAATAACTCATTTCAATTACTATTAACACACTCTAGGAAGAGCTCTCGCTCAATCCCTTGCAATAATTATCTGATTTACTTTAATGAATCTTATAACAGCAGTCTTTAGAGACTGCTAATGCGGAAGTAACAGATTTCCCTCGTCGCTCGTTTATCCTACGCCCGTACCATCACCTGGGGCAAAACTGTGATGTTCATACTTTGAAGTAGAAAAAAGCACTGCACATAAATTGTTTGAAAAAAAAACCGAATTCCCTCCGTTTTGCTTACGTTTATGTTCGCTTTTTTACTTTATCCCGTCTCATTTGTAACTCACAATACGCTAGTTAACCATGATAAAACACAAACGATTATTCGAGACAGACATAAAGTATTTTTTTATGTCAGGGGTATATTTATGTTGAATAATATATGATTTTGTAAAACTGCTTGCTGGTTTTTAATACTCAAACGTTTCCTGTCTTTTGTATATACCTAACCGTTGAACCTTCGTTCATAGTAGGGCTTCTAACCAAGCCGGTAGATAGCACGAAACTTATGCTTTGTCTAATGTATTATTCCGAGCTCTGTGTTTAATAATTTAGAGCTGCATAGTGGTGAAATATGGGCGCTTAGTGCAAATGCTACTTTCGTATTAGAATTCAGATGCATACTGTATGTTCTTTCTCAGTAAGTAGGTAGGTATGTTTTAATGCAGTAAATCATAGAAATGACACTAGCTAAAGTGCGGCAGAGAATAGATGAAACAATAAAATAAATTAAATCATAAGTTAAAGAACCATAGAAACTAAATGGTATTTGTATATTTCATATCAGTTAATTTTTGTACTTATTTTCTCGGGTTTTGTTTCTCGTTACTAAAAATTGTGATTCTTTCTCTGAAATTATAAAAGGTATGTTCATAGGTATTTTAAAAGTAAAAATAAAAAATATTGGCATCAATATGGTATCAGTTCTCTACGCATTCTATTATGCATATAATTAATTTTATTACCTAGTTGAAGGTACATTTGTTTTTAAAAAGGAAATAATAATAACAGATCACAAAGAAACTTGACTAAAAACCAAAAAGAATACGAGTACTAATCGTATGCAGAAGTCATTACCACTGTGGTCATTACACGACTATTACCCACCTATGTCCACTTCAATTACAATTTCAGGACATTTTGCAAACTTCACCGTCACTATGTAACAAACGAGCGCTTACCATCGCGCGGACAACTTCTAATTCATCCGACAGACACCTTTGCGGGAAAGCTTTTGTTCACTTGCAGCGTTTTCTGTGACTGACTGTGGGCAAAGAATAAATAAATATGTGTATAGATGGCAACAGATATAGGGAGCAAAAATTACCTTAATTGATTTTCGTAATAGGAACCAACCTATATAAGCACTATATTAATATATACTGCTACTGGAGCAAACCTATATAAGCACTATATTAATATATACTGCTACTTTACTTATAGACTAAACTTCGCTTCAAATTTTTTGATGTGATCAGTGTTTGTTGGACAACATCTCCGACTTCTATATGTTGGTGGATTGATCGACGAACATACAAAAAAAAAATAGGAACTAATAGAGTCATTTGATGCTACTTATGTGAGTCCAACATAAAAATACCATTTGGTGGGGCTGGGTATGATTTTTATGGTAAACATTATCTACATCAATTCAGCCGTTTAAGCGTATATTAAATATAACACTGAGATTATAAAAATTATAGTTTATAGTTATTATTTATATTTACTTACTCTATTGACATGTAAATTTAATTCACAATAGATAAAATGGAAAATGAAGCCTCGTAAAATTTCTATAACAAACATGTTGTGTTTGCTATTAAATTGATAATAAACTCATCGTGTTTGGAAACGAAACCGTAATTAAATAATTTGCGGTTAAAATTATTTGTTACGCTATAAATTAATTTGCATTAGCGTGGCGTACTTTTTTTGCATTTATTATAAGACCGCCCCAAGGTCCTCTGACATGGCTTAACAGGTGCTGTTAATATTTTGAACAAACATGACTTAAAATGATAACTTGTGAACCAAGTCCTAGAATCTTTAACATATACATAAGTAGGTAAGAAGTGATCTTCAGTCCATCCAAAAATTTCACGCGACCGTATAGTAGACTTTTAGGAATCGCAAACAAAAGCCATGGCAAACTAAATCGTATTATATTATGAAAAAAATCTTGTAAAAATTGAATTGGTCACAAAATATAATATCTTGCTGCTCTTATATTTTGTTTCGTATACCTAAAAGTCACAATCCCATAGGAGTAAAGCTTATCAAACATATTTCTAACACCTGAGACTTTGTTTAAGAATGTAAATTGTCTTGACATTTTGAGATAAATATCTTGGTACTTATCTATTATTCAATAGAATTATTTTAAAACGAAGTAACTTATTTACTCAGTTTATTAAAATGTTATTCATAATGTACTCTTATTAATGTATTTTTTTTAATATTTTTTTCTTTTCTCTTAAGGGCCTTGCCTTGAATAGCAATGTAAATTGTAGGCAATCACAAGACAGTCACAATAACAAAGTAGTTGGTTTTTTTTTATTCCTCTTAACTTTATTCAGTAGAATCAAGAAGTAATTAGAACACACACACACACACACGCACAGACTATCGCCATTATAATATTAGTGGTTTTTATTTTAATTTTGTATAAAAAACGTGAAGTCATTTCTAAACCTAATCTAATCCTTACTCTTTGCCCAAACTAGTTTTGGGACTGCAGCCAGAATGGCTTCTTCATTTTCCTGTCAGATGTTCATATAACAAAGTTTGCAACTATGTCTGAACGAGCAATCTCTCATACACTGGATCAACTTAGTGATACTAGTGTATTCACAACGAATAAATAATGTATTAATTTTGTCAATTTGTACCTTTTAGTGCAATTATAGTCATTGTTATTTGTTTATTTTTCAAAGGCAAAACCCATTTAGATATTTCATAAAGTTTTTGGAAGTGAACAAAAGTGATCGCTTAAAATCGGACCTGCTCCCTTAGACAAGAGGCGTATTTTAGTGAGCGTACTGACGCATACTTATGGAATAGAAAGGCCGACGATGCGCTCCGTGGTGGAATTCTTACGTCTCTTGACTATTGGATATTATTATTATTATTATTATTATTACATGCGCTTATATATTTTCGGCCACTGGTCCACGGCCCTAACACGCCGTTACGACATAATTCTTTTAGAGAAAACTATTAATAAAATGTAGCCAGTTTCTTATAAAACAAGCACTAAACCTAGATGTAGTTCCTGTGAACTTTACAAATATATCACTTTCAACGCTAGAGTATAACTCATGCCGCGGCCCGCCTTCGAAGAGCCGACGAATAATAAATTGTTCTTAGAGTTTCATGTCAGATTTATTTTCTACTTTGGCTTGTTTCTCCGGTTCGAGAGTTTTATTCAAATAATCTTGGTTTAAATCGTACAATTGGGCGCGAGGGATGGGCGGAGCGGAGTTGGAGCGGCGCGTGTGATAAGAAACGAAACGAAAGAGGTGTAATATTAACGAAGTGGTTTTATTTCCCAGCAACATAAAAAAGTCATCGATTGGACTTGTATGTTACATTTTCAGAGTTTTATTGATAGAAAGGTAATCTTATTAAGATTTGTATATACCGATATGTTGTATTTGGTCACTTGTTGATTTGTATGGCAAATGCGTCAGTAATAGGCATGTCCATTAATTAATACCAAGATGATTCATTTCATAAACATAAAGTGTGTCTCAACTTTCGACATAATTCTCTTATAATAATGATGGTAATATTCTAACATTCTTAAGCGCGGAGCCTACGCTACTGACTTCCCCGGTTATTAGGTAGGTACTTACTACAAAGTTTGTGTGGCGAAAAAGCGAGTGTGGATCGGCGGTTTCAGCGTCTTCTTTTCGTCCTGACGCACCCAGGTTCGAATCCGGCCCTACACTAATAACTTGTAATTTCAAGTTATGTGTGGATTTGCACTTGTTTAACGGTGAAGGAAAACATCGTGAGGAAACCGACATGTTTGAGGACCACAATATCCGGGGACATGTGTCTTCCGTGGAAGGACCTGGGCACCCACCACGATGTATCTGCCCAAGAGAACTCCCCTAGCGAATTAATTTTGCGGGGGAGTCGCGACCCTCAGCTATGAGGAAATATGACTCAAAGAGGCAATGTCTGTAAATCTCCCATAAACTAAGTTCCTGAGCCCAGGGGCTGGCTTTAGAGACTTGAAATTAGCATTTTCTTGTGAAAGTTTTAATCCCTTCTGAAATTACATTTCTAATTATAAGTCAGTAAAATTACATCGCGAACTCTTGATTGCATGTTTGTGTGTTTTGAATAAGTCATGGAATTATTATAATGAAGTCGCAGGGTAAGAAAACAACTAAGAAAATACTTGTTTTATAACGAGTAAAATGGGTATAAGAAAACATGCAATTCATAAAGAGCTTAAGTTTAAACTAAATATACCTTTACTAATTATCATCGTACTAAAACGCCTACTATATGCAGTGACATTCGATCATTGAGTTTCAAACCCAATTATCTCATCACTGCATAACATGTTTTCTGTGGAATTACTGAGAAAAACAACACCAGAATGTTGTTTCCAAACATTGGATACCATTAACTGTTTAAATTGAAAACACAACGATTTCTATATGGAGTTTAACAAACAAAATCTAATACATTTCCTTTCCCCGTATTAGCTAAAAAGCTCACGTTTTTATTTTCCACACGTAAAATTGCTGCATTACTGGTACGAAATCGTTAACTGTAACCCGTAATTTTGTAGTCCTTATTTCTATATGAATAAGGTTGATTTTTATCAGTGTTATTGGTTGGATGGGAGAAATAAATCGCTCGGCACTGGACGCTCGTTCCCAGTTCATTTTCCAAATAAACTTGGCTGAAGTAATAACAAAGTTTTTGGAGTAATATCGCGGAGACAAGACCGGATTGAGATGTGCTCGCTTCTGGATTTTTTCTTTGTAGCTAAAGATTTAAGGATCTTGTTAGGAATTAGGTTCAATTAAACGAATTTTATGTAAAATGCAGATGTCATACACGCACTACGTTATTTAAAAGGTTTATCTTGTAGACAGCTAATTTCACTTTAAAATTAAAGTCAGACTTAATTTAATGCAAACAAAATAAATTTGAATTTAAAGTCCATCACCTATTAAAAATGTAATCCACACATCAAATATATCAAGTGGAATGTAGAAATTGGTACTAGTAAATTCAGGAACGAACAAAGAACCAAAAATTAGAAAAAATTTGAGTATCAAAAAAGCGCACTTAAATTGCAAACTGTCAAATGGTTATTATTACACTAGTTTATTTTAGTTAAACACAAATCCTTAATAGTTCTTATTGCTTTAAGCTAATATTTCAAAATATTATACATTCTATTTACAACTTTAAATAATTACGAGAATTTTGTGAGTTTATTGTCACTTTCCGGGAACACATAACTCTTCTATCCAAAAGAGTAAGGAAATTAATCTACGTTATGAAAGCCTTGCGTAACTGCGCAAACAAACAGACACTACGCCTGGTATATACAAGTCTCTGCGAGTCAATACTCTCATACTGCATCACCACCTGGGGGGAAGCCGCGGTCACCAGTATGCTAGAAGTGGAAAGAGCACAGCGTGCTGTCCTGAAAGTGATGCTCAAAAAACCACTCAGGCATCCCACCGAACTAGTGTATTCGGACGCGAAAGTCTTAAACGTGAGGCAAATATACTTGCTCAAGGTAACGATGGCGATGCACAGAAACGAGTCTTATCAAACTTCTTCCGCATCACCTAAAAGAAGACCCCCTCGTGCTACTCAAGCCAGAGTCAACACCACTTTTGCTCAACGCTTTCCAGAGTTCAGATTTCCTTACATCTACAACAAAATGTCTTCACTCTGCAACATCCGCGATAAAACTACCAAACAAGGCAAAAATATCTTAAAAAAATACCTCATATCACTCACTTACAATGAAACTGAACAATTACTTAACATCATTAAATAACTACTTATACATAGAAACGCAACATTAACACTTACTCATCCCAAACACTCACCTACACTCACACACCTTCACACATCCACACTCATGCATACACTTCCGAAACCATGTGTCAACAAGTACCACATTTAGAGTAATCTCACACCGCATCAGTAATGCTCTCAAGTAATGCTAGATGTGGGCGCCTGCGATACAAGTTTCATACTTAGTGCAGGGCTCACAAGAGCACATATTAACCTTTAATAACCTATTATTAAGCACAGCTATGTATTATTCTAAGGTTTCATGTAATCGTTTGTGTAAATAAATAATTTGAATTTGAATTGAATTTGAACTTTTTTGTATAAAAAAATCTTAAACCTCCTTCCAGCATAAAATATTATCAAAGTACGTTATTCACCAACCCTGTACATTTCGCTCGAGCCAACCTGTCCTCCTAATCACGTTAAGAATACAAAACGAATTCGTGATCAAAAGCTCAAACCGACAACAATAGACTGCATAGGCCTACAGAACCCAAGTAAAGAAACCCACTCAACTGACAAATTGCGAATGAGAATTTCCAATACGGACCCCTAATATAAGGCCTATATGGCCCTCTTATTTGGTTCCTATGTAATTTGGTGACCGACGAGTTGAATATGAAATGTCTTTGTTTAGTTTATTGTTGTCAAGTTTTGTAAGTTGTTTTGAAGATGTTACGGATAAAGGCGTGTTGGATTGGGTTTAGTTTTATGGGTTGTGTAAGTTTTTCTTGAAGCATTTTTTAGTAAGGTTTTGACAAAAACTTACAATTTAGACGACAACGTGGTGGTTAAAGGCATGTTTACTAAGAAGCAAAATTTTTAGAGTCACAATAATCAAGCCAATTATATACACCCCTGGCCCCTGGCTTATCATTTTCTGGAAACAAGGATATGAAATGAATATGAAAATTTTAATTACCTATTACTTTTAAAAAAAAAACACTTTCAATTAAAATGTTATTTGACTAGCTAAATTTTACTGCATTTTCTTAGCTGTGGGTAGACTAGTCATACGAGTATAAAATATATTATTTCTTTTTTTCTCACTTTCTGTCAAATACGCAACACGTTAACGTCTCGTCAGTAATGTCCGCTCGTGAAATTTTCACGTGACACAAATAAAAGTACATTTTTACGTTCAATGCAAAGACGAATGTTTTATTGCAGCCTTAGATTATTGAACAAGTAGATGAAAATAAACACGAAACACAACGCACTTGTCAGAATCAACAGCAGGTATCACTTTTTTTTGTTTTTGTCGTAATACAAAGTTGGCTTTCCTGCTGTAAAGTCAGGGAAAATTCTAATAACCAAACACATTATTTTTAATTTCAATTTCATTAATATTACTAAAACTAGTGGAAGCTCGCGGCTTCGCTCGCATTATTTTGAGATAAAAAGGTTTCAAATGAACATAGCTTTTTTATTTACGAACCGATTGAAATGAAACAAACACTAAATGTTGAGTTAAAAATGCACCTAGATGTTAGTAAAAACTGTAGACAAACCGATTTGTCTATAACGAACAAACATATCGACATACAAATATAATTATTTTTGAAACATGTTTTTTGTGTTTTATTGCATCAATGTATGTATAGATACATTCATTTATTGTTATTACCCAACATTAGCAATGATTTTGTTTAATCATATACTTCTATGAGACTGCTACCTTAAAGATTATAACTTAGATCCATTAGTTATAACATCTGTGGTTCAGCCATTCTGTTTTGAGAACCATAATGTTTTGGGCACATTGTATAAACATATACATACATACATATCGTAATGTTTTATATTTATTGCAGACCGCCTTATGCCACGAGCTGGGCGTTTGATGCCTTCAAAGTTTATTTTATACTTATTATATTGAAGTTGTAAACCTACATACGCCAGATCATCTCAAAGCAAAACGTACAAGATGGATTCTAAAGCAGTATCATATACTTTGCATATGTGTGATTTATAAAATTTAGTTTCAAGAGGAGTAACGTTTACTCATTTTTTACCACTGGATTTGAGCTTTTAAGAAAACATAAAGTTTACTTGAACTGTTACTAAATTGCATGAATTTGTATCATATCCTTTTTTTTTCAACATAAAGTATTTTTACGTAATAGATTGTCAAAATCTCACACTAGATATTAACGACCTCGGTTCAGACGAACAAATTAAGGAAAACTCATACAAAAATACAACTGAAACTCGCAAAAAAAATTCTCAACTTCATACCCATATCACCCTCCCCCCCTCGGAAAACTTCCGATACAGTAAGACCAGTAAGACTAAAAGCTTTTGACATCACAACAATACCGGAACTTTTAAACAAAGTTTCAAACATTATGTTACACCGGGGCATGCCACAGGGTAGGGATAAGAAAAATGACTTTCTACTAATATTTAATTAACTTGTTTGGTCTGTAAGTCTGGTTATTTTTTCGTTGGTCTGTGTTCATGAGATTAAGACACACTTACATTTTTTTTAAATTATATAAAATATTATTTTTTAATTATGGCTGTAAATTCATGGTCCTAAAAAAACTGAGGAATACTCAAACAGCAAGCTATTTTAGGTATGATTTTAACTCTATAATACTTCAAGTATTTTATTTAACAATACATTTGTATGTATGTACTTGTATCTATTTGTGATAGATAAGGCGATTAACTTACGATTTTTCTTTAACTCTTAACATTATTTCAATCATGCGTGTCGTTGTCAAACAGAATATATGACATCGATAAGTTAATTTAAAAAAAAAAGTTAATTATAACAAACTTAAAACTTTTTGAAGTGTAATCTACCTGAACAATAAAAGATAAAGATATTTATTAATGTTATAAAATGAATACATAAAATACCTATGTACAGTATGTATCACATTATAAAATCTCGTAAATGAGTAAAATACTATAAGCATTAAGCCCCATTAATAATTAGGGTTGGGTTGTGGCATATTTTATGTGTATTGTATACAAATGTATATGCGCCCTACAGTTCGTAGGTTACGTATTTATTGCCGCAGATATTATCAAATGTTGACCTCACAAACCGATAAAAAATCATAGCTCACAAAGCATATGATATTTAGAAACGCATTATTTATGAAGTAGCTTATAAGAAACTGCACAAATTGCCCTTTACAAATCAAAATCAAAATTTGCGGTCTGGTTTAAAGAAAAAGTGTTACCATTACTTCACAAAAAATCACGTGCCTAATAAGTACAAACTAAACCAAACAGTAAAAATTATAATAATTATTAAAAAAAACAGATTACGTTAACAATTTATTGAAAGTATTTTACAATTGTATACGCCTCAATGGAATTCAAAGCATTAAATTACAGATATTATAACATTATCAGATCCAATTAACCATATTAATAACATTGCAGTATTATCAATAGATAGACAGATAGATAGATAAAACTATTTATTGTAACACATATTGAAAAAAGACAAACAGAGACACAAAAGACCTAAAAAATTGTGGCGCAACTGGCGGCCCTTATCGCAAATAGCAATACTTAAAACAATATTTTTTTTTTTTTTTTTTTACAAGAAATGGGTTTGCACTTGACCGTAATTCGCCTGATGGTAAGCAATCATTACGGTCTAGGATGGAACGTGCTTACCCAGTAAGAACCGATTCACTCTCGCTTTGAAGATCGCAAGGTTATATTCCGCGGGGAACAGGGAGTCAGGCAGGGAGTTCCACAATTTAGCAGTTCGCACTATAAAAGTGGAAGCAAAACGCTTAGTGCGAGTCTCATACTGACAACTATCACCAACCCTTAACCAACATGCATAATACCCCAAGAAAGTGTACCACAGTCTCACAGACTCCAGTTCTAACCGCGTAACCTGCGGGGAGCACATATCATCTCGCGATAATGCAACTTCTCCAACTTTCATAAAACATAAGGCCGTATCTGCGGCTCCCTCCCCAAGGTGACGTTGAGGCTTGAATTTCGTAAAAGCTTTGCTCGACCCGCGCTCTAGTTTATAACATAGACTGTATTCTGGTATAGAAGCGTATTTTAGAAAGTAAAGAAAGAAATAAATTTATTGAGACACTCAAACTTAAACTTACTTACTAAACTTACCTACATGTTAAGATTGTGCCTGTGAATTGGGGCATTGTGAATAATAAGTCGATCCTTGTTGTTCAAACGTCACAAACAATGAAATGTCAACTTCAAATTGGAACGTTGATTATCATTGGTAGCAATTTGGCAGTTTGATTATTATGACAGTCAGTACACAGACAAATTTCAAACAACAAAATATTATCTAAGATCTGGGCTATAGTTAAACCACGTTTTTTGATAAGACCCATCCACTAATCCATGATTTATATTCCTCTGGTGAGATTATAAGCACATAGTAGGTGAAAATTATTAGTTGAGAGTGAAATGTGTCTCGTTAGTATTGCATCTCGGCTAATTAGAGATGTGCTGACATCATGTAGTGGCTTAAACTACTAGTTTGGCCAATAAATTAGAAAGTTTTCTCATGTAACTGTGGTTTAATGGAGTTAATTTAAGTTTATCTCCGAGTGTTGGGTTTTGTAACGTAGTGGGTGTGCGTCCACTTTGATTACCCCAGGTAGCGGGTTCGATAGATATATGAGATCTTTTTGCAAGAAAATGAGAGAGAATCGGCTCTTATTAAGTAAGCATGGTGCAACTAAGACTCCAAATGATGCTTGGATGGATTAAATTTGTTTATATATATAATAAAGCTGAAGAGAGTCGAGAGTCTGACCATTGAAGATATCTAAAAAAATGTTTGGAGATACTTCGAGTTAATGACAGAACGTTCTAACAATTAGAAACACATTCTAGAAATTATTTCTGCTTATCTGTTTCTCTATTTATTTCAACGCCCATCACGCAAAAACGGCTGAACGGATCATCGTGATTTTTGGTTTGCAAGTAGTATGAAGTTTTATTAGTGTCAAAGGTCACTTTTTATCCTAAAACAATGCGAGCGAAGCCGCGGGCGCCTACTAGTACTAAATAGATTATATTATATTTTCAAGGCAAGTCTCCTACATTATAAACGTTATCAGTGCTTAGCATCAGACAGTCTGTATGTAAAGCTTTAAAAAATAATACTAAAATATATCAATAGACATTCTTACCTAACAAAATGTATTCCTTCTACAAACACATTTAGCAAATGTAGCGAATTAATTGCCATTCCATGTCGAGTCGATCCGGCCGGGCGAGCCTATTGAACCCGGATTAATATACTACTACATACCCAGATATGTTCGCCTGGTACCTTGCTCCCAGTACATGCGGGAAATTAACTAGTACTCGTAATTTCAGTGTGCAGGTAGCTGTGATACGGTTATGGTTGCCTAGTATGAAGTGTTTGAATGGTTGAGTTTAGACAGAGTTTATAGTGTCTTGAAGGTTTTTTTATACAATTACATATGGCAATGGCATAGTATGAAATAATTTTGTAGTTTTTAATTAGTATGAGCATTCGTAATGTCTCTTGCCTAGGCTGGGGGAGATGGTGTGGATTAGAAAAAAAAGATTTATGAAGAAGTGTCAAAAATACCATTACAAAAAATTCTTATCTTGAAATTTTATACCTCTCTTTCTTACAGTCTTTTATGTGTAGTAAACTATGAGTATGTCTTTCTCCATATTTTTTGTATTTCAAGACCTAGTAATTTAGCCAAAAACAATGCGTTAAAACTACTATGTGGTCTCTGGATGCACATTATGACTTTGTTTAACGATAGTATAATAAGAACTCTGAATTTTCCTTTGACGGTCCTAATGCCTAATAAAAATATATTGTGACAGGAAATAAATCTGAGATATAAACAAAAGATATGCGAATTTGTGAACGATTTTCTAAAGTTTGAACAGTGGAAATGTGGTAAAGTTAAAATTTTGCAGAAGCGTAGGTAAAGTTTTAATGAAAGGTTCCCTACACGGCGACACAGATTAGAAACACAAAAGGGCAACTTGGAGTGCTTGACGTCACCGCCAGCCGCAACAGAATAGCAGCGCTGGTGGCCCTGTGCCATCAGCATTAGGTTGAGTTGCGGCTGTATTGGGGCATCACATTTTAACATGTAAGTTTAGTAAGTAAATAAGTTTAAGTTTGTGTGTGTCTGAATATATATATTTCTTTCTTTCTTTCTAATGCAATTCAATTCCTTTACTGATTAAAATATTCGAGTGATTTTTTTACACTTGTATTTCAAGGTATTTTACCATTAGAACCTCCCGTAGCGTCACCCTCACAGATGATGTCAATTTTCCTAGAAGTATTTTTACATGTAACAAATTTAATGAATTAGGCTAGGAATAAATGAAACTGTCAAAGTTTGGAATAAAAAACCCAACGTTTCACTATACTTTTTCAGATATTTTTTTACTATCCACTAATACTTGATTTAAAAAAAAAACGACCATAAATTTAATAATTATACTTAAATAAAAGTTAATGTTCCCATAAACAACGTTTTTTTAGCCCTGATTGTCATTTTAAATTAAAAAACATGGGCAGGTTAATATATTATATTCAAATGACGATTTTTCATTAAGTTTTCCCTCTGTCCTGATCAGTCGTCCAACCTTTGCGGTTATTGGGTTTGCCGTGGACACCTAAAATGATATACGGGCCCCCGCCTCTGACATTTTATAAGGGTACCGGCGAGATATTAAATCTGCTAACATTTTGATGAAACACAAATTAAATTGTTTTCTGACGAGTATTTGATAGCCTTTTGAGGTAAGTAAGTGTGTATGGGACTGGAGTTCGATTGACCATGTTTTATTATGGGGTTAGATTGATTGTGGGAATCTATTATGTATATTGGAGTTTTGTCTGCTCAAAACTTTGAGACTGTGGGGACAGCGAGCGGCTACCTGCTGTCATTTATGAAAAAAGTACAGCTCTTTCTATATTTAAATTTGATCGACGTATAACAAACTTTTGATAATAAACATAAGAATATTAAATTTTACATCTAGATAATCTATAGGTCTGAAAAAATATGTATGTTTTCCGAAAAGTAAAATGCTTATCAAAATAGTTTTGAAATTTCGATTTTAAAATTAAAACGTTAAACGCTCGTATGTTATCTTTGTCAATGTCGGAATTTCATAGTAACATACTTTTAGCAGAGTTTACCTAAAACCTCTCGTATGCTAAGCTTCCCTGTACTATAAAGTTACGAGACACAACAAATATGTTTGTTTACAAGCTGTGCTGAAAGTGGCAGTTACCCTGTCAATTCTAGTAACGGATCCAGTTAAAAATGCAATTAAAATCTGCATATTCATGCGGAGTTGAGAATGTACCGGTTTTTTTCAGTCCCTGGGAAGAATGTTCTGTTTTTGATTCTAACATAAAAATGTTGTAACTGTTGTATGTTTGAATAAAAATAACGTAGTGTATAACTTCAACCATAGACAATATTTTTATTTAAATTTATGCTATTTTTTATTGTTTTTTAAACAAAAATAAAATAAAACAAACACAAGCAGAATCAATTGATTCGAAGTAACGTCAATCGTCTACCTTAAAACGGAAAAATATTTTGGCTCATATAGTGTCCTGTCTATAACGTTTGATATTTGGTATGGTTTAGAATTAAATCCTTAAAAAAACATACTAGCTTATAATGTCGAGGTCATTTTCTCCAAACCAAGATTTAATAGACACAATATCGTACAATTAAAAAAAAAAGTGTCGTGAGAAACTTTTTAGATACCAAGCCATTGAAACAACAATCTCAACCGCAAAAAAGTAAAATCTGGCTTCATTTCCAACAAAAAGTCTAATCAGAAAGAATTTAGGAGATAAGAGACGTCAAATTACTTTATCCCTACAATTTCCTTCGGATATTATTAGCGGAGCACTGAGGACGCATCAACGGTATATAGAAAAGGTATTTTGGCGGCGAAATCCAATAATATGGGCCACTTGGTTTTGGGCCCAATGGGTTTGCTTTTGGTTGGTTCAAAATATGTTTAAATCTAGGTAGGTCTGTAATGTGATCGGAATAATTTTGTAATGTATGAAATGAAAATATTATAATTAATTAATTATTTGCGTAATGTCCTAGCTATTTTAGAGCATAAATCTAAATAATCACTAATTGTTAGATAAAATTTAATCTGTCAATATGTTGTCTTTGTGTATCATTATTGTTTATGCGTAGACGCTTTTGAGATGTGGTGCTGGCGGCGAATGCTACGGATTCCATGGACCGCGTTTCGGACAAATGCTTCCATCCTAAAAGAGCTTAACATAAAGCAACGCATATCCGCCGTATGTCTGAAGCGAGTACTACAGTACTTTGGGCATATCGCACGGAAACCTGCGGACAATTTGGAGAAGCTCATAGTGACCGGAAAAATGGCAGGAACGAGATCATGAGGTCGAAGCCCTACAAGATGGTCCGATCAGGTGGCTGAACACATTGGCACCAAAGCAAGTGCTGCCATACACGAAGCTACCGATCGTGATAAATGGCGTCTAATGTCCACAGTTTTGGTCGGGGTCATCACGATGCTCAGCATTGAGCTATCGCCTAGAGGAGGAGGAGGAGGATTATTTATGTGTAACTATTACTGTATTTTCTCTCTAACTCATATTTTTGTAATTATTAATCACATTTAGATCAAGCTGGGTACACATATTTTGGAATTTGTTCTGGATCAAAACCAGCTTTAAATGTATATTTAGTTCATTTCAGAACACACTCTGTTTTGTGTGCCATTATAAATAAATAAATAAACAAATTTTGTATAATCTAAATTTTGAGCATTTGTGACTAAAATAAAACGTTACATGAGATTACACACGACGCGTTACATGAGATTACACACGACACGTTACATGAGATTACACACGACACGTTACATGAGATTACACACGACACGTTACATAAGATTTAAACAAGGTGTGCTACATTTTATAATATAATTACCAAAATTCATTCATTATTAATCCACCATTTGTAAGACAGTAAAGATGATGTACTTAAAAAAAGTCGAAATCGTTAAGCTTGTTTTACTTTGTCCAATCAGCGAGGCTTTTGACCAAGTCACTAGAAAAAAAAAAACACCATTAGGGTCTAGGTGTAGCCTATCTGAAAAGTAGTTACCACTACTGTACACAAAACGAAGGAGCCCTATAAGATTTGGTCGGGAGCCAGGCCGATGCTAAAGACATTGCCATATTTTACACTAGCTGTTGCCACTGGTGCCGCCTGCCTTTATTTTAGATCACAACCATTTATTTTAGCACATATGCTGCTAAACGTAACAACCTATGGAATTTAGACAGCTAATTTGAAGATCTCTCGAATAGATCAACACTGTACTGAGCTAAATTTATTAGTTTAGTTAGTAAAATTCAGTGACAATATACCAACTTTTAACGTACCTACCTAATAAACTCAGTAAAAACTGCATAAAAACTAAAATTCATTAAAATTAAATCCAAACCTGGGCCAAAATATCCATGGGTGATTAGTTTGATTTGATTTTATCATTACTAGTGGTAGGCCAAACCGATCGGTAATAACCGAGTGAAGTACCAAAGCCAAATATATATACATATATTATCGCTTAAGAAAAACAAAATGTAACCTATCCTTTGTCAACAAGCTTAACTTAGTACCGTTTCCCATATTTAAGTCAAGAAGGTAAAGAGAACACAACTTTGTTTATTTCATACTAACTTCATAAACTATATGACCCGAAGTTCCGAGCTTTTGCCTAACTTACTTTGATAACATAAACTTAAAGTGAACGCAAAATGCCCAGGCAATATATTTGCAATATACAGTAAAAATAGTAATACTTTAGTTTGACTTTTTGATTGTAGAAAAATTTACTTTGTTTGTCGTATAATTTAACTGCATTGTAGATATAATAGTAGTTTATGCAACTGTCATATAATGAAGGGTATTAAAACACGAGTGTGAGTTTGAGTGTGAGTCATAATAGTAACGAGTGTTTTAATACCCGTGTTATATGCAGTTGCATACATTACTTTATCTTCACTAATGTTGTAACATTTTAACTTTTAATTTATTAAATTAAATTCACGCGTCCGTGTATTGTCACAGTGATTTTGCCGCCATTAAAATCTAACCAATGAGAGCGCAGCTGCGCGCCCTGCAATCAGGTTGGTCGCGTTTTATCGATGTTATAATGAGCTATTACGATATCGATGTGGATATTATACCATAATGTGAAATTGCTTAAATTTAGTGTTTTGTTGTCTGCGCTATAACAGTAGTAATTATAAGTCAAGTATTGGAAACATAAGTAGAATGTTACAACATTAGTGTAGATAAACATACAAATATAAATAAAAACAAATGAAAATAGAAATAAATAAAAACAAAACAAATGAGTTAAATAGATCAGATTACGTAAACAGCATGATGTTAACTGAGACAAATTTTGAGACAGTTTGGTTCAGTTGACAAAATCGATTTTTCAAATATTTTTGAAATAAATAATTAAACTGTTCTATTGTAAATCTTACGTGAATTATAATAGCGATCAAGCTTATCCACTTATCTTACATATACCAATATTTTTTTATCCAAACAAAGCCATAAAAACACTTAACATAATGAAACAATAACAATAAAGAACAAGAACACAAATCGACCGAACTGTATTCAAAGTAACGCAAAACGTACGGAACATTCATTATATGGAAACTTTGTATTTCCATTCAGTTTAAACCGTAGTATGAATAAATTCTAGTCCAAGAGGTGACTGTAATTATTTTCAATATGTACTAAGATAACAGAGTTTGTGACTGTGAATTAGAAGTTAATTAGAGCAATGAAAATGTTCTGCATTTCATTTACTGCCAGATTTAAGTAACTCATTTAAAATGTCAATTTAGATTGCTTATCACATCAAATTGCTTACATCATCACGCATCGATTGATCTGTATGAAATTTGGTATTGATATGGCACTGTTAATAAATACTCCTGGGTATAGCTTGTAAAAAATAGAACGGGATCGAACCGAACTATGTAAATTAAAATAACTATAAAAAAACATATTTGGCTGTTAAACAGAGGTATACTTACTGGTTAATGAACGTCCAATAAGAAAAGATTCCTACAGTTACGTTTAGTTACATCTATAAACTGTTTAACCTAGTCTCTCAAACTAGGTCGTATATTTTGAGATACGTCTGGCAAGTTCTTTAGTTTCCTGTAATGTATTCCACTTTGTAAGTACTGCTGTAAGTTTGGCCCTGATGGGGAATTGAGTACTTTTAGAACAAATACTAAAGTACGAGTACTACAAATACTGGGTAGGTATATGTGGAATTTTTATATACCTACTTATGACAACCACGCATTATTAAATGAGAAATTAGATCACAGGAAAATCAATCATACATCACTATTTAAACAATTATAAAGTAGCAGCTCCATGTCATCATTATTTTTCATATTTAAATAGTGTTAAGTTAATTAGTAAAATACATCTAATCAAATGCGAATTGTTTTTGATATGTTTTTTTACAACAAAATAAACTAAAATGACAACATTTTGTATGAAACAACACATAACTTGAAATTCGCGTTCACTAAAATGTACCGTTTGCGATAAAACTTTTTTGCCAGATAGAGTTATTTACACCGCTTCAATATGATTTCGGCACAGTTGTTGAGCTCGCATTTTGCGTAAAAGCATTGCTTATTTTACGAGAGACCCTTGGAGGTCTTGTCCAGAGAATTATAATGTAAAATAAATAGAATGTAATTTTCTTGCTCAGTTCGACTCGTACCGAATTAGCAAATTTAAGTCTGTCATTGAGGTTTTATTTATTTAGCTATAACACCCAAAGTAAATGTGTCGTTACACCCAACGGGTAGTTCCAGCTGCCGTGTTTTAACCATGCATTAATCAGTCAGATGTAAATATTATCTTGAGAACGTGCCCAAAATGTGACTTCAACATCAGGGCGCTTTATAGTACAGGATGACATTGTAATTTCTAGCTTTTCACAATTCAATCTAAGTTGTGCTTCTGCCAAATTTACCAGTCTCAAACGAAAAATTAAAAGACTTATTCGTACAAATGCAAATTATGAGCGCGGGAATAGATTTTGGAAGTTTATTAATGACCCGAGAATCAATAAATTTTCAAAATCTATTCACCACACTCGTAAAAAAATCAAAAAGCCTTTCTATATAAATTCAGTTCCTTGGTTGAACCCTTAAAACGAGGTGACGGAACAGAGTGGCTACAATATGTGACCTCTGGGACGCTAGAAATGTTTACTGGCTCCGGGTTTGATGATACCCACCAAATATACTTTACGGCCACCAACTTTTTGTTTTGATATGAATAACATGTTTTCCCTTTCTCGCTGGTTATTGGCTCTTTTTATCTAAATATTTCGGAGGTTAGCGCTTTTGGTGTTATGGTAGTTGATGCGGGGTTAGGTTTTGTAAGATCAAATCAAGATGTTTGATGGAAATTGGATTAGTATGTAATGAGTACAGCCTAATCAATTAATAAAAAGTTGAACTACTAAAACGAAACTAAACAACGTTGATAAGTTTCGTCCAAATAAATGAATAAACTTTATAATGTTTTTAATTGGTATTGTCGTACTATAGGTTCACGTTCGACTGACTTCATCTTTTCCTTGAATTTTAACTCCAAATTTTCTATCAAAGGTTCTGAAAGACGGGTGTCAAATCTATCCTAATAAATTGACCGTATAGTGCTATGCAGTCGACAGACATCAAAGTGCTGAAACTGCATGAAGCCGCGAGCTCGCTGCGTCACGAATATTGCATTACGGGAGCCAAGGTGCGGGAAATTGCGATAAACTCGGCGGTAATCTATCAGGAACTATAATATACGAGATAGAGACTGAGTTGCAGGTAAAAGTTATACGTCAAAGTGACAAGGAAGGTTTAGGTACTAAATACCTATCTAAAGTCATATAGTGTTGTATTTAATCACGGTAAAAACTTAATGACAGGTCGCTGACATCGTCAAAGTCGAAGGTTCAACCTGGATGAGGTATGCACAAGATCGACGCAAGATAACACATACAAAGGGAGGCCTATACCCAGCACTGGGATCCCAGAGATGATGATGATGATGAAAAACTTACACGTTGGTAAACACAAAATTTTGACAGACATGACTGACGTTAGTTTGCAGAGTAAAATTATACTTATCGATTTTAGTTAAATTTATTTTATCGTTTCTGTTAGAATATTTCAATACTACATAGTACATACCATAAATAGACACACTATTATTGTAGGTATAGGTATTGTAAATCGTTCTCATGACATATATTTTCGTGGCAACAGGATCTGACAGCCGGGTTGAAACCCTAGGGCTACAGATTACAAGGCGTATTTTGCACCATCAAGCTTATATCACTAACTTTACATGTATGTATGTACTCCTACTTAGTAACGTGTACCAAGCAACGTATTATAATAAGGACTAAAACGGAGACACAAACATTACACAAACCAACTTGGTAAATTAAGTTTCGACTTTGTTCCAACTCCGACGTCGACATACAGTATTTAATGACAAAGTTTCTACGAATTTGTGTATCTAGTTTTGGCCAAAATTATACGAAACGCGCACCGCTGGGTATAAAATGAAGTATAAATAATATGTTGTAGGAAATTGCGATAAGGGGCCTCATTGTTATTTATAGTATTGGTTTGTTCATTATGGCGCTGAATGATCCGGTGTTTTATTTACAATAATATAATACAGAAAAGCAAGGTAAGAAAAACTAAACATACTACCTTTAACTACAACAAAATAGGGGACTTTAAGAAAATCTTCAGAAAAGTCTGAAGACAGTCTAAGTGCTCCAGCCCACTGCCAGAGGGCAGCGTGCCCAGCATATTGGCCGCATTACCACGCTGAATGGCAATGCTGATACGTTGAGCCAGAAAAGGCCAGCATTTTGGTCACGTGTCGCTCCAAGTGTTTTTTATCCTGTGTGAGTTGTTACACAATACTGTAGAGGTAAAGCAGTTACACACGAGGTTTAATATAAGTAAGCTCTAATTTTGATAAGTACTATTTTGCGTATGCAGACATTAAATGTTTATTCCTAAGTAATTTATAAGCAATAATCAAAGCAATAAATCTTTTTACTTCAAATATAAAATTATTATATATTCAGTTATATGTATTAACACAGATGCAGCTATTTTCAATTGTGTCACTTAACATGCTTCATCTTCATCCAGTCTTAAAACATGACTGGATATTCTAGAAAATTCTTGTCGTATAATCATAAAACGATGTTCATTCAAATGTATCATAAAACACATAATGCTTACAACACGGCGGTATATATACTACCTACTTGCAATAAAATATTTAGGATAAGTCGTAAAGGGAAAGATATTCAAGTTAAGTACCAACAGTTTACGTGCGACATAAATTATGTTAAGCGCCATCTATGAATGAAAACGGTAAGTGTCTGAGTTTCTCGATGAAATTGGTGGATTCATAAAAATAATACTTGTTGCCATCGCTTACTTCTTTTGTATGAATCAGTAATTAAGTATTACAAATTTCAAAAAACAGCACGTATAAAAGCAAGAATACTAATAGATACAATATATAAAAATCTCTCAAAGCATTGAAATTATACCAGTAATAGGTTGACTCAGTAAAATAGGTACCAAAAGAGAAGTTTCCAAAACATTCGTCCCAAAATTTTACATTTCCATATACGTCGCAGAAAAATTCGGCAAATAAGTGAAAGTAATCAGCCGTCCTCAAAGCGGATCTGATTCGACTCGAATTAATAATCGAATAGAGATGTCACTCACTCGAGATATTAGGGAGCTCGTCTACGTCTACGCTTGATATTTAGGTATCGATACTTTTAGGCGAAATTAGTAATAAAATATTGTAAAGTTTTTTTTACAAATAAATAAAAAAAAAAACTTTTTTAGAAGGTCAAAAATTAAAAATAGACACTATGATTTAGTGTAAACAATATTGTAGACCCATTTTGCCAGGATGTCAATTACATAAAAAAACGACTCAAATACATATATTAAAATACCAAGTCAGTCAGTCAGTAGCACATATTTACATTATTGTTTCTTTTACATTATAAGCATTTTTATTCAATCAGTTTAATCAAACACCTCAACACTAATTATACTACTAAGCATATGTACATGCTACTAGAAATAACAAGTAAAATAACAGTTACTCAACTGCTACAAAATATTAGGTATCGCGTATTCGTATTTGCACATAATTCGAGTATTAGGTATTGAATACTCAGTCCACCGAAGCCAATCAGATCCGATATCAGGTAATTTGCGTTCGTTTCCCGCAGAACGAATTACACAGGTATTCCGTACTGATTGGGATTCTAGCTTCAATACTTTGTGTTCTTGTGACGAGAACATACTAGGTTTAGGTAGGTAGTATGTGCTTAAATACACTGTGTGTTCATAAAAAAATACTAGGGGCATTTCGTAATGTGGAATTCAGTTGTCTAGGTGGTATCGAGAAAGTGTTTATATTATGTGTTTCTATCTATCATTGTATCTTACCTAATAATTTTCCAGATAATATTAAAATAAAAATATATTTTCGATAGCTAACGAGTATGATTCGATAATAAAGTTAAACTAACTAATATAGTTAGTATTGGTAAAAGGTAAGAAATTTATAATTAATATTTACTTCAAAAAACTTTATCAATCAAATAATGAATGCTTTCTTACATCGTTTCCAACCTTTTAGTAAATCTATACTATTATTATAAAGCTGAAGAGTTTGTTTGTTTGTTTGAACGCGCTTATCTCAGGAACTACTGGTGCAAATTGAAAAATTATTTTTGTGTTTAGTAGACCATTTATCAAGGAAGGCTTTAGGCTATATTACATCACGCTGCAACTAATAGGAGCGAAGAAACAATGGAAAATGTGGAAAAAAGCGGGGAAAATTATTCATCTTTGAGGGTTTCCGTTGCGTGCGCTGTGAAAACGGTTCAAGATATCAAAAATATATGTGTGAAAGAATTATTTCTCTTGAAATGATCTTACAAAATGTCTGCAACAGTATCTATCTATAGTATAGTAGTATCTATCTTGTAAGGTTAACTCAATAGACCCGTTTTTATGGTAATAACTATTCCACGCGGACGAAGTCGCGGGAACCAGCTAGTAACTTTCTAAAATCAGTTTTTTTTTAATGTGATGCAATGAAGCGTTTTTATCAGCTCCTTTTTCTACTATGTTTACCTAAAAAAAAAATTCAAACCCCATTAAGATGCCAGATCATTGAACTATGACAAAGTAACAAGATAAACAGACTTTTAACTTATCAATTCAACTCAATTATTTTTTCAAATTAGTTACCACTCTAAAGAACTAACAGTAACTAGCTAGCGAACTCCAGCAGGTCTATTTTTAAATAACTTTTGATTAGCATATACGAGTATAAAAGCAATGTGAAATTTCCGACTGCCACATAAATAATTTCGTGTGTGTAAAAATTTAATAAAAATCATGATCCTGGATGATGCGTTTATAATATTCAAATTATTCTGTTTTTAGTTTTGATTGGTGTAGCGGCAACAGAAATTTACCATGTATGTTTACTTTTCTATCCATATTTATCAGTTCAAGCCTAGTAACAGACAGATAGACAGACAGACAGCGAAGCCTAAGTAATCATATGTTTATTTCTGAGGCCTTCCTTCTTCTTCTTCTTGAGTGGAATTGCCTACCCCGAGTCCCCCGCAGAATTAATTCGCTAGGGGAGTTCTCTTGGGGCAGATACATCATGCTAGGCTAGGCACCCAGGTCCTTTCACGGAAGACACATGTCCTCAAATATGTCGGTTTCCTCACGATGTTTTCCTTCACCGCTAAGCGAGTGCAAATCCACACATAACTTGATAATACAAGTCATTGGTGTAGGGCCGGATTTTAACCAAGGTGCGTCAGGATGGAAAGCAGACACTCGTCTGAGCCACACTCGCTTTTTCTCTCATCCCTAAGGTACAGGTTCTAAAAAATCCACTTAAAATTTCATTACTGATCGGTGGTTTCAAGACAATGCTTCTAACAATTTCAATAAAATTAAAGTCCGGACCGCTAAAGTCCCAACTTCATTACGTGATCTTACTTTAAAAGAACCCTTTATATTGCTACTGAGATAGGTTTTTAATTACCGACTAAAAGTTTTATTATTTCGAAGTTTGATTTGAAAGAAAATTGGCAGATTGGGGGCAATATCTGGATGCAAGTTATAAATTAAGGTATACTTAATAAATGAACTTTGGTTTATATGTTACTTATTGACGTTCAAGCTGCTTAACAGATTTGATTTAATTTGATATGGATATAGTACAAAACCCTACATTAATATTTGAATAGAATTTTCTTATAATTTAAATAATACGAGTACCTACATTTTAACAGATGAGATTTGTTTTAGATCGGTTTTTAATTTTCAAGAATTATTTTAGTTATGTTAGTATGTACATATATTGAATATGTTTGTACGTTTGTATATCATAGTTTCTAATAAGATGCTGTCTAATTGTACTGCTAATATGATTGTGGTGAAAGGACTTTTCTTCTCAAGAAATTTATTTACGTTTGAAACTAAAACTTTTGTCATAAAACAGAGCTTTTTCAAGCTTCCAAGTGAAAAGTTCGTACGTTAAATCACAGCGTCTTAGTATGATAAATTAATTAAGTATTTAATGAAATAACTCCAGACCTTGTATCTTGGAATATCATACTACTAGCTGTGCCCGCGACTTCGTCCGCATGGAACAGTTATTACCATAAAAACGGTTCTAGTGAGTTAATCTTAAAAGGTAGACATATACTGTTGCAGACATTTTGTTAGATCATTTCAAGACGAATAATTATTACACACATATTTTTTTGATATCTTGACCCGTTTTCGTAGCACACGCAACGGAAGCCCTCAAAGATAAATAATTTTCCCCGTTTTTTTCACATTTTCCATTGCTTCTTCGCTCCTAGTAGTTGCAACGTGATTTTATATAGCCTAAAACCTTTCTCGATAAATGGTCTATCCAACACATTAATAATTTTTCAATTCGCACCAGTAGTTCCTGAGAGTAGCGCGTTCAAACAAACAAACAATCTCTTCTCTTCAGCTTTATAATATTATATATAGTAAGTATAGATTTAATAAAAGGGAAATTGAGTTTGTTAGTTTGTTAATGTTCAATACTCGGTCACGCTGCTGTCAAGCGTTGGATTGTTGTGATTTTCTTTAAGAAGGTAGTACAGGATCCCCAGAGTGACGTAGATTTTTTTAACCCCGATATAATTCGGGTAAACCCGCGGGGCATTAACTATAAAGTTTAATAAGAGTGTACGAAATCGTAGTTACTAATAGGTTCTTGTGGCTTTATTAAGAAAATAGTACTTGAAACTTGTATTAATTTAACTCAAACCTTTGTCTTAAAGTTAAAGTTGCAAAGTAGATTATTTGTATAAATAAATAACTGTGGCAGATATGCCTTTTATCACGTTTCATATTAGCCTTTTCGTTCTATTTCTTCTCGTTCTTTAGTAAAGAACAAAGATAAAAATAATGAAAAATACATAAATATTTCAATAAACGATATCAGTACACATAACGTAGATTCAAAAATACAAAAACTGTATCCTAATCGACGTTTACTCAAAAGGCGATTAAAAATATGTAGAAAACAAGCCCAGATAAAAAACTAATACAACCACCATTAATACAACGAAAACATACAAAGAAAGAACATAATGTTGCCAGCCTTATCTGAAATAGGCACAAAACATCAGAACACAATATTAAGAAAAAAATAAATTAGCCAGATTTATGAAGGAGGCACCAGTTAAGCAAACACTGACTATTAGGCGAAACTTGGCACAGTGGCTTGTCATAAATAGCTACCAGAAAACAAGGGACTAATCTTATAGGCCGTAGAAATGTAGTTAATTTACCGTATTACGTACATATTTCTCCTAGATAAACAAGGACACGGAATAGACGGATACTTCCTGAAGTATTTGGTTGTCTAGATATGTCTATGTTTGAATTAATATAACCGGTTATAATAGTGACGTTCTCTATAAACTTTAAGAGTATAACATTATATTGTAAAGAAAGTTGTACACAATAGTAGTAGTAGTTGTACAAATTGAAAATTATTTCACATATAAGTTCAAGTTTGTATTTTATTATAAGTTTTAGTTTGTAAGTTGTTTTGTGTCTGTAAATAAATAAATAAATAATCAAACCGCACCATGCATGGTTATGTTTGAAATTGTATATGCTTCGCTTGCCGTTGCGTCCCAAATTCTTTCTTTTTTAAACTTTTAATGTGTTTCCTATTAGGCTGCAAGTTGACAACTTCATTGAATTATGTGTCACAGTAAATTATGTATCAATAGTAAAAAACACTTTTTATTATAAAAAAAATTAAAAAATCCTTATTGTCTCACTATTACAACATCATAGATTTGTTGCGAAAATGTTTAAAGTAAATAAAAATAATTATTATTCAAATTGTTTTGAGATATTTTTAGCCTACGGCCATTTTCGTCAATTAACCCTTGATTGTTTTTGTTGTATGTCATGTGAAATACACGACACGACTTACCCACTATGAATCAATATCAAAATCAAACAAAATTATACGGGAAAAGTAATTCTATATGCACTTTAAGTCAATACAGCAATGAAACCTTACGAAAGATAAAGGTAATAAATCTGTATCTCTGTTGAGAAACAATGAATTGGCAATTGTTCTTTATTTTCAAAGATATGTGCAGTTTTCCTTAAATAAGAATGCCTGTATCATCTGAACACATCTAGTTCTTATTCAATCCGAGATAAACATAGAACAACGGTCGGATAGCTTTTATCTTTGCCATCTCGACATTGTCACGGAAATTTGATGTCTATCTCTTATGTTTAAAGCCTATATTTCCGTGACAGGTGGCAGGCAGTTTTGTTTAACGTCTAGTTGCATTTGACATGCAATAAGGTTTGTTATTGGCAATGTTTTTACGAGGAGAGTTTGCGGAAGATGCTGTAACTGGGGCCTCAATAACTATTTGTTATTGGCTTTCTATTTGCTGTATTGCTTTGTGAATGGATCATTTTGTGTGTCAAAACTACTATCCTTTAATGTACAGCAACTCAGGAAAGACCATTCTGGGAATAGATGTAGAAATCACCCGATACATGTGTGAACCTACGCTTTATTTAAACGTGAGTAGTTTTACTTTTTAGGAAAAGTAAAACTACTCACCGTTACCGTATATTAGTATATACGGTTATTTTTATAAATTAGCCTGCCTGCAGTGCGGAAGTTTTATCGTGTCGCTAAATTCGATAATACTCGATTTTGTCGAATATTATCGACGCTGTCTTTTCTTATCTACACCTTGTCTATGGTTCGGTAACTATGATAAATTTACCGTCAAAGACCGAATGAAATCGATACACTGACATTTGAAGTTGTTTAAATCAGTTAATTTTATCAGGTTTCAAATTGACGACGATAGGCCTCGATAACTACAATGTTTGGTTTCTTTAGATAATAAACATTCTTGCTGTTTACTCATTTAATAAATAATGGATTTTGTGATTGCGTTGGCGCTAGAGGAGGAAGAAGACAATAATAATAGTTTAGTTTTATTTTACTTACCTCGGAAGTTCCGTCATTTTATACCTACTGATAAACTCTGTCTAAAGATCGTGAAAGAATTATAAGAGAAGAATTTGAGCAATTTTGTTCAAATTC
This sequence comes from Macaria liturata, assembly GCA_964023185.1. Classification (NCBI taxonomy): domain Eukaryota; kingdom Metazoa; phylum Arthropoda; class Insecta; order Lepidoptera; family Geometridae; genus Macaria; species Macaria liturata. Next base: position 11,391,487 of record OZ026823.1, on the reverse strand, counting down.
CGACTATCTAAATGGCTTCTGCGGTATTGCCGCAATTTTGCCATAGAATATTTGACATTGATATAAGCAATTTTGTGTTTTTGACATTGACTTTTCAAATCATTTTGAAATATTAATTTACCAGAGTGAACGACTCCAATCTTTTTTTATTATCTGTACTAAAGCTTACCGAGGCTTATCGATCAATTTATCTACCTCTAAACATACTTCGGCACTTGCAAAATATAGATAAAGTTATCGAATTAAACTAATCTACGTCGATAGGATAAAACTTCCGCACTTGCACCGCTGCTTCGTATTAAAAGAGCTAAATTTAAAGAAACACGATTAGTTCTCAAAAAATAGGTACATATTATAGTTTTCATAAAGACCTTGGTAAGAGATTTGAAAGTCATGACCCTTGCATAGTTTGCCATTTACCTCTAAACCTTTTACTTAATAACAAAGCTTGTCCCTTTCTTTGAAAACTCTGTCATCAGAGATGGCCACTCTCACACGCAGTTATTTATTTACTGCCCTTTCAACTACCAAATAAAATGAACAAAGGTACATTATTACTCCTTCACTTAAACTACCATCTTCGTGTCTTCCAATCGGGTTCAGTAACGTAACCCCCGCTCTGGCTTCGTCTCAGCTTTCATTAAAAGCCCGTATCCGAGAGGATCCCGGCCCATTTCCGCTCCTTGCGCGCTCTGTTTTACTAATACATTCCACAGAATTGAATTTTTGTATTGGTTATTCGTGTCTGATAGCCGTTTTCTAGGAAATACAAATGATAGTGGTGAATTCTGATATCAAGAGTTATGGAACAACATTTTGCTCTAGACAACTGTTCTACTGTAACGACTAGCCAAGATTCACATATTAACATAACATGTTAATAGATCTTAATATGAATAAACAAAAAAACAGGTAAAAAATGTCTAGCACAATATTAAGCTATCTTATCATATTATCTTACTCACACTTCTAACCTCCTTGATAAATCTTCAAAAAGATTACACTAACATCCAAAGAGTATGTAAGTAAAACAGTTTCCACTATAACCCACTCTCGCCAGATCTCGTCAGTTTTCCCGCCAACTTGTACCGACAGGAAGCGGAAGCTCCGCCGGCCTGAGTTGTGTAATTTCGCGCGCTCGCTTTCCGCATTCTATTTTTGAAATGTCAGTTTGCGTTTGTTTTTGTTTTTATGGCCGCTATTTTATGTAGATCTCGCCTGGTTTGACGCTTGTTTGCGGTACTCATTGGTTTTGTGGGCTTAGGGATTAAAATGTTGCATTCGTTAGTACTATAATTTGAATTTTAGAAAAAAGCTGTCTCACACAGTCTCAATAAATCTTAATATTTTTAGTTTCGTTTAAAATTCAAAACTCTTTTGCCATTAATATCGTTTTCCCAGTTATGTGTAAAAAAACTCTTATTACAAAGTGTTTCTATGTATCCCCGGCCTTACACAAGGCGGGCAACATTTTCATTACATCTTTTTCCTTCATTTGTTCTTATTACTTACATAATTATTATATCCTTTGTATCTATAGTAATTAAGCATAACGGTAATGATAGCTAGGGCTGTTACAACATTATAATCATACCATTATATATAAAAGAGAACGTAAATTTGTTTGTGTCTATTAGTTGATGTTTATTGGCCTGTTCGTACTTTTTTATAACGTAAAGGAGTAACAGATCATCGTAATTTTTGGTACATAGATAGTATGGGTTACCTAAGTCATTGCATATTCTTAATTTTATCTTGGAACAACAAGGGGAAAGCCGCAAATAGCTACTATTTTTATGAGCGAATGCGAGTTTTTAGATTTTTATTTTGTAATTAACAGAGCGACGGATTTTTGTTTTTTTTTTTTTTGTGGCACGTAGTCTTGAATCTTACTAAGGCTGCTTCTTATTTAGAAAACAACGCGAGTGTAGCCACAGGCGTTCACTAGTTCGCTTATAAAGCAAGTTTATAGGGAACAGTAAAAATGCCATGGTCTCATTATGGGGCCATGGTAATGTGCTATTACTGTCGCCATCAATGGATGGGGATTTTAATTGGTGCTGTAATTGGTTGGGTTGAATGAATGTGAAAATGAGTAAGATGGTTCTACATAGTAAATTAGTCAATGATATTAATGATCTTTGACAGACTTAGTCAAACAAGTTTTCAAAAAAAAAAAGTACTGAATGTTGGATCCTTTTAAATTCCTTGGTCTTTTTTTGTCACAGGAAAGCTCAAAAACTAAAAACGTTTTTGTAGTCAACAGTCAACATACACACACATTACTGTTTCCTAGTTTAGTTAACAATGTGTTTTTTTTATTTATTTAGATTCTCTTAGTGTGGATACGCTAGTGAAATCGATATTATATGTTACTATTTACTCGTAGTATTACTATGAAAAGCCAGAGTAATTAAGCGAATGTGGCTCAGCGGTTCCATGTCTGTTTTTCATCCAGACGTATCCTGGTTCGAATCCAACCCTACACCAATGACTTGTATTTTTTTTATCAAGGTTCACCTCTAACTTCAATCTTACTCACAAACTTTTACTTTCATAATATAAATAATATATTCAGCGTAGATAATCCCGCAAATGAACCGAGAATAAAAGGCATCTTAACTCAGAGAAGCTAATTAGCCACAATAAGGAAAACATCGCGTATTTCTGTCGTAGCTCTGACGTATTGGTTAATGGTATATTTTGTATTTACTACAAGCGAGTGTGACTTGATGGTGTAACCTTTTGCTTTACAATCTGACACATATTCTTTCGAAACCAGCCTTCACCAACGACTCGATTTGCAAAGTTACGTGTGGATTTGCACTTGCTTAACGGTGAAGGAAAATATCGTGAGGAAACGCCGAAATTTGGGCGCCCACGTTGATGTACTTGCCCAAGAAAACTGCTCCAATGAGTTAAAGCTACGGTGGAGTCACGCCCTTCAACTGTAAGGAATACGACACGAGGTATATGTTTCCTTCTAGTGTAGTCAAAAATAATAATTCCACTAAAGTAAGGCAAAATTGTTAAAAAGATATCAAAATTGTAACTGTATTTTTCAAAAATTTTGGTGTTGCGGAAGTCTAACAAAAAAGAAAGAAATAAATAAAATAAAATTTCTAATGGCAGTCTCGCGTCGCTCTGTGTAAAAACCGATATTCTGACAAATCAGGTACATCAGACGATCTCATGAAATTCAGAACATGGCAAAGAGTGTCAACAACCATGAAAAAGTAATGTATGCTGCGCATGCTGCCCTCTGGCAGTAGGCTGGAGCACTTAAGTCTATCTTGTGGCATTTCGAAAGATTTTCTAAGTACTTCTTTTTATTATTTTGTACTAGTGGACGCCCGCAGCTTTGCTCGCATTATTTTGAGATAAAAAGTAGCCTATGACACTTCTAAGACCTCCTACTACCTACATATAAAAAATATGACGATCCGTTCAGCCCTTTCTGTGTTATGAGTGTTTAAATAATCAGACAACCAGAAACACAGATAAACAGAACATTTTAGAAATGGTTGGAACGTGTTCTGCTATCAATTCGATGTATCTTTAAACATTTTTTTAAATATCTTTAATGTTCAGGCTTTCATCCTCTTTAGCTTTAATATACATATGTATAGTATAGATACATTTATTATTGTAACTAATTGTTTTACTTTAAAAAAACCATGAAACTCACTGTATTAAGCACCTAGTGCGTTGTTAGTATTTAAGTTGGTATCGCTTTGGCCGAGACGGTTTATCTGGGATGATTGTACTAACATTGACTCTAAACGCCCAATTTCAGTAGTTGATGTCTTATTTACCCAATCTAAGCTGAGATTAGGATATATTTACTGTTAAATTAGAAGAAAGTAACGGCTTCTATAGCTAGTTAATCTATACATAATATATACCTTAATTAGGCTGAAAAGGTTCAAAAATATGAACATGGAAGATATTAGAAAAAAAATGTTTGGGCATACTTTAAATCCATATCAGAACACGTTTAAGCAGTCTGTTTATCTGTTTGTCTATTAATTTTTAACGCTCATAACTCAAAAACGGCTGAACGGATTATCATGATTTTTGGTACGTAGGTAGTATGAGGTCTTTGAAGTGTCATAAGCTACTTTTTATCTCAAAATAATGCGAGCAAAGGCGCGGGCGTCCGCTAGTAAATAAATAATTACTAGGTAGGTATTTGTGTAACTTTAAGTGATTTTTTATGTCTTATTTTCTATTGGTATCTAGTTTACGAATGGTTAGTTATTGTTATATTACAAACCAAGGCCTGTAACATAATAAAAGTAGCTGACTTTTTTCAGTGTTCAGTTATTAAAGAACTATGAAATCACGAAAATAACAACATTTTATAAAATTATTCAGAAAATTATTTGGCAACATAAAATAATCACGACCGCTCAAAACAGGAATGAAATCTTCATCTTTCTGTAAACACCATATTTATGTAACGTGTAAAATAGTCTATTCGCCACACACAGTTCCCCGTATTTCCTTCACGGATGAATATAGAACCTCATAATACAGCCTCACCTCAAGGCAACATATTCTGACGGCCACTCCACTAAAGTAGCCGTCAGGTCTTCGCAGAATTTACGGCCGTTTTATGCCATGTTTTCTTAAAATGTTGTTTACCTACATGTTTTGCTTGTATGTAAGCATATGTGAAGAGACACTAGCGAGAATACGGTGTGGGATTTTTTCGTTTAATATGTTGAAAATGCGTTGCCTAAGAATATTATTTGTTTTGGTAAAAAGTGCGTAAGAAAATGACATTATTGTAATTTAAACTTAGGGGTGGATTGTTTTCGGACTACCTTATAGTCAAAGTCTTTTCTCTTACATAAATCACATATCCTCATTATTGGTCAGCTAAATGTGGGTACTAATTTGTTTATTTATTTGTATACATTTTTTTGCCTCAGAAACTTAGTTGGCAGTTAAAAAAAATAGTCCGATGAAATAACATAACATGATTAAAATTTAATTTCTGTTACTTTCTCCCCTCATTACTGCGCGTGATGTCCATGTAAATGTATAAATATAAATGTATACTATAAATAAATATTATTTAAACGTTCTTTGTGTACATTAGAATATATTATTAGGAGTTACATAATAGTGAACCAATGTTGGTGGTTACCTAAGACATAAAGCATGTGCATTAATATTTTAAACATAAATATTGATTGTCTTAATAGTTTATATAAAAAGGATATTTCCTAGCACGAAGCCATTTTGATGCATTTTCCTGGCTGACTTTATTATAGGTAATTCCATAAGCCTGTCATGTTAAATTCAATTTAAAATGGCCAAAGCCGCTCTGGATTGATGGAAATTGACTGGACACAAAGCTGGCTGAAATATAGTGTTTAAAACATTTTGTAGCGCAAAATAAAAATGGAATATTTTATCCATAGTTTCCATGTATTTCAGATGAATTTTTAACCCATATTTGCCACTTGTCTAAAATGTCTAAGGATGCAGAATAATACATTCTACAATTTCTGGGATCAATAATTCAACATCACAAATAAACTTTTAATTTATTTTAGATAACTATAAACTGTCATATAATTAGATTTTTATTAAAATAATAAATAAATATAAATAAATATTTCAGGACATACTAAGTCCTTACTAAGTCATCGGTTTCCTCTCGATAGTATTTCAGTGAAGGTAAATATTTAGGTACACTGAAAGCATTCAGGCGATGTAAATTTACAGTAAGTTTTCAGGCCACGTCTCAGTCGCCGCAAGCTGCTTGTGCAAACTTTATAGATTGACCGTTAGATGAGGGAAAATACGGAGATATCAACACTATTCCTAAAAAAAAAAAAAAAATAGTAATAATACGGCTTATTCGGGCAGCCTCACTTTTCTGTTTAAATACATACAGACAAGTTTTACCTTTGAATATCAACAGAAGCACAATAGTAATTAAACTTTTGTGTTTATCTAACTGTCAAATTCTTGGCAAAAAGAGACAGATCAATTAAGATTTTATAGAATTGCAATGTAGCTGGCCACTAAAGCACAACCAAAACTTATAAGGTGAGTTTTTCGTTTAAATTCCCGCAAGTTACGTGAAAAATTATTATTGTATCACTTTTAGTTTTTGATACTTTAACATATTAATTTCTAGAAATAATGTCACGATAAATACACCGTGATTTCACATTAACTCTGTTTATTTCCAACTCTAACATTTCGGACTTTATATCGTCACCACTCGCGTTGTAAAATTTTATATTCTGCCTCGAAATTGAGTGTGGCACCTGCATATCGGTAAAAGTTCCGCCATTGGAAATTTCTATTTGACACGTACTCGGAAATACATGCGAATGTAGAGTGTACAAATGCTCGCTAATTTGAAATTGTAAAAATATTATATTTTATTCAGTGCGTTACAAAGTTTAAAAAATATTTTTTAGAGTAGAGTACATTAAAAGCCAGGATAAAAGTTAAATGCGTATGGTAATTTTTGTTTGGTTATCTGTTTGCTTCTCCTAAAAGACATAACGGAATAATAGATCATGTTAATTTTAATATTACCTCCATACCAACAATTTTAATAAGCACACTGGGCTCCCAACGTTAATATATTAAACTAGGTTATATTCTGAAGCATCGAGAGAAAAAGGTGAAACCACTAGTTGAAAATACAAAACAGTTCTTACCTAACCATGAAGTTACTTTAAACGATTTTTTATCACACTTTCACTCAATTTCCAGCAGCAATTTACGTTATTTTCCAAAAAGATATATCATTAGGCGCACACCTGCTCTCTTTGGCACTCGTTTTTACATTAACAGTTGTACATCGTCGTTTTACATTTAGTTTTAGAACCCTTTTTGCCGCCGTTTGTAATTGGACATGCCGTAGTTAAGATTGCAGTGTCTTGGAGGTAATTTGTGACTGCCTTTGTGTTTAAGTTTACTAGTGGCTTACTTTTTGTTTTAATTTTACTAAATTATCTTTTCGAATAAATCACAAAAGATAATACTCTCTTTTTTGTTACAGTTCTTACTCAGAATTAGTGAATTTATTACTGCATGACTTTTGATTGCGGTTTTTATTTTTTGTAAGTATACAAAATGGCCAGTAACGGAGTCTTATATATTACAAAATATCTATTTAGAATAAAATTGTATTGAAGTTCTTTGTATCTGAGAATACTTAAAAACATTATAAAAATATAAAGCAAAAGTCGCTCTCTGACTGAATTATTTATTGCTCGCGCTGTAAAAAGTCGTGACTGTAATCTAAGGTCAACTTAAAGAGTACCTATCAAAAAATCTAAAAAAAAAAAATAGACCAACAAACCGAAAATATTGATCTTCCCAGACTATAGAATAAAAGTATTCAATAACGTTAACAAACTAATTTAAAACTAGCACTGAAGCGTATCAATTAAGTGAAAGAAGTATAAAAGTTAGAGTCACAGTTAACGCCACTTCGTAGTCTCGGCACTTCGAGAGATATCTTTGCCTTTTAAAATGCAGCACTCGGGTAATTCGAGGCGTTTTCTTAGAGCGTTGTGACCAGTGGAAGCTGTTTATTGTCTTGCTTTTATTAACTTTAAGTCAATCAGTCTAGCCGAATACTAAGCGCCCGTCGCATCGCATGCGATTACCAATGTTAAGCAAAGGTCGACGCGGTCTATTCTTGGATGGGTGACTGAAAAGTGGCATTCCATTCTAGGAACTTCCATGGGTCGGATGACACGTTAAATTGTAGGTCAAGGTTGGTCAAGTACGGTCGTAAGGCCATGTCAGATGCCCTTAGGCCTTAGGGCGTCTTAATAAACACTCGGCATTAGAGTTGGCCACTCTCATTCGATTAGTAGATCTCGTGATAGAATAAACAAGACAAATTTAATATTTCCTTTTTAGCATTGGTAGGTACTCTACGGTTCATTTAGCGATCATAAAAACGAAAGTGATGATCAGTTTTTATTAGGTAAGTGTGCTCTATCTTAGGCCACAACTATTGTTTACCACCAAAATTGTGGTTAAATTCAAACTTGTTAAAGGTATAAAAACCAAACCAAACTAATATCACCTATTTTATCGCCTAAGGCGATAAGGCCGCCCAATGTGCATTAAATTAGTTTGTTATTTTTTTTAATTTTGTTTTATTTTTTGGTGTGTGACAGGCGAGAGGAAGATAAGATATGTCTTTAATACATATCTTATCTTCCTCTCGCCTGTCGCCCACTGCAGCATAGCCTCAGCCCCATCAAGGCTTCCAATATAGGCGTTTATTTCCACCACTAAGACGTCAGCCATCTTTGTTCTTGGCCCAAAGAAAGCTTCCACACGTGAATCCGAAAACGCTTTTAGCTAAATACGGGTCGGAAGAATTTTTTAAACCTAATTACCACTTGAAATTCGTATTAGAAAAAGGTTTTAGTGAAATGGGATATTTGTTTTGGGAGAGTGTGGGCTTCTTTTAAAGACGTAGGTATAAGAAAATTTAAATATATTTTTGTGGAAATAGTAAATCAAGGCAGTATTTGATGTAGATATTATTTTAATGACACATAGTATGAGAGACAATGTGGATGTTGATAAGTTTGTCTTAAGTTTAGAAGCAACATACATAACAAGTTATGTGTAATAATTTATATCTTTAGTGTGCAATTATTTTTGTAAACTACTCGTTCTGAAGGCCATTGGTAAAGTTACGTTATGCCACAGAGAAATACGTAAAATTTAAACATGTGCATTATTATAGACAGGTACATATTGCAATCCAGCGATATTTTTCACCTAGGGGTCAAAACAAGGATCAATAACCGGTAAAACCCGTATTATTTCTCCACTCTTTTCAATGCAATAACAAACATTGTATTGTTCAAATGTTTTGTGAAAGATTTCCTCAGAATTCTCGATATTTTCTGAGATATAATCCTCTTGACTCATTTTAACGGGTTACCGAAATCATAGATGTATTGTTTTATTGATATGTTATATCGAACCTTTTGGACTTAATAAAATAAAACACTACCACAACATTAACGCGTTAACATATGTATAACCTTCCAAGAATATGCCTCATCATCATCATCATCCACAGCCGGTTTCGTCACACTGCTGAGTATAGGCCTTCCTCTTAATATGCTGATCCTGATCTTTAGCCAGACCCATCCAGGTATGACCAGCGACAGATGTTATGTCATCAACCCGTCTTGCAGCCGGACGCCCGATGTTAAGGTGAATATAAGAATATACTTATATATACTTAAAAATGGAAGCTATATTTTTCACTTCGTAGAACAATACGAACAAACTATTTTGAACGGCACAGGCGATAACGTCATATCCATATGTAGCAATCAATTTTATATTTACATATTGTTTAGTTGATAGTTAAATCTTATATTTTCACACAGATTCCAGCATTCGTTGCATGGTGTTTTGGTCGTCAAAACAACATGTGGCATATACTCCTCAAATTGATTTGCCTCACGATGTTTCCTTCACCGCCAGCCTATCAATAAATTATTAAATCTGTGTACTGGAATAGTGTAACGGGAAGTATGCCGACGTTCCCAATTCTGAGAGCTGTCACTGACTTGATATCCGGAAATCTGATGAAAAATATCATTCGGATTGGCAGTGACATGAAAGCGGATATGCGGTACGTGGAATCAGGTTATTCGGCTCGAAAAGTACCCGCTTTTATGGTTTTTGAAGGCCTGTAGTTGCACTTTTTGTATTCCTTATGTAGATGGAGACATGAACATGTTATTGAAAACAATGCACGTAAAAGTTTTTGATCTTTTGTTACGTAAATTAGTATATAAAATATTTTGAGTTTTGTAGACATTTGGTACACACACAACTTGTAATCTTTTCCAAAAAAGAAAACATCCTTCTTATTTTTACAATTTTATTAACTTATAAATGTAGGCTATTTTAAAAACTTACGCTTGCCCACAACAATCTTGCTTTTAACCAATACAGCTGAAATTGAGTCAATTACTTTGTAAGCTTCATTCTCAAGATTCTCAGTAGTTATTTTTCTCGTCTTACTTTAAACTCAGAGAACTAAAGAAACAGAAAAAAAAACATCGCAGTGATTGAGCAGTGCTAGGAACCGATAGCGAACTCTAATTGAAATGCCTTTTCAAGCTAGTGATGGGCTAGGAAAGATTTATAGTACTAAAATAAATTAAGTAAATTTCATGTGCTCGTTATTGTACACCCCGTCTAGTCTTTTTTTTTTATATTTTCCTTCCCATCCTACGGTTGCCTGGAAGAGATCGTTTTTAGCAATAAGGCCGCCATTTGTGGCATTAGTTTTAATTAATTTTTTTTCGTTTTGTATTATGTTTTTTGTGTCCAATAAAGTATCAATCTATCTATCTATCTATCTATAGTACTAGTGCCCAGTGTATTTGACCAGTCGGAGTTAAATTAGATTGTTGTATTTATACTCGTATCAATAAACAGGGAATGCTTAAAGACTTGCATTGTTCGGGGATGTTACTCATACAACCATATTATAATCCACATAAAAATCGACTCAGCCAATTTGGTGCTATGTTGCAAAATTAAAGAAGAATAAACATATCAACACCACGTATTATACAAAGTACAAAATAAATATAAAATATATTTATTGTCGTAATAAAATTTACAATATGTTTCGTGAAACTTCCGGCCTTGTGCTAGTCGTGAGACTGTTTTAAGGCCAGAATCATATGGTGAGGTATCTATTATTTTAATAGAAAAAAAGGACGAGGATTGTCTTTTCTACCACTTTGTTTTATTTGTATATAAAGTAGTAGTAGTGTCTAAAAATTATGCTTGCTTTACTATGGTTGAAATGACGATAAATAAAACTTGAATGTGCTCTAATATGGGCTAGATGGAACATCCAATATACAGAGGTAATTCAATAAAAAGTAGTCACAAGCTCAGTTTCATTAAAAAACTGTTAGCTAAAAGCTGTAAATTGAAAATGAAAGTAAATAAATAAAAACAATTACAGAGCAGCAAAGTTGGAAATAAAAGGCGTAATAGAACAAATTGAAGTAATGAAAGAAACAGGAGAAGTCAGGCCAGCACACTACACAGTGCGGGTCGCTGCGAGTTTTTTACAAATTTCTTATAACAGTTAGTAGAATATGGATTTCAAAACTAATTTATGGCGTTTTCGTTTATTATTATTTTTCGGTCTTCAAGTTGAGGCGTGTGCGTTAGATAGTAGGCTACGTCGTGCGTTAGATTGTAGGCTACGTCGTGCGTTAGATAGTAGGCTACGTCGTGCGTTAGATAGTAGGCTACGTCGTGCGTTAAGCATCGATGTAGCCGAGAGAGCAGATCAGGCGAGTTGCGGTCACATGAGAGCCAATCTCGCATAAAAATATGATCAACAAGCATAGAAATTGCGGTAGCACCAGTATTTTTTTTTATTAACAGTAATTGATTTATTTTAGTCTATGAAATAAGCAGTTATTCTTATTCAAATTTTATTTTAATTATAGTTGAAACAAAAACGACTCACGTAATGATAAATAAATATTATGGGACATTGCACACAGCGCCATCTAGCCCCACACTAAGCAAACGCTAAGAAGTACATAATTATTGCTCTTGTTTGTTTCAACTGAAGTTGCCCTCCAGTATTTGCAAAACATCACTATACTGAGCTACAGTTACGTTAGTTATTTTTATTTTTAGTGATTTTTTATGTTTCTCAAACCGCAATCACCGTCCATTTGCCGTCCGTTTAAAAACCCTGCAATGTGCTGACGACCGTGAAACAGGAAATAAATGTAAAAGAGGACAGTTGCTAATTAATCTAGCTGTTCCTCCGTGTCGGGCAGTTACAGGTGGTCGTTAATTACAAGGTAATTTAGCTGAGACCGAAAGGCTAGAGCTATAGACACCTAATTAGGGACAAAAAAATAACACGATTTTCATTCTTTAATTCAAAACTTACCGATGAAAGTATTTTAAAGACACAACATTTGACATCTTATTATTCAAAACTAAGTTTCTCAGCAGTGTTTGTTCAGCAAATATTTCAGCAAAATATACAGACTTATTATCGTAATAATATATTAATCGAGCCGTTTTAACATGATTTATAACAAAAACATTTAAATATACCAACTTTTTTGCTAACAATATTACTGTCACTACTACTAGGCTTGACACGGTAATTCCATATATTACGCGACAGGTCCACTGCCTAATTTGATCATTTCAGTCGTTTTTAAAATCCTTTTTTCAAACATAGCACGTTTCCCAAGAAAATCTGATGCTGTAAAGGCCACACGCGTACATTCGTTATCAAAACGGGACGTATAGACCATGAACTAGGTTGGATATATAATATGGCAGTAGATAGGGGTCTCTAACTTATCCACTTTATGCTTAGAACTGATAAAAGATGTCGCAATCTTTTCAGCGTGGTTTGAACTTTGGGCGCGGAAATGGGACTAACCCAAGGGTTTATTGCTGAGGGGTGCAGCTTTACCCTTTCGTATTTTTATCGGAGTTTTTTGTGCTGTGACAGATTAGCATCATTTTTCAAGTTTCAAAAACTGAAAATAATAAAAAGAAAAGAATTATATCTATGAAAGTTTTCATTTAGCATTAATTTCAGGTTACATAATTTCTGAACTACAAAATGTAATAGTTATGGTGATCTTCAAAATGTGAACGAATAAATAAACCAGTTTAGAATCAGTCTTATAGTTATTTTCGTACATTTGTTTTGCCTACTTTCTGTTTTGATTGCGAATGGGAAATAGACAATCAGTTTAGTTTCCGCTCATGTATCACAGATTGCGTATTGAGTAACAGTTAGTGTGGGTGAGTGTTTGTTTGTTATAATTCCTACCACGGCGTTCTAAATTTATGGTTAAATTAGGCCCGTCTTTGGATGGGTTACTGTTTGCAAAAACAAAATAAACGTGTATGTAGGTACATGCGCTTCCGTGGGTCGGACAAAATTGTTCAATATTCACTGGCACTTCAAGCACTTTAATAACTCTCAACTATGATTTTGTTGTGTATATGGAGTGTCCATTATATGTGTGTATGTAGTATGTTACATAAACATACATGCAATAGTAGTACCAAGTGAACCAGTATATTTGCACTAGTTTCGCGATAAAAGAAAACAGAAGCACGTCTGCTCACGCGAACTTTACTGTTTCCATTAGCGTTAATAACCGGTGTATTTTCAGAGGAAAAGTCAATTAATGAGCAGCTGATATCATGATTGAGCAGCTACATAGAAACTCGATGAAAATTGTGTCGTGAATAATGAGTATCGTGATAAATTGCAAATGCATGATAGGAAAAAATCAACAAATGCAACGTAAGGATTAACTATATTAGCATCAATTCATTGATTATTATTGCTTTTAGCGATAAGGCCGCCGCTTGTGGCACTAGTTTAGATACAATTTGTTTTATGTACTGTTTTTTAATATGTGTCAACAATAAAGAGTTAATCTATCTATCTATCTAATAAACATATTTTTATTTATGAATATTACTAAGCCTAAATATTTTCAAGTAAGTTTTATAAATAACTCTAATTGTTTCTTGTTTGTCAAACAAGTGTAGCGATGTAAGAGGCTTTGTAATTCTATTAAAATGTATTGTCACCTGATAATGTTTATTACGCACTTTGGTTATATGCTTAGAATACACTAAACAAAGCGTTTTATCATCATCTGGCGCGAAATGTTTACACCTTGGTAGTTACTACCCATACCTATTAAATTGTTCATCAAATTTTTTCTTTGACTACATGTTGCTGATCAAAATAAATATGATTGTTAACAGATACACAGATATTTTACAAGTTGCTGATCAATACAAATATTTTTATCTGCAGACACCCAGACATCTTGCTGACCAACAAACTCACACCGTCCTCGGATGAGTACAGAGCAATTACAGCGTCCTAACTTGTCCGAAGTTCTCCTAATAGGAACAATTGCCTCTTATCGTGGCGAAACGAAAGTTAAAATCCCGTTACTGGCTAACGAGAGGGCGTGAGTGTCGTGGATTGGTGTGATGTGCGATCTGGTGGCTTGCGGTGCACATGGAGGTGGGAGAGCGACATTTTGTAAGTGTCTTTTACTGTGTAATACTAACGGAAATATCAAACTGAGAATAATATAATGCTACAGTAACATGTTAAAGACAATAGACTAACTAAAGGTAAGCAATTGTATTGTATGTTGTTTTTGTACAAGATGCAGAAACATGGCGACTTTTGGTGATAAACGATGGCATACAACAAATATTAATTATCATAAAATCTGTCACTTGCAAACAAATACGCTTGCTCGTAAAAATCAGACGAACACAGCCTCTTTACTTTTGGATTGAGGTTCACAACCATGTTCCCAGCATAGAGTACAGCTACACAAAATTATACTAGTGCAGTGTTTTTACAATACATCTTGATTCTACAGGCTTGTAATTCAAGAAATTTCAAAAGTAAACCAATTAACATATTATAATACGCGTCAAAAATCAATCATGCACATGCTACGTAATAAGTGTCCTTCATTAGAAATCGCTGTCGCCCATACCCCACACCGAATTCCTAAAAGCACGTGGTTACCCGCTCTCGCTATTAGGTGGTAATCCGGCGTAAGTGCGCGCGGCGGGCGTTTTTATAGCTCTCTATTGATGACACGACGGTTACTGTCCTCGTAACCAGCAGACAAACAAGCCGATTACTTGGTTACTACTTGTTATGGTTGCTTTTGATGCGTGTATCCGGGATTAGAGTATGTTGGGCAGATTACCGGACTGTGTATGTATATTGATTGTAGGGTTGTTTATTGACATAGCTCGCTAAATTGATTTAGGTCGCTGATACGTAGTACATCAGGAGAGAGGATACATCAGGAGGGTTGTAGTCGAGCGTGTTATATCGTTCGTAAAATGTAATGTAATTCGAACAAATTATCAATAAAATGTTTATCTGTTTATCTGTTAAAAGGTGTATTGTAAATAAAATGTATACTCCTTATTTTTTGAGTTTTTTTTTTTACTTGACATTTAGGCCTTTCACTAGTAATTCGATTGAAACCTCGAGCATCAATCAGGATTGAAACAACGCTGCACGAGCGCCAATGTGAGCTACTTGTATAGATTGGCTTTGAAATGAGGCATACCTTTAAGATTTCATCACGAAAAAAACGCCTTTCATTCGTTTTGCTGTAGTAAAATTCAATAACAGAGTAATTCAATCAATCAATAACATCAATTTTATAACATGATATTTTTTTACAATTTACTATCTTCGTCAATCATTCAAGTATATGCACCCACCGAACAAGATACAAAAGTAGCGAAAGATAAATTCTATAACGATCTGACAGAGTTAATACAAAAAAATAACAAAAATAATATTATTCTGATTGGAGACTTCAACGCCAAGGTGGGCAGCAAATCTAATACAGACGAATTTGTCTTAGGAGACTACAGTAATGGTGATAGAAATGAAAACGGACAAAGACTCATAGACTTCTCTTTTGCAAACAATCTTAAAATACTTAACAGTTTCTTCAAAAAAGGAAAGTCAAGGAAGTGGACATGGATGTCTCCCAATAGCCGAGACAAGAATGAGATTGATTTTATACTTACAAAGGAAAAACAGATATTCAGTGACGTCGATGTAGTAAACAAGCTAAACTTCAGTACAGATCATAGGATGTTAAGAGGAGTTATACAACACACAAATAGTAAATCAAGAAAACACATAATACCCTCAACTAAAAATATGACGATAACAACACCAATACCACAAAACATCTTATATGATTTAAAAAACACATTAGACAAAGGCGAGACACATAAAACACTGCAAGAAAAGTATGATTTTCTGGAGACAGAACTGAAAAGCCTACTAAAAACAAACACCAAAAAAGAAAAGGAAAATAAATTAGGAGAAGAAACGCTTAAGCTAATGGAACAAAGAAACACAATGCTAGAGCAACGAAAATACAACCACCAAAACATCGCAAACATTAGCAAGAAAATTCAAGCATCAATACGGAAACACAAAAAAACAGAGAGACTAAATTTTTTGACGAAGCAAATAGAAACAACAGGAGGAATTAAGAAAGGTCTAAAACAGATAAGAGAATATACACAATGGATACCTAACATGAAAACTAATAAAAAGAAAGGTGATAAACTGGTGACAAAACGATCAAAAATATCTAAAGTAGCGACAGAATTCTATAAAAGTTTATACACTGAGGCAGAAAAAACAAGGGTAGTAGAGACAGATAAGGACGCAGACGAAGAAGAAACACCTTGCATATTAGAGACTGAAATCATAAGAGCTATCAAAACACAAAAGAGCGGCAAAGCACCTGGAGACGACAAAATCTCAAACGAATTATTAAAAGAATCACTTACTGCAACATCGAAACATATAACACGTTTATTTAACGAAATAATGTCTAGTGAACAAATACCAACTCAATGGACGAAGTCCACTATCGTACTGCTACACAAAAAAGGAGATAAAAACGAAATAAATAACTACAGACCTATATGTCTAATGTCAAATCTTTACAAAGTGTTTTCAAAAGTAATACTTGGCCGAGTAACGAAACAGCTGGAAGAAAACCAACCACGAGAACAAGCAGGATTTCGCGCGGACTATTCTACCATTGATCACATTCAGGTTGTGAAACAAGTCATCGAAAAACTCAATGAATACGGTCAACACTGGTACATGGCATTTGTTGATTACAAAAAGGCTTTTGATTCCCTAATTCATCAATATATCTGGAAAACGCTGGAAAAGCAGGGCGTACACAACAAATACATAAGAATTGTAAAAGAAATATATAAAAATACTACAGCAACGGTACAACTAGAACAAAAAGGAGAAGAATTTAGTATCCAGCGAGGTGTTAGGCAAGGCGATCCACTTTCTCCAAAACTTTTTACAGCTGTGTTAGAAAATATATTCAGAAATATAGACTGGGAAGATCTTGGAATAAATATAAATGGAGTAAGGCTAAATCATCTAAGATTCGCTGACGATATCGTGATATTCGCTGAAAAACCAGATATACTGCAAACTATGCTAGAACAATTAGATTATGAAAGCAGGAAAGCGGGGCTGTCTATGAATCCAACAAAGACTAAAGTGATGACGAATTCATTAAAAGAAACCATCGAAATAAGAGAAGAGGTAATCGAATATGTAGATGAATACTTATATTTAGGACAGTTGATATCAGTTAAAGATCAATACTCTAAAGAAATCGATATAAGAATAAGCAACTCTTGGAAACGCTATTGGTCATTTAAAGAGATATTTAAAAATGATAAAATGCCAATGTTCGTGAAAAACAAGCTTTACAACACATGCATTCTACCGTGTCTCACTTATGGGTGTCAAACTTGGCCTTCTACGAGCAAAAACAACCAAAAACTAGCAGTTTGCCAACGCAATATGGAACGAAGCATGCTAAACATAAGGCTAAAGGACAAATGGACGACTTCAAAAATAAGGAAAAGAACAAAGGTTAGCGACGTCTTACAAAAAATAAGAAAACTCAAATGGAACTGGACTGGTCACATCATGAGAACCAACAAAGAGAAATGGACGAAGGATGTAATGGAGTGGTACCCTAGAAATAGGAAACGGCTAAAAGGGCGTCAAATTAAAAGATGGGAGGACGATTTACCGAAAGGATGGAGAAGATTAGCTCGGAATAGAGAAGAGTGGAAGAGAAAGGGGGAGGCCTATGTCAAAGGACAACCTGACCAACAAACTGGTTGCTGATGAATCTTAATTAAGTTTTATTTTATCATATTCTTATATTTTCTATGTTAGGGTAATAAGTTAAAACTGTAAAATTATGGTCAGAGAATAAAGGCTTTATTATTATTATTATATTATTATTATCTTAGTACTTAACGCATCAATTTTAACGCAAAACCTACTATCAATTAAGTAACAATACTAAAAAGTCATAACTCACACAGTCTCCCAACTAATTAGTACAGAAATCCTTTTGCTTAATTGTGGAAACAAAGGCGGGTGATAATTTATGTGAGAACGCACTGGCACTGGATTAGACGTCTAAAGCGAATGAGAAGAAACCAGTGATTCATTGTATGGAGTATACAGGTTAAGGTGCAGTTTTGTTGTGTAGCTATTTGTTTTCAACGAATGGTTTTATATGAAGCTACATCTGTTTTCTGTTTTGAATGGTGGCGCATTTTTGTACATGAATGACTTGTTTACACGATAACCTTTGTAAGATACGCGTTGTTTTTTTTTCCTGAATTCATTATTGGACATAAAAATATAATAACTTTAGATACTGTGTATCCCAAATGCCTTGCTTGAGAGACTGTCTAATCTAAATAAATAAAACCCAAAGGTGACTGACTGACTGACTGACTGATATAGTGTTCTATCAACGCACAGCCCAAACGAGCTAAAATTTGGCATGCAGGTAGATGTTATGACGTAGGCATCCGCTAAGAAAGAATTTTTGGATTATGCCACTTTTAAAGGGGGTAACTAGATATAGAAAAAAAATAGGATATGCCAGTTTTACTTCCTAATGCGAGTGTAGCCGCGAGCACTCAGTAGTACTAGATATACTCCACTTTTGAACAATTGTTGTATATCCACGTAGGTAAGGTTTGTTGTTGGCTAAATACTTAAATAATTTAGTTCCTCGTATGTACATATACGAAAATGTTTTCAGAAACACGGTCGAAAGTGAGCCTTAACCCGTTCGGTGTGGCGTGTCGTCGGCAGCGACAGGTCGCGACAAAAGCCTCCGCCGGCAGGATAATAAGCTCAGAACCAACCACAACACACTTGCATTGGGGAGGGAAAACTTTCTCAGTATGTGTGTTATAATGTTAGTCTGAGTGTGGTACTCGGTGTCGAGAGTTATTACAATATATATCACCTTCGAAGTGTTTCTTATAAAGTTCAGCGATTGCAGTTACTGCGCTATGATTGGCTAATTTTTAACGTGTTATCCGATCCACATTTCAATGCCAATTTGTCTTTTTGTTGAATAACGTTGAGCATGAGCCTTAATATTATATGTATAACTCGCAAACCTGAACTTAGTGTTGACAATTATATTATTACAAGCGCCGTAGTAGAGTCGGCCCTTAGAATCAAATATATAAATATCCAAGGGCTTGGGTATATCTTTATCCTGTCACTTTTCACCTAAGGCAGCAAGACGATCTTCCTCAAAAGCAATTAAATAACAACCATCACAAATGGCATCCTCTTAAAAATTTCACAGTTCTTTTATCTTATTAGATCGAGGAAAGAAACTTTCTTTGAACTTGGACCGCTTTATTATTTGCACGTTAGAAGTCCATAACGAGCGCTCGCAAACTCCGGACGAAAAAACCGGGAAATGTCTTGAAAAGGCTCTAGTTAAACGACGGACGGAGTCAGGTTACCGGTATTTATATTGTATCAGTTACAAATTGTGATAATTTGTTTTCATACATTTATAAGCCAAATACAATTTTAAATTAATAAAAAGCAAATAAATCGCTCTCGTTAGTAATAATCAATAATGAGCATAAGCCATCTCAACGTTATCAATAACTTTACTATCTAGAGTTGTGTATGTGTTTGACAGTTTTTAAGCCACCCGAGGGACATCTGATATTATTTAACAATAGCAAAACTATTACGCATAACCGTAACCTACTTATTTAACGTATTGAATCATGTACATAATATGAAAGCATCCAAATGTAAACGCCGCTCCGTTTGCTTCCTGCCACGGTCACCCATCTAACTACCGACCGGGACAGCAGTTGCTTAACTTGGTAATTGCGCAGCGCATAGTAAGCCACAGGTGCTATGTGTCAGTGATAAGATATATCCGTGGCTATGTAATGTATACCAGGCTACACAACTTCCGTTGCCGTTACTTCTTCGAAGACATATAAAATGGTATTTTTATATCACATTTAAATTTTCGTCGAGATAAAATATTTAATCGTAAAGGAAAGCTGTTTAAGAAATAAGTTTTGTCAAACAAATAATTACCTATTTAATAATAAAATAATACAAAAACAGAGCGCTGTTTCCACGAAAGCCTGTCTAAATGAACTACGCCCGCAAAAAGTCCTTAATCCGACCTCGTTCGAAGCGTGAAAAAGCTAATGAAAGTTCTTTAGAAATTGCCTATTATTTTCAGTATAAAAGCAAGAAGAATTTCATACTTCGGAGTCAAGTAGTTAATAATTCCTTTAAGGGAATGTTTTCAAACCGGTACCTTTTAGTTAAATAGTTTTGAGGAAGTTCGTTGCTACGGCCGCGCGGGTGTCGTTTGACGATCCAGTTTAAGTTATGAACTCTTTGCTTTTTTTTTTTTTAGATATACTGGCTGATTTAAGTGCAAGTTTGCTAATGCTAGCGGACTATCAATTTTCAGATCATTTATATTTTAGAAACTAATGAATTGTATATATAGTGAGACTACACTTTATGTCTGTATCTACACTAGAGATATGTTTATGCAGTTAAGGTACTATTTGACTATATCAAGTAGATAATATAAAATCTATATTTCTGAGTGATAAGTATATGATATATAAGAAGAAGAAATAAGATAAAAAACTTGTAAGATGTTTGAATAATGAAACAAATAAATTTAAAATGTTTAATGAATTAATGGCTAGATGACATTAAGAAATGCACGAAGCTAAGCTACCCGCATATAAATGAAGCAGCATGGGATCGCAAGAAGATTTGCCAAGTGACTTCCAAACTTCAATATGAAGATGGCACCCGATGATGATGAATGAATTGAATAACTTTCTTTGAATCAGCATCTAAAGTATGTTTATTGAGGTAGCCAACTTTCCTGACCCCGATCGCACAAAACTTCCTAAACAAGTAAGCACGCATTATTTACTCTTTATTGTACAAACTTTTCAACCAATCAATTGCCTTAAAAAACCCAAAACAATTGAAATAATTTCAAACCGCTACCACCTCTACCTTGCCCCAGGTCCTGCAGTCAAGAAGTTTGTAATGTCATTACGTACTCGAAGCTCGCTTTGTGAACGAACACCAACTTACCGCGATACAGCTCTACTTACAAACAGGACGAGTGATGTATGCAGCGCTATTGACTGGTCTGATAGCTTAGTCTTAGTTAGTCGTTAGTGGCTCTGCCTTCTAATCTAGGGGTTGCGGATTCGATTCCTGCATGACAACATGCATGACACATGTATTTATGAATATTTAATTACTTGTGTATGGTCTGGACGTTTCTATTATTAATAAGTATGTATTTACTAAAGAAAAGTATATAATCCGTTATCTAGTACCCATACCACAAGCGTTTGCTTAGTGTGGGGCTAGATGGCGCTGTGTGCAATGTCCCGGAATATTTATTTATTTAGTGACAAATGTGTGCTGAGTTACTGAGACTGTCTAGTTGGTTGCAGTTATTTATGATAAAAATCACCAATCGGTTAGTGATATAGGTGATACACACACCTTAATTTTTTTTCATTTGGATTTTTTTTTTAAAAATCACCAAATTAAAATAAAGTTTCAGAATATGCTTATAATTTTAAGTAATAATTATGCTTTGCAGAGTCAATTATAGTTAGTTTTTTTAAATTACGGAGTAACTGAAAACTAATGAAATTGTGAATTTAGAAACACCACAGCTAGTCACCAAATGAAAATACTAAATTGGTTATAAATCTTAATTTAAAAACATTTCACATAAAAGCAATTTCATTTTAAATTTCCAATACAAAACAGCAGCTTGTAAAATTCATGCCCACTTGTTTTACAATTCAAATCGCTATCAAGTAACAATACTCGAAACAAACAAGCCATTTATTCCCAACATGCCAGAAATAAGTTCAACTTAATAGCAATATGTAGGGATCGTTTAGCATTGTCATTTGGCACAATTAACTCGACATTATGGGCTGAGTTTATTTGGTCAGCTAATTTTACTGGGAGTCTGCTGACAGAATAATATTAAAAAAACTGCAATTGCAGCTAACTAAGCAGTGATTGGCTTTGCTGCGCACAGTGACTGAATCAATAAAAAGTAGTAAATAGATCGAAATCAGGTGAGATTCCGTAATAATTATCATTTTCCAAATAACAAAATTATTTTAAAAAATTGGTCTGATCTATTAATATAAACTGCTAAACATCATGATAGTATACAATAATATATACTTATGGATGTATATATCTTGCTAACGTGATTTACTAACTAAAAAAAAATATCATTCAAATTTTCAATTCAATTACTGGTTACTTTTGTTCTGCTACAAAATGTATTTTATAGATGTTAAATTTAACGTAGATCTACGCTGACCAACTAATTATTCTTCATAATAAAGTGGCAAGGATCGTGTGATATATGGAGTTACGTACGTTTGTTACGTAAAGTAAAAGCTCTTGAAACTGATATGCTAAGTATATGTATCGTTTTCGGGCTTCAGACTCGGGCGGGAGACTCGGGCTTCAGACTCGGGCGGGAGACTTTGGGAAGAGGAATTTATGGTTCGTTTCTTTATACCTATGTACATATGTATGAATGAACATATACCTAACATTTTCTTGTTTTATCATGGTTTTTGCTCACAATGACATTAAAAGATGTTTTTAATCTTACTTATTATTTGATTTTGAGTAGTTCTTTTGAGTGGGTCAATAGTTCTGCATATGTTCTGCACTTATTTTCTTTTGCTATGCAAACAGACAGAACGAGTTTAATAATTAAAAATTGATTCAGCTAAAAACTCTACGAGGAAAAGGTGCTGTATCAAAAAAAATATGCTTGAAAAAAAATAAGTATATCAAAAAAGACTTCATAACTATCATTTGTATTTTTTATGGGACAATAAAGTTATTTTATTACTCTTCAAGTACCCGTATAGTATATATATAATGAAATCTATTGTCATGTTATGTTTTGCTAGCAATAAATAAAACTCACCAAGCTTTTATCTCCCTGGCAATATTAGATTACACTATCCGAGTATAAAACGAGTTCACATAATTTCAAGGCATCGATGAAATCAATTCACTTACTCCTCGTATCGTTTCAGAATGCTAGTTCTCTTACCTAACTCGAATCCATACACACGACTTTACACTCTATATTTTTGTTTTATAAGGAGTATATTCGTTTGAAGTGAATTGTAAAGTTTTGTTCCTTGCAGGATGCTCCGTTGAGCTGTGGTCAACACTTCGGGGATTTTGGGAATAGAGATGACACTTTGGCACCGGATCGATGAAGAATTCCTTTGTTGGACGTGTCGTATAGTGCTGTCATGTTCCTTACGTGAAATGCACTTTGCTTGGAAGATTAGAGTAGGTGTCTTTTGGCTGAGACTTCACAACCGTCTTACGAGATACCTTGTTAAGGTAAGGTGTGATTTATATCAGAGACGCCTAGGTTGGTTTGGAAACTGTAAGTTAGCATTATATGAATGAAAAACGGGCTGAAATTAGGCATGCAGGTAGGTGTTATGACGTAGACATCCGCTAAAAAAGGATTTTTGGAAATGCTCTTTTAAAGGGGTGACATAGGGGATACAAGTTTTACTTCTTAATGCGAACGAAGCCGCTAGCACCCACTAGTTATGTATAAAGAAGGTGCAAAAACAGCAACATAGCTCTGCTACTTCTTATCTGTAACAGCACATACAGAATGCCACCCAAGTGCCGCCACATTCCTGTACAATATATCACAGAGTCCAGCGCACGGAGCGTCAGCTCCCACGTGATAACCCTAACAAAGACGTTATCTGATGCTTGGAGGTGGAATTACAGTAGGGATGGGGTGTAAGGCCAAACAACATTTGTTTTCTGAAAATCAAACATTGTAACTAATATTTATCACATTTGTGGTCAGCGGATGTGGCCGCATGTTTAGATGAATAATAGCTTAAGTTACTGTTGCATAATAAATCGATCAGTTGCATCGTGGAAGAGAAAAAACTAACATACATATACGTTTTGACGCTATAAGCACAGAATACATAATACAACTATATGCGAACTTATATTCGATGGGACGAAAACACGTACCTATGATTTATGAAAAAATAACGCTACTGTTTAATGTGCAAAATGATTGGACAGCCCTTTATTAAGTAGGTAATTAAGATTATTTACGCGCATAGTGAAGTAACTGTAAATCTAACTCTACAAATCTAGAGTAAATAGGTTTCTTCTAGGCAAGCGTACTACATCTTAGACTATAGTGGTGCTTAACATCAGGCAGGCTATAGTCAAACGTAAGCCTTTTTCGAGTAAAAAAACTGCATCTACTTGCATAATAAAATGAATTAATATGTCTGATACTGAAAGAGGTTGTGTTTCTGCCGCAACTGCGTCAGTTACCGAGCTTCACACAAAGCTGACCATCTGCCAACAAGTTTTACCAACAAACCGTGTACTTAATCAACTCTTATCCCCTTACGATAAGGTCGCTATTCCCTTGTCAGGTATAAGCCTGCTTATGTTTATCTTAGGTTGATATCGGGATTGCCGCATCGTTGCTGTATAAATGCCACTTTTTCGCGCGGTTGGAGTTCTGCGTAACTTTGGAATGTGGTCGACGAATTTAAAAAGGTGTTAAGCTAACAAGCGGGGAAGTTTCCAGCAACTTTCTGCCGAGTTGGTTTACGTTGATCGACTCTTGTTTTTGTGAAATTGAGTGATGAAATAGTGACGGTGTGATAGATATGTTTAAGTTATCTGCATACTTTTCAGATTATGGGAACAGAAAATTGTAGGTGATGTAGAGTGAACTAGTCCCATGATGATAAAATATCATCATCGCCTACGAACATTTACTACGGCAAAGCAAAAACTAAGGTTCTGATTTTGACCGCTATGTATATGTACATATTTATGTATGTGTGAAATTTTTATTTTTTTATTGCTTGAATACTACTGCTGCCGCTACTGCAAACATGACAATTGGAGTCTCATTAGAAACGGTACGAAAAGTACGAACTTACATAATTTATGTATTAATAAGTATTCTTACACTTTAAAACGAGAGAATCACTCACTCTCTAGAAAGTGTCCGTCAATATGGTCAGCAAAATGTATATTATTAGCTCACAACCCTTTATAAACCCAGCGGAGCGAGCTTGGCTCCGTACGCACTGTAAGGGATATAATACATTATATCACAAGATATAAGTAAGTTCATACAAGTGTGGCTAACTCTGGTGTCAGAAAAAAAATATCACAAGTAATATTACATGACTACAGGCTGGCGGTATAATGATACGATTCTTTAAAAACAAACTCACAATATATCAGTGTGCTATAGTAATTTTAACTCGGTCTTTATCGATAAACACAGATCTAAAAACATAACGTACCTACTTAATATGTTTTTTAAAACTTTACGTTACTACGCGCTGGTAGGCAAAGGTCTCCCTTTTTTCAAATAGGCAACTAAACGAAAAACATAGACGGTTTAATCTGAAATTAATCCCCAAAGACTGGCCTGTTAGCTTAGTTGGTAGTGGCTCTGCCTTCTAATCTAGGGGTTGCGGGTTCGATTCCCGCCTGACACAAGTATTTATGCATTTTAAAAATGCATAATTTCTTGTGTTGAGTCTGGTTGTTTGTATGTATAATAAGTATGTATTTACAAAAGAAAAGTATATAAGTATTATATCCGTTATCTAGTACCCACGACACAAGCGTTTGCTTAGTGTGGGGCTAGATGACGCTGTGTGCAATGTCCCGAAATATTTATTTTATATTTATTTATTTATTTAAAGAAGAACGATAAATCTCTTTATGTATGTGAAATAGGTCTATCAGTATTTTAGTCCAATTGTACAAGGTCTTGAATATATCTCGTCGGGTTAGAGGTACCTATATGGTCCGATAAACAACGTAGGTATATCCATACGTTATTTTGGCTCATTTTCACCCCAACTTGTGTTTCAGCTTATTTGTGTTACCTTTTAAAACACAAAGGGTTGTGAATTTCTGTTTATCTTCACAAGTATTAGGAGGATTTAGCCAGAATGTTAGGTATTTCAAGCGAAAATAGGATAGCTATCAGCGAAAACCTTAACTCGGGCCTGTCTTATTTATTTTACCTTGTTTCGTGTTTTTGTTTGACTTGCCCGCGGTCAAATGTAAATGTTGGTAAATAAATTCTTTGTGAAAGACAAACTTTAGGGTCGACAGAAGTATCTTTGGGCTTAAATATGGTGGATGTTATTTGATATTGAGATATATTTGACCATAAAACTATTTAAAACTTTTTATCCGGTGTCAACTTGGAGAACGCCACGTTACGACACCAGTGAAATATACGAAAGACTGGCAATTATATGGCAAATTTAATTCGTCTACATCATTATCAGCTAATAATACCCACTACATGGCATAAACTGCCTCTTACACTAGGATTAAAGCTCTCGAACCACCCACAAAGCTCACAAAATACTTACTTATTTCACTAAAATTAAAACCAACATTAAAAAGATTCCAAGGAACTAAACGCAGATAAAAATTAAAGCGAACAAAGAACAGCTCACATACCACTAAACATAATCATAAATGATAATGAATAAAAATTCTCATCAAAAACTCGGGCAAAACAATGAAAATTAATTTCCTGTAAAACGTAAGCGTCCGTAATATAAGCATGCCTTAATTCTTGTTATTCAACGCCTTGGATAAAACGGCCAATTAAACGAAGGCTCTATGCTCATGGATTACTGCGAACGAATAAGGGTAAAGGTGCATATTCATGGGCTTTAAGACATTTTAATCAACTTTAAAAAAGAGATGGATACTCCAGATCAAAGGTTACAAAAATTCTTGCCTAGTCTTTTCAGATCATATACTATCTAGCGTATGACATCTCGATTTAAGCCAGGTTAATGACCAACCATAGAAGTTCCTAAACATTTTTTTAACCTATTCTGTCCCAAAATAGTACAGGTTAAAAATAATACTATCCCACTCCTGGGCGATGGTCTCCCTCAACTCCCTCCATGCGTCCCGGTCGAAGGCCTCCTCAAGCCAGGTACCCCGAAACCGGTCGAGATCTTGACGCCAGCGGGTCTTGGGCCTTCCTCTACCACGTCGCCTTTTTGAAGTTTAGATCTAGCTTTAAGTCTAGCAACAAAAAAGAAAATTAGGATTAAGTTTTTATTTACTTTGGAAGGCTTATCACATGTCTTGAAATAGACGTATTATGATGAAATAATGATTAATACTTTTACCTAAAATTGTACAATTCAATCATGGCTTGTAAGGTTAGCCAGGGAAAGTTCTTGAGTATATCAGATGAGACCGACTGTAGACTGATGTTAATGATGGTGTAAACTAGATGGCCTACACTCGCCTCCCAGCATTTGGACGACTTTAGACGGATGAGAATAATGATAACTAAGCTACAATCGCCTTCCAGTTATTGACGACTGTAGGCTGACAATGATCATAGTGTGGACACTTTCACTAGTTTAGCTTGAGGCTGATGATAATGATTGTGTTTAGCTGAGCTACGGTCGCCTCACAGCATCTGTTGTGAACCCACCTTTAAGCTACTAAGACTGAGAAGCAAGCTAAGTGGCTTCCCAATTACCTTGTTCCTTATATCCCGGACTTAGGAGTAATTATGAGTTTGTTTTGGTGCCTTCTTTATTAACTAACTAGGCCTTCGGAAATATCTTTTATTATATTATTAAACTAACATATCATGACAGTAAAAATGAATAGCGATAAAAAAATATAAAAACTTTGCCGGTCGTGATTATATTTGCTTATTTTCCAATAAAATTTTAAGTTAACGTACATAGTTATAATTGTTGTTGTATTTTGAATAGTGACCAATAAAACGAATAATATATTTAGGTACTTACATATTTCCCATATTTTTAATTCAGATTAGCTTTACTTTTAGCACTCGTTAGTGTACGTATGTTTATGTAGTTATTTTAGTGTTGACTTTAACGATTTATTGTTTTCAATGAGTACAAGAGAGTGATAGAACACTTAATATATACTCTCACATAACTTATAAATCTAATTATTTTGTAACAATTAATTATGTTATAAATCCATCCATAAAATAGATTGCCTATTTCGAGCCACTTTTCATTATACTGGCCTAGGTACGTATGTCAACAACAAGACACGATAGACGAATCCATATTTCGAAACACATATGTCTTATATGGCCAACTAGCGACGTCCTCCAGTGATTCAAGATAAAAAAACTACTATCAGGGTTTAAATTATTGTCCCATGTTTTGTTTCTTAAATCGATTCGGCCATTTGAACATACATAAAACACATAACAATAATCTCAGTATAACAAAACTTTACAAAATAGGGAAGAAGCATAAATTTGAGCGACTTACATCTTAAATAACTGAAAAATAATAATAATAAAGTATCACATTCCAATATTCTAACTCTCAATAATTTACGGCAAAAAAAGAGCAGACAAATAGTCAGACATCTCTGTCACAAAATTGTCTATGACTTGTGACGTCATCACCATTAATTAATTGTTCGCATTACATGGTCTTCCAGAAAACCTACAGAGACGACTTTCACAACTTCTTGCCCACGTTTCTAGACATATTATTTTGTAACTCACTGTATTATTTTGCAATGTTTTCTTACAAATCACACTTATATTAATAACTAGTGTACAACAGCGGCTTCGCTCGCATTATTTTGAAATAAAAAGTAGCCTTTGACACTTTTAAGACTTTATACTACCTACACACCCAAAATCATGATGATCCGTTTAGCCGTTTTGGCGTTATGAGCGTTTAAATAAATAGACAAACAGAGACTAACAGAACAGAGACTAGATATAAACAGGCAATATTTCTAGAAATTGTTGAAATGTGTTTTGCTATCAGTTCGAAGTATTTTCAAATAATTTGATTTTTTATATCTTCAATGTTTAGACTTTCGACCCTCTTCAGCTTTATTATATATATAGATTTATATAACATGTACTGTACGTAAAAAGTTTCTTATAAAAAATGTGTTATGGAGAATACAATATATATGTCCGTCATTGAATCCTCATGGATATTTTCATTTCTTGTTGTATATTATTTGAAAGAATCCCTATTAGTCGGATATGGTACTAATCATTTAATTAAAGCAAAATCTTGAGAGGGTACTTATTTGTTTCTTCTTCGCGTTTAAGCAGCTTAACTATTTTTCATAAGATTTGGTATTGGGACATATTATGTCCTAGATTAACACATACGTAGGTTACCAGTTCATTATTATCCCCAAATTAACACGAGTATCACCACGGGGATACGCTAGTAAACCATTTAGGTTTGGTTGTACAATGTACATTGTACATACACCTGGTTGTATTTACCACGGGCAATTAATAACTAGAAATTAGCTGCCGAATAGAAAGGCCGGCCTGCGGTCGCCGTAATTGATATAAATGAGGCGCAACCACAGGCGGGCCCTAGTCTACGAGGAGTTATTAAAACTAGACTTAGACTGTACATATTTAGTCTGTCTTTAAAAAAATTATAAGAGTGAAAAGCAATCGGGGATCTAAAAATTCAGAATAAGAGTTTCAGTGGCTTCTAAGACTACAGCGGTGCTTAACTTTAAACTGGCTATATTAAAATCTAACCCTGTTCTTAAGAAAACTTCGTATGTCAAATAATTTCAAAGATTTTTACTAAAAATCTTGGTTTAACTCTGGGCATAGTAAAAGAAAGCTGTACACAATAGTTCATGTAATGTAGTATAATTATTCTGTATAGTAAAAAAGATCCATTCCTCTTTTTGTTAGAAAAATGGCAATATTTTTAACGGCGGATACGTTTAGGTTTGACTGTAGCCCACCTGATGTTGAGCTCCACTGTCGTGTCTTCTAACTAGAGTCTAGTATATATCTAAGTTCTATGAAAGATAGGAGTACTGTAGCTTTAAACATCCAAATTGATGATGTGCACATATTGAACAAGGCTTCGGTAAGGCTCCGCTTTTTAGTTTCATAATGGTTGCCATGGTTACAATTAAAATGTTGTACATTCGATTAATTAAATATGTGGCATGGTTAATAATTTGGTCATTGGTAAAGGTTAAAATTTAAATTAATATTTTATATGCAAGATAATATTAACACTTTGATTTCTAGGTGTCACCTGAGAGTGGCTTAACGACTGCCGTACTAGACAAACAGGCATGACCTACAATTTTACGTGTCATCCGACCCAGTGGCCAACTCTCGACACCAGAGTTGGCCCCTCTCATTCGATAAGATGAAGAAGAAATTAATATTATATAAGGTATCGGAATTAGACAAAATCGTATGTTTTATTTGAGTAGTACAAGCATAGATACAATTCGTTTTTCTTAATGCGAATAGGAGGAGTATACACTTACCTATAAAATGCATAGCCTCAGCTTATTTTTATACTAATTATTGCTGTATTTATGACGTAGTAAACCTCAAACATTACAAAAGGTAAAGTGACCTGTTCACATGGTTAATTCAGATTATTCAGTTAAAATACATAATGCATGTATGTTTTTTTTTTTCAAAATACAAATCTGTGGTTGGAGATCTTTTTATGATCGTATATGCCTCTACATTATAAATTTATTCCGTTTACTTGTTTAGTCTTTTTAAACACAGTTTGTTCACGACGTATCTATTCAATCAGTATAACTTATCTGAAAAATAATTCTACGGAATCACGACCCTCAGTAATGACAAAATAGCTCAAAGAAGAGGACACACATTTTTGAATGAAAACACGTTCAAGGCACTTCAAGTAAAGGACATTAGCACATTAGCGACTACTTCTGTTCCCGAGCTTTTTCCAGGGAGGTGGATTAAAGTGAACTACCGGAAAGAAATATAGCTCCTAACTACCTAGCTTAGAGTAAGCATTATTGGTTTCCAAGGAACAACTGGAGTTTAAAACTTGTGCTAGAATTATACATTACAAAGAGAAAAAAACACTTCTTATCGAATTATAGTGGTATACTCTGGTGTCGAGAGTTTATCAAGCCGCCCCAAGAGCCTCTGATATGGCTTAGCGACTGAATTAAAAAACACTGTGGAGTGTATATTTATCAACTGGTCTAGCGTCATAAATCTATTACTTATTGGTATTACTAATTACTGAGTTTCGTAATTCCCCCAAAAAATCAATTTAAACACGTTTTTTGTTTAGATACATCGTGATCGCCCAGATCTTTCCACGAATGACACATGTCCTCAGAATTTGTGTTACTCTAACGTGATGTTTATTTCAACGCGAAGTTTTCCTTCATTACCATGCGATTGTAGATCAGATGAACATTTTATTAATAATATGTTCGAATCACATGTCACATGAACTATTATGATTAATTAGAGATAAATTCTAAGTATGAACTAGAGATAAATTAAATAAATTCTAAGTATTAGAGATAAATTGTTGTACATACTTAAGTAGAATCCACACATAGGAACCTAACTCAAAAAATACAAATAGGTAACAAAAAAAAAAGGAATGGGTTTGAACTGGGATGCATTAGATTGCAAGGCAAGTTTTAGGTTACATCAAGATTTTAGGTCAGTCTAACAAAATGGCCGGATATGATCACATTTTTATCACCAAACTGTACAAGAAAATGCTTTCAGCTTTTAAAACCGACATTTGTTTGGCAAGTAGAGTAAAACAACTACTTGGAATCTAGTGACAGTGCACATGTAGCTTCAATGTGTTCGCTTGGAAAATATCAATATGATTATATATCTAAATTTTGTTTTGAACGGGAGGCAATCTTAGCAATTACTTAGACAGATAGTCTTATTATAAAAAGAGGTCTAACTGTTATTACCGGGCTAAGTCAATACTAAGTCTGGTACCAAATAATTTCTTATTACAAAACGACGACTAACGCGATAGTTCGGACTTCCGATGATCCAAACTTAGTTTGCCGCGACACCTAGTTTAACTATGGTTTAACTCTGTTCTAAACTGGATTTGAAGTATGGAACCATTCTGACGTTTAGTTAGAGGTGATATTGATTTATTTTCAATATTTTGTTATTGTGTTCTAATAATCGTTTAAAAACTGTTTGGTTTTGGACAGTTTTGTACAGTTTTGGATTGTTATAAAAAGAATTTGTGTGATTGTTGTATACCTAATATCTTGAGCAACATATATTACTGTAATCAGTGAAGTTTAAACTGTTTAATGTACTAAAATAAATTATAATACACATTTCTAATATTTATGGATTAAAACAAATTTATAGTAAAATGTACATATGATATTTTCACCTAATATTTTAAACTAAACTGGATCTGATTTGTTTTCTTAATCTAAATTATGTAATAAAATATGCAAATGTTAAATCAAACCTCAAGTATAAAAACATTTATTTTAATTTTTAAAACTTGTGTCAATGTAAAAAGTTAATATAAGAATAATAATAATCTGTGTATTTCTACTGCATTAAACCCACACCAAAAATAAATAAATTTAGTAAACTAAACATACAGTAAAAGTATATTTTGCAATAGATGTTAAATTTAATTCCTTTCCAAGGCAATGTACTTAAAATGAAATAAATTAATAAAGCCACCAGTACCAGTTTGCGGCTCGTTTTTTGTTTTTTGAATCCATTGATATGTTGCTAAATAATGCAACTTTTTGAAACCAAAAAAAAAACAATTTCAATGACAACGTCAAAGACGCTAAAATATTTTCGAAGACAGTTATTTTAACTTAAAAACTGGCAAATTACGTAGTTATAGCCAACAAAAAAAAAAAACTTCGTGTTTTTGCTACCACAGATGATATAATATTTAAACCTAGGATCGTTCTTTGTAGCAACAAGTCTTGACTTAGTCCTGTTTTTGTAATAAGAATTCGTGTTACGGTAACAACCCTGAACTTCGTATTACCTGACATAAGCCTAGAACAAACCATTTTTTTGTAATAAGACGGATAGAATTATTCTATTTAGTGGCTTGTTTTATCTTTCTACTCGTATCTTCACAGATGATTTTGTTTTTGTTTAATGGGTTAGTATAAATATAATACTATACGTTAGCCTTGGCACCAAAATGATGATTTGAATTGGGAAATGAATTGTGAAAATGTACTTATAGGTGAGTTGAAATTAAGATTAAAAACTAGTCTCAAAAATACTAATATACTGATGGCCCTATGTGAACTGCCATATAAGTATAAATGAGAATTTTGCCGCGTCCAAATGCATTTTTCAGCCTTTTTGGCTAAAGCCCTTAAATCCCATTAGATTATACAGAAATTATGCAAGTACCCACGTCTCTTTGCAAAACTCGTTAGCGCAGCCTTCATTGAAATATGAACAAGTTTTTTCATACAAATAAATATAGGTAAGTATATAATATTATGTGCTGTGCAGTTATTCAACTAAGTTTTTTGAAGTTAGAGTTTATGTTGGGCTTAATTTAAAAGGTTGCAATTTTTTATGAAATTAGTTGATGTTGATTAGGATACTTTTTTGTAACCAAAAAGTACTAGAGTTGATTAAATTTATTCCTATCTTAGTGTATACATAAACACTTTATGGGTTATTGAAATAGGTTATACAATCACTCAATATTTGTATGCTGATTCTTAATATCACAGAGTCAAACCATTTTCCACTTTACGAGTCGCGGACCCTCTATGGAAGTCATTACAAGATTGCCGCACCTGGCACATGGAAAAATGGCCTATGCTCAGCAGTGGGATACAGTAGATGATGAGACAATTTTCCTGGTGCCTTTTTTTACAAGGAATGGGTTTGCACTCGACCGTAATTCGCGTGATGGTAAGCAATCATTACAGTCTTACCTATACATATTCCAAAATATCAATACTCATGGGATAGTGAAGGCAGTTGATGTCGATGATGAAGCCATTTTCCTCGAGATTTTCCTATACACATTCCAAGTACCTATATAAAAAAAAACTAAAATCTTTTTATGAGAGACTAAAGATGGTGCCTACATAATGTTTCTTACAATTTAGTTGATATATGTATGTCAACTATTCAAACAGCGTCCATCCATTACAATTATGACACTGGCAGTGGATCTGTCAGGTTGTTTCGCGACGAGTCAATTTGCCTGAACAAACGCGCGCTGTTTGCAGTCTGCGAAATTGGACCCCGGGACCTGATAGGAGTTGTTTAACTAGAGAATGTATGGAGAGGGTAGGTGGTAAAAGTGAAGCTTGAATAGATAATACTACTTATATATAGGTATCGGTTCTGGGTGAGTTATGTTGCCAGGAGAATTATTTTTTGTAAATGTTATGTATGAAGTGTGAAATGGTACCCAGAGTCTGTAGAACGAGGACCTATGTAATAAAGGAAAATATGTTATTGATAATATATTCAGGTGAAATGTAGGCTGTAAACACTTAAAATTTTGTATGGGCAGAAATCAATTCAGCGCTAAATTAACAAAAAATAATTCGTTTAAATTAGTAATACATTTCAAAAGAAAAATACCTCTATTGATAGCTCCACCAAAAGTACCTGAAGTTTTGTATTCATTTACTGCAACAGATACTTGTTTTGACGTGACAACGTCTTATAAATTGGTTTGCCGGGTGACACTTCAAGAAACTGCGTTACGCTCCGCTCACGTTATGCGCTCACAATGAGAGCGAGTGAGAGGCACGCGTCCCTTCCACTCGGGCATGGTTAGCCCGCCTAAGAGCGAGAGAGACAGACATAAAAAGTGAAAGGCACGCGTCCCTTCCACTCGAGCACAGTTAGCCCGCCTAAGAGCGAGAGAGACAGAATAATAAATATAATATGAAATTCAGTGCGAGATTCTTTGTATAAATTAATGTTTTAAATATAATTCTTTGTATAAATAAATGTTTTAAATTGTTACTATTATTTCATCCTTCTTCCTACTATACGAATGAATATTCACATTAAAATTATTTTACCACTCAAAGTCGTTGTCACGTAAAACTTTCGCCCGTATACCGACTTTACAGGCAACATTTTTTTTTTTTTAATACCAATTTAGTGTTGTCTGAAAGTTATCTAGTCCAAGTTGTTTGATATCACCTGATTTAAACGATGTCAAGCTATAAATAGAACTCCACTTGATGCTGTAGGTATACCGTGGCACTCGTGCCTAAACAACAATCTTTATACCTTCTTATACATACTACATAAGTACATAGAATTTTTTTTTCAATTGCTTCTGCAGCATGGCCGCAAAAGCAAAACATGTACTTACGATCAAAAATGTACGAATCAAGTAAAATATCTAAGTTAGGCAATTTTTGAGGTTTATAGTGCAGCTAAAATCTTGTCACCGACGGCTGGCAAACGAACCTAACGCTGAAAAATTCAATTTATATTGAACTAGCTGGTGCCCGCGACTTCGTCCGCGTGGAATAGTTACTACCATAAAAACCGTTTTAGTGAGTTAACCTTAAAAGATAGACATATATTGTTCCGGACATTTTGTTAGATCATTTCAAGAGGAATAATTCTTTTACACATATTTTTTTGATTTCTTGAACCGTTTTCGCAGCGCACGCAACGGAAGCCCTTAAAGATGAATAATTTTCGCCGTATTTTTCACATTTTCCATTGTTTCTTCGCTCCTATTAAGTGCAGCGTGATGTTATATAGGCTTAAACCTTCCTCAATAAATGGACTATTCAACACAAAAATATTTTTTTAATTCGCACTAGTAGTTCCTGAGATTAGCGCGTTCAAACAAACAAACAAATAAACTCTTCAGCTTTATAATATTAGTATAGATTTCGAGAGATGCGCCCCCTTCTTGACATATTATACTCGTATAAATATCACCATAATAGTCTTCTTCATTCTTATCAAATTGCGACCATTTGTTGCTTCTTTTTGCAAAATTTGAAAACACAAATGATTTAATTACAAAATTACACATACATTTATATAAATCAGTAGATATAGATTAAAACATCTGTATAAATGTGAAAATCAATCGAAAATGTACTTATTTTTCGTTCGGTTTGTGTAATTATTTATTATTTTGAAACAAGTGAAACGAACGAGTACGTCCATCAATCGACTTAATTATAATATTATGGCATTGAAAATAATTGCGGTTTGTTTTAATCTACTCGACAAAGCAAAATATTATCATGGAATGTTGTGCGGGTAAACGCAATCATGATATTAAAATATTGTGGTGTTTTTAACAATGGCCAAGGTATTTTAAATATGTTCAAGTCTTTGTTGTACTTTGGATGCAATTTGTTTGCTATAATAGTAATTTAATTTAAATTTTACCACACACAAAATTTGTATTATGAAACACTTATAACGTACCTAGCAATTGTTTTAAAAGCGTCAGAAAATCGGGTAATTTCCGGTAAAACATCGTATCATGTTTCAACTATTTTAATTATATCCTTTTATCCGTAGTTAAGTTCACTGTCTCTCACATAACAAGCAATGAGACGAAACACTTTCCCATTTAAACTCATACTTTCCAGCGTAATTTATGCGCTCAAAATAACCCCTGAAATTACTCGCACGGCAAAAGTTTGCGGAGTAATTTTGCCATAATTTTAATACATCCGAGCGTAAATTAACTGAGGACGATATATTTACGTCATTGGGCACGACTGTTGACGAAATTACGCCAGAAATTATAAATGGCTGTTTATTTTGCACAGAATCGAAGATTAATGGCGGCCATTATTAAGCCAAAGGCTGATGTTACTGCTTTCTGCGTCGGTAATCTTGAGGATGTAGAATAAAGCAACTTAGCACTGAATGTATGTTTATGTTGATGTTTGATGATGTGTTAATTGTTCCTTTGTTACGCTGCTAGCTGCTGTGTGACTTTGTAAAAGAAATACAATACTAGTATTCAAGGTATTTTAGGTGCACACAAAATATTGTGAATTTTCAGTCATCCCACCAGTGGGTGAACGCGGTGGGTAAAAGAATTGTCACATATTTTTGTGAATATGAATATTTTCAAGAATTGACACATCTTTTTTTCATAGTTAAAGCTGTATTTACATGCTTAATTAAATTTATTTATACCATCTGTGTAGTTCTCACGTTGATAAGTATTTCTCATGAGAATCATACAGTGAGAATTATTGCAGTATGCTTTTAAGTAGATCTTCCATTTTGTTTGCTTCCATAATAATAGTATATTTAAATAATAAAGAATAAACTAAA
Organism: Macaria liturata; assembly: GCA_964023185.1. NCBI lineage: Eukaryota > Metazoa > Arthropoda > Insecta > Lepidoptera > Geometridae > Macaria > Macaria liturata. The sequence continues at coordinate 11,354,237 of OZ026823.1, read as the reverse complement.
TTTAATGGTTAAACGAACTTACCTGTAGTGAAGTTCGACCATAATTATACGAGACGACGTTACATGCGAAGAGATTTCTTTATTAACCCTTTCACGACCATAAGATTATGGGAGGTAATGTAATCATTTTGACTGTTTATGGTAATTCATTAGGCCCATATGAAACATATTTTCAATTGAAATTTCTTGTATTATTATTGGATTATCAGCTATTTTTGGGGACATATTTGTCCCTATGGACGTCAATGGCTGTTAAGTTATTAAGTTGTCTTAAACAATGAAGACGCTAAATTAGTTAGTCCAGCAATACGCAATCCTAATTACCCTAAAGTTTAATATTAGTTTCAAATAATTCCTTCCATTAGGACTTTACAAATTTTCTTTACTTTTAAAAGTTTTCTAACTTTGTCACATCATCGTTATACGTGCTCCCCTTATGCCGCTGTATATAGGCTGACTATAGACAACTATAGACAATTTGTCATAAGCATTAACATTTTAAAGTCATTGTACGTAATCACGTTACGCCACTAGACTAATTCGTTATCAACCGGGCTCCAATGTCCCGGAGAATAACGCTTCAATGTAGGTACATTGGATGCACTATTTGCCATTAAATTGAATATTTGTTAATTTGCTACGAAGCAGAAACACTTTTAAAGTCATTGTACGTACTCACGTCACGCCACTAGACTAGTTTGTTATCAACCGCGCTCTAATGTCACGGAGTATAACGAGGGTACATTGAATATAGGTACTTTATGCCACTAAATTTATTGATTGTTACTTTGCTATAAAGCAGTAACACTTTTAAAGTCATTGTACGTAATCACGTTACGCCACATGACTAATTCGTTATCAACCGCGCTCTAATATCACGGAGTATAACGCCTGAATGTACATTGAATATAGGTGTAATGTATGCCACTCAATTTAATAATTGTTTATTTGCTATAAAGTAGTAACACTTTCGTCATTGTACGTAATCGTGTTACGCCACTAGACTAACTCTTTATCAATCGTGCTTTATTCAACGCCCAATATATACATTTATTGTATGTTAGTATTGTATTCCACTAAAGTGAACATTTGCTAATTTGATATGAAGCAGTACACTTTTAAAGTCATTGTACATAATCACGTTATGCCACTAGACTAGTTTGTTATTAACCGTGCTCAAATAAATATGAATCACAAACAAAATAACCGTTATAGGTTAGAAAATCTAGTTCTTTTTACATTGAATAAACTGTAGAACAATGTATGTAAGAAAATGGTTATAAATAAATTAATATTTTGTTGTATTGTATTTGTAACAAAAACAACAAATATGTCGGTATATCGAAAAAAGATCGTTACAGAAACATTGCTAGAAAAGTCATGTTTCCGATCTACATGACAAAAATGTGGGTATTTAAAAAAAAGATCGTTGTTTGTTGAAAAAAAAAACTATATTTACGATCTATTCGGTATAGTTTTATAAAATATATAAGATTGAAGATATTTAAGACCAAGAAAATTAAAATCGATGATGAATAAATGCAGTAGATAAGATTGCTTGGTAAGTTAGTAGTTGCACTAACCTTTATCCTTTGAGCTGGTTGATGAATTGCTTAGGTTTTGCACCAAACGTCGAATTTTCGACGTTATTTTAAAATTCCGATGCTCCTTTTCCTAATTTACCACTTGAACACATGAAATAAACACTTTTTTCCACGAAAAATTCAAATAGTAAAATTCAACGAAATTTATGATGTTGCGACGCCCGCACACAAGAAATGAATGAGGTTTGACAGGAGGACGGTGCTACATGCGCTACATTGACAGTGACATTTGTTCAAAAGTTTTTTTTTGTTTTTTTTTTCACAGCTATAAAAAGTGTGACGCCTAGTACATACAGAAGTGAGACTACATAGTTAATAAAGAAATCTCGAGCATGTAACGTCGTCGTAGTATAAGTATAAATTTACTGGGGTATTTCCCACAGTGCGATTAATTCATAAATATATATATTTTTTATCATGTTATACTGTAATCACTGGAATACGATCTACAGTGTAGTGAAATAGGATATATTAATTTGTGGCAATACAACTGAATAGACACCACTCCATTCATATTTCGAGAACTACTGAAATGATTCGGAAAACTAAAAACTATTACTTTTTTGGAATATGAGTTAATTTTTATTAAGTGCTAAACCTGCACTACATCAGCCGCTCAGTCTGAAGTGTATGGAAATGAGTGTGGATTTTCGCGCCTGGCAGTTAGTAGACCGTAGCCTAGTGGTTAAGGCGTTCGGGACGGTAATCCGAAATACGCAGGTTCGAATCCTGCCGGTCGTGATTATTTTCGCTCATTTTCCAATAAAAAGTTTAATTTTTTTTTGGAATAGTTTTAAAAAGCTATGTAAAATTTCTATTCCTATTCTGCCCTGGTCACTGGTGAGTTCAGACAGCTGGGGTGCACACATTTCTTGCTGAACACATGTTCCGTTATCCGAGCCACGTCAAATTTTCACCCCGTGGCGGGCCGATTAATTAGTCGTGGTTTCTGTAACCACACGATACTGTAGGGTTCGGGATACAAGGTTTAATGTATTACGGTTAATAATATATATTGCTATTGTGTGTCTGTGTCCGTTGGACAACTTGTAAGTTAAATAAATATTGTAGCTATTTTAATTCTATTCAGTTCTTGCTATTATGTTGAAAACAAAAGAAAGAAGTAAGTAAACCATATTAAATGATAGATGTGAGCATAGACCGGTTCTTAGTGGGTAAGCACGCTCGATCGCTTATCACCAGGCATACAGTGGCCATGTGCAAAACCGTTTTAATAAAAAAAATGTTCAATTAATGATTGTAAATTGAAAAGAAATTGATATTCAAGTAAGAATTTATCACAGGCCCATCAACATCATCAGCTCATTAAATTCGTGAACCACGAACAAAAGCTCAGAATCTCTAGTGCTGTTTGTTGATCTCAAGACCAGTATAAAATGTCCTACGGTTTCCCAAACTCCTAGTCCCCTTAGTTGCGGCCAGCGCCCCCTGCCATCGGTCACGAGTCCCCGTATTAGGTAGGTAGCGGGAAGTTACATCGTTTATTAAATTTTCAGCGACCTACAGCTTGTGCGCCTCATTCCTGCATGGGTGATCCTTTACGTGGATCATGATTACATCGACTGATATAATAATTAATTGCTGAGTTTTTGAATAAAAGGTGACTATAATATTTTTTTTAGCTAAATGATTAATATTATTGTTTAGCTTTTAAATTAAATTGTAGGTCCGGCTGTTGTCAAGTTTGGCAGTCGTAAAGCCATGTCAGAGGCCCTTAGGGCGGCTTGATAAACTCTCGACACCAGAGTTGGCCACTCTCATTCCATAAGAAGAAGATTTACCTTTTTTCAACTACTTAATATAATTAATTTAGTTTTTCAGGGTTTTTTTTAATACGTAGTTTTCGTTTGCAGTTGATTAAAAACATCTATATTTTTATTGTTCACAAGAGTTTAATTGATACCCTCAAAATTGAGTTTTGCCAACCGCAAATGAAAAACTTATAAGAATAAAATTATCTAGTGTTAAATGGAAGGTTACTTTTTTACTTTACTTATTACTCTTTACTGGTTACTCATCATTAGTAAATAGCTGATTAATCAAGCATTTAAAAAAAAACAATAACAAGGAGGCCACGATCAAGCCCGAACAGTTTATTTTGTTATTTGGACAATTAAATGTATGAAAACGTTTCTCTTGTTTCACATTTTCACGAGTAGTACTAACGAGTACATTTTTGCGTTAACTGTCAGTCTAAAATGCAAAAATAGCATCCATGCTCTTTTACTCAAACAAAATTTAATAAGATCTCCTTTCATCTGCTTCATTTAATCTCTCTCCTAACTTATTCAATTCCTGCTCGGTCAGTTATTCCTAGAATCGTTTTATTAATAGAGAACTGAGCAGCCAGATGCCATGTTCTTGTAATGCTGACATGGAACCAGTTGGTGAAGTTCTGAGAAACCTTCAGGCAGCCTTTAGTAACCAAAGGCAAGGTTTAATAAAATTCATATCAAGTGAGAGCTATGTGCTTTTCTTGTTTGTAGGTTTGTTTATTTTAAGCAACGGAGTATCAGATAGTACCTACTGGTTATTTCAAATACAAAGTAGTTATCAAATAATATCAAAAGTGATTTTAATTCGTCATTTGATCTTTTAAAGATTAACGAATAACGTTTTTGTTAAGTGGTAAAATATATTTTTTGATATAGAATATGTAAGCGAGAGTAAACCGATTTCTTCTAGGTAAGCGCGCAAGATCATAGATTACAACATTGCATAACATCAGCGAGTTGTAGTCAAGCGTGAGCCTATAAAATGAAAAAAAAAACATTCTAGATATTAAATATTCATAAAAAATCAGGCATTTATATAACATTTTATTTATGGTACTATTAAATCCTACTTTCTAATACTTAATAGCAAGCTAGTAGAAGGCTTTAGAAGGAAGGAAGAATTCCCATGGTAACGCTATGTTCTAAGCAACATTCTGAGGGAAGAATTTATGATAAAAGTATGAGATGTAAGATCGAAACATACTTGTAGGTAAGATTACTAAAATCACATTCCGGGTTTTTATGTGAGTGACGCAACTTTGGAATAATATTATGATTTGATAATTAAATAATTATTTTGCAGTGTAAAAGTAAAATATATAATGATACATACGACATACATAGTTTAGTTTTCACATGCATGTTTACGAGTACTATGCTACAACTACTATGTCTACAATATAATAGAGCGTGCTAATCCAGTAAGAAATGTTTCACTTTTGCTCTGAAGATTATTAGCAATATTGAGGAATATTTTAAAGAGGATTGTATTTTTTTTACTTTTCGTTTATTAATCTTTCTCGACCTTATTCTTTCGAAGACAGCACTGTTCCTCCCATAAACCAGTTTTCCTTCAAGCTGGCTAAAATCCCTCGGTTTCAGAGCAACATCGATTTATCTCTCGAGAGAAATGTTTTAATTTCACCGAGACGACACTAAGCCACATAAATCAAGGGAACTACAATATACTGGCCCCTGGGCCGGCCTGAGCCCAGTAATGTGCTGGAGAAAAAATGTTGGATTAGATAGTTTTGAGGTAAAAATATGGGGCACTTTGGACATTGTTGAAATTTAATGCCATAATTTTTATAAACCGCTATTTCGCTATTGTACAATTATAAAAGCAAAAGAGTGTTTGTTTAGTGATCTGTATCTCTTTTGTATTATATTATATATTGTATCTCTTTCAAGTCTCAAAAAAACGATAAATCTGACTTTATTTAACAAATTATTGAAAGTAACAAATTTCAACTTCATTAAAATTTAAAACACATTCTTTTGCGTCTCGATTCATTGTAACTAGTTCCGAGCTAGTTTAGAGCGTTAAGTTTTAGACAAGATAGAACAACCGGAATTCTAAACAAGATGTAACATAGAAATTCTCTTGTTACTTGCACGGCCAAGATAATCTATGTCACGGCACGGTATTATAAAATCAATACTTGGCCGTATACATTATTTTATTCCATTATAATGTCCCGCTTTGTTATATGTTTTCTTGTGTTATAATTTATAACACAAGAAAGCAGGACATACGATGTCAGCAGACTATTTTATTAATTTATAACTTATACATTAATAAAATAGTCTGCTGACAGCGTATGTCTCATTGGAAACATTTTTACACAAGAGAACATTATTTTTTAAAGTCAAATTTCGCTTACAGATTAACAGTATCGCTAGGAGTGTAGCTCGCGTTTAAAGAGGAACGTGAATAACAATAGGTCTGACATTTATTTCATTTAATGAGTTTGCGTTAAATTTCATAGGTCCTAACCAATCTACATATAACCACTAGTTATAATATCTTCCAAACACCGAATACTTTAGTATTCTACCGTAGTGCCGTAGAGGAGTAAGTGCCGTACTCTATTTACAAGATTGACGGTAGAATAAAATATGGCAGGAACGTACGTTCTGATCCCGCCGGTGCCGAGCTGATATCTTTCGGGGAAATTAATTTACTCTATGAGAAAATGTTTTGGTTCTCCGTAACAGGATGAACCGAGTTTTTGGTTGAAACGTTAGTACCTATCTTGGTTGTTTTCTGCTACGTCCAAACTAATGAGCGTGCAACATCATCGAGTTGTTTCGTATTCCAGTACATAACACTTTGTTTTCAATCACATTATACCTAAAATGTACAGCTACCTCCTAAAGCTTACATAACTATGTTTCCTGATTATATAAAAATTGTTCAATGTATAACCTTAGAAGCGTTTAATCAGAGATTGTGTAAAGCTCGTAAAATAATTAATCTTAAGCTGTACTTTACTAGGAATACATATTATGTACACTAGTTTAGATACCTTGTAAATTTTATTTGAAATAAAGATATTTTGAAGTTGAATTATCTTTTGTTACTTAGATAGATAGACAACACACGATATAAATTTCATAGTAAGAAAATAAAAATAACTTAAACTAGTGCCACAAGTGGCGCCCTTATCGCTAAAAGCTATTTATTCCAGGACTTAGTATTTGTATATTAAATTTAAGAGACGTTATTTTTTTAACAAAATTCAAATTCAAAATTTATTTATATATAATATATTGAGAAGGGTAGAGTCTTATATGTTACTGAGTATTCTTACATATTATATTTTTGTGAGACGTCATTTGTTTTACTAACCAATATCGGTTTTGAAGTTGTGAAAGTGGTTGTTTAGAATGGCTGTAACCATGTAAATCTTCGTTCAAATTATAGTAGACTGTTAAAAAAAGTAAAAGTCTAAAAACCATGGTCTACTTTTGTCTGAAAACCACGTAAACAAAGATACGGGCATCCACTACTATCTCAATAATTTCAATCATGGTCCGAAACTCCGAACATAATGCAGTTCAATTTAATATGTAGGTATTCACAACATCAATATATTTGCATAAGTTGCTGTCAACCGTCACTGCAATATTATGAGTAGGTATGGATGGCGGGTCCCATTCCGGAGCCGATTAATGTAGCAGCCACGCTCCGCTGGCGTAAACCGATCTAACTGCCGCGCGCTGTGATAATCCAGAATGCGATTAGATGGAGAGATTTGGGAAGGTTTCGTTACTATTGGAAGACTTTTATTTTGATAAACTGATATGTTTACGTGAGTTATACGTAACATACATGCATCAAAAATAATAAAACAATGGAGAGTTGTTTTTTTATTGCTAAAGCGCTAAAACGTCAGGCGTTGCAAGTCATACGGTTTTTGCTTACCATCAAGTGGGCTAGACACTTATTTTATTTAAAAAAATATATTTTGTATGCCAGGCCCGTCTTACTGGTGTACTACTGGAAGATGAAATATACTCGAAATTGTCACCTCACGACTGTTTAAAGATACTCGTTTATTTTAATTTTAACATATTGGTTAGTCTTATTTTAAGATAAATATTACAACATTATTTTTCAAAATTAGAGCTTCAAATGCATTTTAAAAGGCGAGTGTTCATACAAACAAAAAAAAACAAGATTTTAATTAAAAAAAATGTATAAGTGTACATTAAAGGAAAACATCCTTTATTCTCAAACTATTTGGCGCCACCATCGGCTTTAGTCGGGTCGCACACGGGGCACAAATACTCCGGTGATTGGCCGCGCTTAGCACTGGACTTTACACCAGGGATTACCACTCCACACCAACACACTGATTTCAGAACATTGCTAGCTTTAGAATGATTGGAGGCTCGATTTGTTTATGTGACTTTCAATGATTATCAGACAGTGAATTAAGACAAGTATGAAATTAAAATTCATCGATTACTTTAATTTTGCTATATGAAATTATTTACTATCAATTATGTTATGATACATTCACAACCCTACAATTAATATAGGGGAATGTATTATTTCAAAATTGGCATTGTCAAGATTTATAGAATTAATTTACAAAAATGGTTTAAATCATTAAGATTCTAATATAAGATAGTGTTGTCAATTTTGCCAGTTATTCTACGGCAAAAGAGAAAGATTTGTTTTTTGTCTGTTTTGCAAAAAAATACCAATCATAGAGAAAATACACTTTATATATGTAATGCTGTTGTAACCAATTTTCACATTATAGCATTTTAAATTCTTACCATCAGCCAGACATCATCATCATCATCAGCCTGTTATCGCCCACTGCTGAGGATAGGTCCCGGTCCTGCGCAGATTGAATCCAGGTGCTCCCTGCGGTTATTCTAATGTCGTCAACCCACTGCATTTGTGGGTGACCTCTGTTTCTATTTATTCTGTTTTCAGTTAGACATCCAACCTATCAAATCACAAAACATAACAAACATATAAGTTGAAAAAATAGGAAGAAAATAATCTATAGTGTAAGTATAATATCTGTAGTGTAAGTAGGTACAACAAAACTCAGAAACTAGCAATAACATTGCAATTGTCAGCGAGTGGAGTCTAACGGCGTTAGTAACGGCGCTACCATCTCGCCGTTATATTTACATAGCGCCGTTAGAGCGCTGTGGAATTATATTTTATTTGAATGCATTTGGAAAACAAAGTAACGCTATCGAGAGGTCGGGCTTTGTTTCAGCTTTTATTGGAATACATGCTTGTGTTACTCAGTGTTGCTGCAGTTATCTGATAAATATACCTTCGATAGTTTTGCCACCAAGCAATTGTATAAGTGTTAAAATTGTAATTGAATTTTAAAACTGACAAATAGTTTGAATAATTTTCTAAACATGAATAGAAAATATTCATAAGTTTGCAATTTCCAATGAATATGTCACGTGTGTAACTTTTAATGTGTACTGCATTTACGTGAAACAACAACAACAATGTTAATGAAAACAGTCATATTGTTCATAATTTTAAAAATACTTTCAGAAGACTTGATAACCTCCTTTTTTTGTAGTCGGTTAATAATTACTCAATCACCCACCCAACAAAATGGAAGTGGATGATTGTACGCTTTCATTTCTTTGATTTTTCTTTCTCATCAGCTATGAATGAGTCATATTATCCAACAACCTATACAAGAGCTTTAAACGTATTTAAGTCGCCTAAAAACAATTTCAAAAGCTCCAGAGACTACATTCCACGGCGAAAGCTCGAGCTTACATCTCGTATTCCTTTACCGTTTGCTTCGAACATAAAAGTCTGTATTCACAAAGCACGTTTGAGAATATTGCTGCCAGCGGCGACCATCGATTTGTTGCTCTATTCTGCAAACTCACGTGTACAGATAATGCTGTTACATCACGCTATTATATTGTTACGGTAAAAGTGAAGTTTGGGAGTGAATATGTTTGTTAATTGTGAAAACATTAAGGATGATACTTGGTACAGAATTGTTCATGTGAATATGAAAATATGGAGAAGAAAGGTGTTTTTACTCCTATCAGTCAACCATTTTATGAATATGTGACTATTACGGTTTTCCCTTATAGCGTCTGCACATATAATACAAGAAACAATTTGACTTTGACTTTGACACAAATGATATGACTAAAAATGGAGACTACATACCTACGAATGAACTTAATACGAGGTTGACAGAATATAGCGTTACTAAAATTGTATTCAGACACTTCTACCATAACTTTGCTTGTATGATTGTTTCAAGACGCTTGGTGAAAAGCCTGTTTTTTTTTAACAAGATAGGATCATACTTTACTACAACTCGCCTGATGTTAAACAACACTGTTATCTACACTCTAGCGCGGTTGCCTAAAAGAAACTGCTTTACTCTTGACTTCGACTCTCTACTCTTAAGTAAAAAAAGAAATAACTGTTCGTCAAACAAACCAAAACACATGTCCACTCTCTGTGAGTGACGTAATCAGTCAAATGTAGGGATCCGCGGTACACTGAGAAAGCCATGTTATGACGTCGCGTCAATTTCAGTAATTAACGCGGCGCGGGTTCCGTGGCAAGTAATGTAGCCAATATCCAATGTATGGGGGATGAAGTATGAGAAGATCGCGGGATTTAAGTTTATTTATTTATTATGGCACACAAAACAGAATATGCTCTTAAATTAACTTATTATACATTTTAAGCTGGTTACGATCCAGAACAAATTCCACGACATATGTACACAGCTAATTAACGGGGTTGTAAATTTAAATGTTAGCTATATTAACTAGGAATATGAAACTCTCTGTAAGAAAAACATGATACAATCGTAAGCTTAGAATGGGGCTAGATGGAGCTGTGTGATATGTCCCGAAATATCTATTTCAATTAAAACGTAAAAGTTAGCTAAAGGTTTCTGCAATAACATTTTTTTCAATTACCACACAAACGTTTCATAAAAGAGGTTAAGTACAATTGTATATTTAATGTAGCGTGCTTACAATTTCATGATCTGAAATATTTACATAGCTCACAATTATGATGATAACTATAACACTACAATAATTTATGAGGTTACTAAAGATACACAAAGATTGTTTCTGACACAAAACTAAACACAACCGTAAGCATTAAATTAAATTAAACTTATACATAATGTATATAAACACGACATTTCAGCCACTTTTCAAGTCGTTAAGCCATGTCAGAGACCCTTAGGGCGGCTTGATAAACTCTCACTAGAGACACCAGAGTTGGCCACTCTCATTCGATGAAAAGAAGAGAAGCTACTTTTTCTTAATACTAAACCCGTACTACTAACAATAAAATTTTCGCCAACAGAATGTCCCCTGTTCCACCCCCCAAGGAATCTCGGCGACACGAGCTCTGATTGGACGCCCCCAGCTCGCAGTGTACGCTTGCCTCACGGGAGCATTTGTTGTATTCTGAGACCAATACAATTATATAAGACCTTATTAGAAGCACGAAGCGAAAGGCCGAAAAGGTACAATGAACAAGTTAGTAGAAGTTGGGTGTCAAGTCGTATAAGGAGATCAAGGAATGGGCTGAAGATCGGCAAGGATGGCGCATGCTCCACAGACAAGGACCTTGACCTTAAATTGGTGATGATGATGATGATAATGATAAGAGAAGGCTCTGGTGTCGTATGTCGTATATACCTATAATATCGTTAGATCTTAGGAACAATGAGGAAAATCAATTTATAAGTATTAGTTTTATCAAACTGCCATGCCATGCTATGAATAAAATCTGCTGGCCAAATAGCGTTCTTACTCAATATCAGTTAAAGTTTGACTTATCTGCCATTCAATTTTTAACCTCTAGCATAAAAACTAGAGTTGAAAGTCTTCTACCACCAAATTTCAATAGAATAACATAAAGTCTACCTAATACTAATATATATTCACTCAATGCAGGTTCATCAAAACAAAATAAAGCAAAATATTAGATGGGCCAGATTACTCGTAAGAAAAATTTCAACGCCATTATGTCCTACTGTTTCGGAAAAGCGAAATCCATTAAAATGCACATCGCTAATATGAACGCATGACTAACGTTACACAATTACCATGGCAATACTAATACAGGGCTTCTACTAATGCATACCATACAGGGTAACAAGTGAGCAAAATTTTAGTAAATTTTGCTGTTTTTAAAGTTCATCTATAAACTTTGTATAATAACAAAACGGCATCAATTTGTTATGAACATTTTATAAAAACTGTTAAACTTAGATTTGTAAGACTATAATTCTATTCACTAATTATTTGACTAAATATGTACTTAACAATTTGACCTTTTCTGATGTTTGTAATTTCACTATATTTAATTTAATGTAATCTAACTTAATTCCATTTTGTAAAAGTAAATTTTCAAATGTATACTTTCCAAAGATAAGACCCCGGAAGGAGCTAATCACCGTAACACAGACGCACCGGCGTCCAGTACGGTGTTTTAGAGTTATTTATATTGTATGTGTACATTTTTATATGACAATAAATAATTTTAAATTTGAATTTGAATTTTGAATTTGAGTACTAATCTATATATGTATATAAAACTCAAAGGTGACTGATTGACTGACTGACTGATATAGTGATCTATCAACGCACAGCCCAAACCACTGGACGGATTGGGCTGAAATTTGGAATAAAGGTAGATTTTAAGATGTAGGCATCCGCTAAGAAAGGATTTTAGGTAATGCCACTTTTAAAGGGGTGAAATAGGGGATGCAAGTTTTACTTCTTAATGCGAGCGAAGCCGCGAGCATCCACTAGTTAACACTATAAAAGCGAGTATGGTTCGTTGGAAAAACGTCCGCCGCACGTTCTGATCTCCGGTTTCATCACAGTGTCTCCGAGTCGAAACTCACAAAAAAATAAAAAATAAATTTAGGTCATAGTACAACACAGTGTCATCTAGTTCCATACTAAGCAATATAAGCTCTGCCAATTATTTTATTTTTCAATAACTCTTTCATCAATAATATCACAAAATAAATAATAATAGCAAGTATGCTAACTATTTAGTATTCGTTTGGCGTAATTAGTTTGGTGATAAGGCTTAGTAAAGAAATTGTATTTATTACTTATTTATATATAACAAGATGGGTTCCTAGTTTTATTAAGTTGAAAGTACAATTGCCCCTGTATAATAGGTATTTACCGTGCACTCCGCTAAGTCGAACGTTAGCCACAAATCGCAGCCTGTTTATACGAAAGTAGCTGCCGACTGGACGGGCTTATGCAAGCACCGGGCTCGGAATAAGGGCTTCATGGTAATTAATATTATAATGAAAATAAATTACTTAAATTAAGTGGAATTGTATAACCTGGCTGATTGTTATTGTATAGCCATGTCAGAGGCCTTTAGCGCGGATGGAAATCTCTTGCACCAGACTTAGCCACTCTCAAACGAAGGAGATACTTTACATGTGTAGCAGTAGGTAGTAAAGTCAGATTGTGGACCTATTATATTTGCTGTTTAAATAAGCACTGTTAAGTAAGGGGCATGTAATTATTGCTGGTTTTTTTATTTATCAAAATTTAATCGTCTCCATCGTGTATAATTTTCTTAAAAAACTTTCTTAACACATTGCATTTAGTTTTAACCTTTTTAACCCCTCCCTAGGTCCACCCCTAGCCCAGGCTGTAACAGGCCAATTGTTATGTAAATCCGTAATGGGCAACAGTTGGTCCATCCGAGCGGCGCGATTACCTATCGCCCGATTGCACAGATAATCGCTCAAATTCGACAACATTTACTGGACAAATGTATCTACATCGAACGCCGTTGAGATTGCACGATTGAGGATTCAGAATATGGCTATGCATGGTTAGTCAGTTAGACTGTTATAAATTAACGCGTAAAATGTAAGTCTATAACTATATTCTTTACACTATGAAATAATATAATATTTATAAGCGTGGTATATGTATACTTATTTGTTGTCAAAAAATAGCTTGCAATTAACTCGCAGTCGTCCTGTGAGTTCATATTTTTTCCCCTATTTCTTTGTTTGAAGCTTGTATCGCTAAGAAAACAATAGATTAGTTGAAAATAGAACTATTAAATATTCTGAGCAATACTCGCCTTAGAACACTTAGTTTTAGTTGTACTAACTCTTATTAGTTTTAAGTTTACTAACACTTATCTGGATCTCTTATGTTGTCCGAAATAAAAACATTTTTTTTTTTTTTTTTTTAATACAGCATCTATAAAATTAATTTACTAATATTTTAGACATGTTCTTCTTATAACTCGTTTTTTTAACAAATAATGAATATCTTAACTTAAATTTACATAACTTGATTGTTGTCGTGTATCACTTGACCATCTTAAAATTGGAAACTTGTAAATACCCTCATCTTTTCTTAGAAGCAACCGATGCGGGCCTATAATACGTACTCCATAGATTACAGGTCGGGTAAAATGTCAAACTGGAAGCACAACAGGTCAAATTGGCGGTTGACCAGTTGACCAGTTGACTAGCCAATCACGACGTGGTGACCTGTCTGACCGACACACGTTTACATGTAGGTATAGACTGGTATGTATCGTATAATAATGTATGTATGTAGGTATCTAAAGTAAACGGGATTTGGTTACAATTACAAAATCAAAATAAATCGTTAAGAACTTACGTGTCAATGTACATAATTAAAGTAATTTTAATAATCATAAAATCTAGCATTATTATTATAGTAAGCAAACCTGAGAGCGTCACACAAGCGTCAGTGAGGTCAAAGCTATTAATTGTATTTTGTATTGTAGGAGTGTCCGTAATACAATTTTCATAACGAAACATTATCATTCCAAAATAAAGCGCTGTCAAAAATGTGTATTATTTATTTATTTATTTTTTATTTATTTCTTACCTTAAAGAAAAAAATAACTAAACTAAACTAACTAAACTCCGTTAATTAAGTTTAGTTTAGTTTTTTTTTTGTATCTATACATATAATAAAGCTGAAGATGGTAAAAATCTGTACATATAAGATATTAGAAAAATACCTTGCTATACTTTAAATCTATTAAAGAACACGTTATAGCAGTTTTTGGAATTTTATCTGTTTATCTGTTGATACGAGTATGTTTATTTAAACTTCCATCACGCAAAAACAGCGGGTCATCACGATGATGTATGTACTCGTATGTAGATAGTATGAGGTCTTAGAAGTGTCATAGGCTAACGTTTTATGCCGAAATAATGCGAGCGAAGTCATAGTTCCGATTACGAATGAATGCTTTCTGCAGTGAAAATCAAATAACGAGACAAGAAAGTAACTGACTCTCGAAAGAATCTGCTGAAATGCAGGATTAGGTTAGAAATTACATGTTTTCGGACATTTTCCGAAAGATAGTGTGGCGTTGCAGCTGCCGGGACTACAAAGTTTGTGTTTTGTGTGAAGACCAATACTTTGCCACAGACTTAAACATAATGCCAAAGTAAGGAACAAAACGCCGCGCGCTATTCTATTACAGTAGTAATTTCATTTATAAAAAAATATAAGTATCTTAACCTTTAAAATAAATAATATTAAAAAAGTAAACAGGCAGCATTGTTTTAGATAAAAAATGTTCTTTGTAAGTGAATGTCGAGTTTTAACTTCCTAAAATATGATCATACACAATATGTAAATTGTCTATTTATTTCAATCTCAATCATTTAAATTGATACATTATATTGTATTGTACTCATCATCATCAACATTCACAGCTAATATTTACGGACTGCTGAGTATAGGCCTCTCTCTTGTCGTGCCAACAGTCTCAGTCCTTTACCAATTTCGTCCAGGTTCGACCCGCGACAGATACTATGACGTCAACCTCTTGTGCAAATAGTCACGTACATATAATTAAAAATCAAATATAACACGTCAAATAAAACTACATGTCAAATTAACTAAATAACCCTCCCTTAGTCGTTCCCGGTGCAAATGTGCCCATCAAGCTCGCTGCGTTTCCGCGCTGAATGGCAATAGCTAGCCGTTGCACCAGAAACGATCCAGAGCGGGTGTCACCGGTCGTAAGTCTAAGTTTAATGTTTGGCATGCTTATTCTTATACAATAAATTATGATGTGAGTATAATACGTTTACAAATGTTTTTATTTATTTTTAACCCATTTTCAACCACCAGCAGCATTCTCCATCTTATCCCGTAAACCGCGTGCATCCGCCGCCCGCCCGAGCGAGGCCGGCATAAAATAACCAAGTAAATTGTTTTCTGGCAATCGAAGCGAATTTTTGAATATTGCGGTTGTTTGTGCAGCCCCGGAACGGATAATTTTCACTCGAGTAACTGGAGCGTTTTGTATCTACTGGACATAGACAATAGAATCCAAAGACATCTAAGTAATTCAGTTTTATTTCAGGACTGGACATTTTTGCCCATCTCCTTCCTTCCCCCTTCTTAGTCAACCTGGAGGTAAAGTGACTGACAGTATGAAAAAGATCTTCTGAGCCCACCTTCAACGTAAGCCACTATTTTAATTCTTTAACTAAAAACTAACTAGGTTGACTCAACGACCCAGATCGGATCTTGGCCTCCGACATTATGTATATAGTGTTTTTTTTTATCGTGTAATGACAATTAGTTGTCTATTAGACGTGTTGTCATTGTTACTAGCTAGAAAGGGGCTATTCTCGACGTCCCTACTAATCTTACCGTACTGAAGTGTCACGTTCACTACCGGCAGAAACGGGGAAATTACAAAGCACCGGTCAAAAGGAATAGCACATAAACACAGGAATAGTCTGTGAATGGTAAACTTATGAGAAACAAGAGCAAAGTAAAAACAATAACAAAAACAAGAGTAAAGGCATTTTGCCTTATGTTAACCAATTTTACAAAAGACTGGTTTTATGGTAGAAGAACTACTGCGAGTATAATAACAATACCTAATATATATATATGTATGAATCATTACATAAAAAATTGGATGCATCGTATTTTTTTAAAAACATAATCACACACCAAACCGAAATCTTTGTAACTCATATAAACTATTTGTTTGTAAAATTTAGCGTTATTATGAAAAAATCACAAAGTGCATAGAATTACCCCCTGAAAGTTATATGGACCGGTTCGTGGGCTTGACAGGTTTGTATCGATTTTAGAAATCTATGCGCCTGTCTGTTGGATGTTTGACGCTTATAGAATAAAACTCATATAAAAACTATCGGTAGATGAAACCTAAACAAAGATGTACTATGCTTCGGATTAACAGTAGACTCAATGCAGGGAAAAAATCCTGGTAATATACATTTATTTTTAAATTATCGTGACTACTATTCCGCGAATCCACACTCTCTCAGATTATTCTGTGCTGAAAGGTGAAACATGCAAAATCTAGAAGGAATGTAACCAAATCTTAAACGAGACACTTGAATTCTTCGTGCAATTACTGCTTCACTAACGAACGAACGTAAACGTGAAAAAAAAGGCAAGTGCTTTCAATAACCCAGTTAATAAACCGTTATTTACTTAAAATTATTTTTTTCCAAATCATGTTTATCTAAAACTGAATATACTAGTTCTTATTAGTCATGTACGCTCCGTAATTAAATATTTTTAACACAAAATAGGCTCACGTTTGGCCTGCATGATGGTAAGCACCACTGTAGTCTACAAATTTAATACAATATGTTACGATCATTGCTTAACATCACACAAATTGTGGTCCGGTCCAGTCCAGCCCTGTTATACTACTCTATGCAGTGTTTTGTTGTGCGCCTATCGCATCAACTGGCCTACTGATCAAATGTGCAGTCAGACAGTTAAAAAAATAAATATCGAATTAATAAAAACTTTAAGCCACTCGTCAAAACATCCATTACCGATTTCGCTAAGCCTACTAGATTTATCGGCCAGCGCCGCCGTCCGTCACAATAATCCTGCTAGCTGGTCATAAACCAATGGTAATGGCGCCCTGGAGAGAAACGACTCGGAAAAACGGATGGACCGGAAACCGATGGGAAGTAGATGCAATTTGGTCAGATTTTATCATTGATAAAAAGAGCAGTTCCAGTGTCAGCTTTTCATCCAGACGCACCCTGGTTCGAATCCGGCCCTACACCAAAGACTTGTATTTTCAAGTTAAGTGTAGATTTGCACTTGCTTGGCGATGAAGGAAAATATCGTCAGGAAACCCAATATCTGAGGACATGAGCCTTCCGTGGGCGCCCACCACGATATAGCTGCCCAAGAAAACTCCGAACTAACGAATTAATTCTGTGGGGGAGTCACGACCCTCAGTCATGAGGAAATACGACTCAACAGAGATAATTGATTTAGAAGAATAATGATAGATTGCACTTTGATATAACAATTGGTAAACATTTATCTGTATGGAATAAGGATTGCTTAGTGTATTTCACAGTACATTTTAGCTAGCCAGTGTAATTCAAGCCCGTTTCCAGCTTGCTTTATAAGCTTAAAGAGATCTGTTGTTATGTTTAAGTGGATAACTCCAGCCTATTTTATAAAGTTAACGTATTTGGCTTACAAAATAAATGTTATATTATAAACATATAGCAAAAAGTTATTAAAACGTCAAAGAAGACAAAAAAATAAATATATTAGACACCTGACACACACGACTGACCTGTTAGCTTAGTTGGTAGTGGCTCTGCCTTCTAATCTAGGGGTTGCGGGTTCGATTCCCGCCTGACACAAGTATTTATGCATTTTAAAAATGTATAATTTCTTGTGTTGAGTCTGGTTGTTTGTATGTATAATAAGTATGTATTTACAAAAGAAAAGTATATAAGTATTATATCCGTTATCTAGTACCCACGACACAAGCGTTTGCTTAGTGTGGGGCTAGATGGCGCTGTGTGCAATGTCCCGAAATATTTATTTATTTATTTTATTTACCTAGTAGTCTAATAATTTTTTTCTTTACCTAGTGAATCGTTAAATTAGTTTCCACTAACGCGTTCCCTCGCAGATAAGAAATAATCCAATTATTTTGATTGGATAAGGCGCAGTTTGGGAACATAATCACAATTAGCGTTTGAATATAAATTTAGCAAGAATAGCTCTGTGATAACGAATTTGCACAGACTCGCGGATAGTGAGGTTCTTGGATGGTCTAAGTTATAAGCTTTGTTAGCTTAAAGAAAATACTTTCTTTGATACTAATTTGGTAGGAGTATTTATTTTAAATTATTTCGTACTTAATTTGATTGAAAAGTGCCTTGAGGTAAATGCATAAAAAATCCAAATAAATAGTAATTTATCTGGAAAAAAGTACAATTAATTGTTTTGATAATACTACTATTTCTGGTTCACATCGCCTCTAACAGCAGAAAAGCTATTACAATGACAGATTAAAAACAATTTTACAAGTATGGGTTCCAAACATGTTCTAAAAGTTAGAATACCCCATTACACATATACAGTGTAATCTAAATAAAAGTGTAACTAAAATCTAGTTGTCAGCTATTTAGCTAGCCAGTGTCTTAATTTCACACACTAGTCTGATCACGTAAACAAATAAAATTTAATTATTTCTAATATGTATATCAAGATACATCGCTACCTCCTCTTCCTTGTGCCTAAATAAAACCCAATCACCGACTATTAAACAAGTTGGCTAGGTTGTCACTCAAGACTAAGTATCTTATAGGTTCTAGTAAATACAAACCGCTACCTCTTCTCCTTGGTTCCTTACTAAAACCCAGTCGCCGACTATTTAGCAAGTCGGGTAGTTCGTTACTCAATTAGCCGCCGGTTAATCAGCGCCTGCCGCCAAACAGTACGTACTCGGAATGTATAATTCTGCATCTGACTGCGGAATTGGAACCTCTTCGCTGAGCTTATTACCTGGTACTGGGAGGAAATATTATATTATTCTTCCGTTTGTTGATTGGATGTATAAAGATATAAGTGCTTGTGGTTTTTAAGATGACTCGTTTATAAAGAAATGATAAATTTAAAAAGAAATCGTAGCTTATATAATGATCGAGTTTATATTTGACACAGCCGACCATTGACTTGTTTTTCAACTCAAACTTTGTGTGTGGTTTTGCACTCGCTAAGCGGTACAGCAAAATGTCGTGAAGAAATCAACAATATTTTACGATTTTTTTTCGACATAAAGATTTCCGTGGACTTGGGTGTTCAACATGAAGTATGACCTTCTCTAATAAATTTTATTGAAGTTACGACCCTCATTAATGAGGAAACATGACTAGATGAGGAAATAGATGATACCAAAAAACATTATAGGCGCAGTCTAAGTATAAGAAGAAGAAGGTATAAGTAGGACGGGTAAGGGTAACAACTAGTAATAACATGTTATAAAACCTACACATATAATAAAATTTATCTAAACCATTATAATTATGTACTATGGGATGAATATCAAAAAGTTCTTAGAAATATTATTTAAGAGCATTCAAAATGATCACAACGCGCCGTATCTAACTTTTATCATATCTCGCGAATCATTAAAACTTTAAAAGCAATAAATTGGATCCAACGATCTACTCAAACTATCCGGAGTTAACTTAAAGATAGACTTGTCCGTCTTTGCTTCGAGATATCTTAATAATTGCTTTTTAACGTAGTATACATTTGTGTCTGACTGCAGCCTGTACTGCAGCCTAGGGTGTAACGCTGCTACCTAGAATATACAATAATATAATCAGGTCAAAGGGGAATTAGATGGGTACATCGTAGTTAGAACCCTGACCATTTCACGAAGCAAACACATAATCAAACTTAAAGTAATAGCTACCTAAAACATTTCTTTCCCCTTCCCCTAGTCGTATTCCTCATGTCTGAAGGTCATGACCACGATCTTCAACGATCTTTATTCTAATGATATTTTTCCACTTATTCCTGTCCTTGGCGACACGCAGGGCATTGTTAAGCTAAAACACTTTAATCGCTCTCTTTTGGAGATCTATTCGGCCTGACCTGACGCAGCCAACTAGTTTTGCTGTGTCAACATACCCGTTTAGTTGTAGTGGCAATTATAATTCTAGGCATAGACCCATATAACAGATACATTGACATTAGGTACCTATACTTATAGTGACATAATGTATACAAATACATATTTAAATTTAATTTTCAATGTAAAACCAACAATTTTTTTTTGGCAACCCGTGACCAGCATGCTGGCGCATTCTTGGCGCAAAGGATAAGCATTGCCATCCAACGTGGCAATGCCGCCAGCATGCTGGGAACGTTGCCTACAGATATACTTTTTTTATAGGTGTTTTAAGTTTATTAAAAGTTTTAGTTTATAAGTTAGGTATTAATTACTTAAGTTTTTATTTTAAATTAGTAAAATTTGTTTTGTAAGTTGTTATAATAAAATTCTTGTTATTTTCAATGTTATAATTTTGTATATAATTTGCACGCCCTATGAGTGCGAGTATAGAGTTGTAATGTAAACACACGTATGTTTACCTATATTCCGCAATAAATATCTTTGACTTTGACTTAAGCCTACTGCATTATGCATTACTTTATTTTATTTTATTTTATTTAGTTTGGTACAGTCACAGACAATTAGTTATAAAAATATATACTAAACACTTCTTAAAATAATATTTAACTAAGAGTCCAATTACGACTATACACAGCTTTGTTAAATGATAATAAACACTACATAATATTTGTTATAAACAATTTTAGTATATATACCACTACATAAATCGGAATAAAATAAGATTTAAGATTTCATTCATATACATCCCCCGAATGCCCTGCAAGCAGCGCCAAATAACTGCTCCATCAATCAAGTAGTCTCTTAATTAATGAAACAATCACGCGACACCACCCACAAAACTCCTGAAAGATGCATATGAATGACAAAAGATGTCTTTGTCTTTGCGAGAGTCCTCTGTAGCATATTGGATGTCATTATAAAAGGTACACATTCTATTAATGGGACTGAACTTCGATCGATTATGATTAAATATATACTTAAAACACTGCAAATTAGAAATCTCAGCCAAGTCGATGTCAGGAGCACATAACGAGACATCTGTTCGAGCACTATTCACCACGAGATCACAATTCCCCGCGAGTTAGTCAACTCGACTCAACCGAAGTTATCTCGATGGACCAACTTCGTTTCATAATAGTCATGACAGAAACTTTCCCCCGAATAATAGTTATCATAGTTCACCTCCACGGGGTAATTTGCGAGTTTTACATCGTATTTTAAGCCAATTTGAGTTTAGAGATTAGGCAAAGAATATGCTTGAGTTGAAAGTTTAGAAATGTTTTGGGATTTATTCTAATGACAGTCACAGGGAATTGTGAAAGTAAAATAAGTCTTTTTTTCTGTGAAGTGTTCATCTTTACTTGATTTAATTCGATCCATGATTTGGATTGAACTGTTCTGTAATATGTTACTTTTGGCAACGCTGGGAAAGCAGATATATGCAAGTATACATACAAATGCAATAAAAAGAGCCAAACCTCCTGAAAGAACCAGCTCCTACAAAATGTGTAAATAAAATAAAAAGTGCCCATCTATTTTTACATAGTCAATCTATCCCACATCTAAAAAAACTATGCATCTCTATCTACGAGTACCTATGTATCTAACTAACATAATAACATTTCCTAAAAACTATGACAACGACGTGCCAACCGAGCAACGGCCACATTACTCACAGCCATGCTCTCATCTTCAGCATTATCCTTAACACTTTCGGGGGTTCCGAGCACCAATAAAAACATTACGGCTAAAAGCATCGCGGCCCACACCGGGACAGACGCTAAGAGGTGGCGGACTAAATTAATGTTATACCTTCAACCTTTCTTCGAAGCGCCAGTAGCTCAGCTGGCAGAGGCAATCGCATGCGATTACCAATGTTAAACAAAAGGTCAACGCGGTCAGTCCTTGGATAGGTGACCGAAAAGTGGCATTCCAGTTTGGGCGCTTCCGTGGGTCGGATGACCTGGCCTGACTATTTATCTAGTACGGCAGTCCTTAAGCCACTTCCGAGGCTCTTAGGGCGGCTTGATATACTATCAATACCAGAGTTGGCCACTCTCATTAGAAAAGAAGAAGGAAATTTCTTCTACAGCATTGACGCAATTTTCCCAATGTCACGTACGAAACAAATTTACTGAAATCCCATATTGAGCTTTCGCATTATATTAAATGAGGTTATCATGACCTTTGACAGTTGTTATTGGAAAGTCAGTCACCAAAATAACCACAACTCACTGACCACCCGAATTTAAAAACCAAATATGTATAAACCTTTGTTATTATTTATTACAAAGCCTTGATAAAGTCGCTCTGTTTAATTACTGATATTCTGCCAACTAAGGAAGATGTAAAAAGCTAAGAAGAACCACATTTTTTTTTTATTACAGATTGTTTGAATATCACGACAGGTAGTTTATACTTAAAAATCCACCTTAGCGTAGCTATACGTCCCTAACTGTCTGTGATCAAAATATTATGTCGTCTGACATATCTCAAATTATTGCCTTTTTTGAAGTTTCTGTCGTCTAAATAGTCTAAATTCTTAATTACTACTAAGTAAGAGTAAACGACTATTACAACCAGGGATAATTTCAAGAAAGACCGCGTAGTCCATGTGATTTAGGTATGGTGTAAACCTAAGTACATAATCGGTTTTTTTAATCCCAAATACAGCTTGAGGCTTATGTTTCACTGTGACTTCATTTTCATCACCACCTCTCTGACTATAAAATTGTTGCCGACAAAAACTAATTTCAAAATATTTTCAACCTTATATTCTACACAAAAAGATGTTTTTCGCTAAACAATGTTATCGGTTGTTGTGCAAAGTAACCTTTTTAAATTATTTAACTTCGTAGAGAAAGTTTGGACACGTAATTTAAGTATCTGTGTAGGTAGAACATAACATGGTTATATACTTAGCTACAAGTATATCATGTTTTCTGAGAATTACATTTGAGAGCTTTTTAATGTGTGTTTATATTACATTGACAAGCATGTTTTGTTTTATGCAGCTTTTATTGAAACATAATACCTTTTGACGATAAAATCTAATGAACAAGCTTTAACTTATCAACTGTGATTTTAATTAATCAAACTGAAACTAATCTAGTACCTCAAAAGGGCAAAATTATTTCCATTTCACTACCAATTTGTTTAGCCGTTTAAAAGAATCATTTTTCCGAGAAAATGAGCCTAAAGCTCGTATATAATTCCACGAAGCCTGTGGAAGAAAGGAAGAATTTTTAATGTATAAATTTGCCCTTCAATAACCTTTCATACCGTCTAAGGCCCAAAGAAACGGCAAGAAACTAATTAAATACATAATGAAATGACCTCTTAAGTGGTGTTAACTTTTCTTAACAAAGAATCGTCTAGTTGCTTTTAATTATAAAATTATTTTATGAAGTTCTACGAAATGTTTTGGCTAAAGTTCCAACCATCTTGTAGGTTAAAAAGCCAAAAAGTCCGCCGTCTATGATGTTCAAAACTGGATATTTTTCACTTGAACGGTTGATTTACTCTTCAATTTTGCATAAATTAGTCAAAGAAAATCAGGAAGAGTATTATAAGTCTTGACTTACAAAAAATATTTGGTCAAGAGTAAGGAAGGGCTTGTTATTACGAGTATAGCGGTGCATTTTTGGAATGTATTATGACTGCGTATTATGGTAGGTGGTATTTCATGTTTGGAATGTGACTGAAATGTTACTAGATTACAAGCACAGGGTGCACACTGCACATACTGTAGCGTTAAGCTGTAACATATCTGATTGCAATAAAGACATTGAATTAAGTTATAATAGTCAGTACAAATGCCATAACGATTATAAAGTACTACACTACAATGTAATTATATTTCGATTACAAACTTTATGCAGACATTTTATCCGACCTACGAGTACATATATAATTATACTCGTACTGTATTGTTGGTGGACACCCATCCAGAGCCAAGTTTTAATACTCCATAAATACTCATTCCGAAAATATATCTCAGATAACCAGTAAGTTCAAAACAAATATTAATTTGGCTCCAAAAATTATTTTAATTTAATCGCAGTTCTGAAACCACAATTTCCTGGCTTCAGAAATTCCTTTCCGGAAGTTAAACTACTTTTAATAGCCCTTTGACCTTTTAAATTAACGGACTTTAATTATAAAAGCGAGGCTTTATTGGCCGATTCAGATAAAGTTAAGATGAAAAACGGGGACGCTTGTAAAAGAATTAATGAGTATTTTAATAAATGGCGAAGTAAGTACAGAATTATTGCCGGAATCAAATTGAGTTTGGAGGGGCTGATCTTCAATATGACAGCGTTGCTCTCGCAAATTGAAGCCAAGGGAAACTCGACAATGAAAAAAGGGTCTTATCAAACATTTCATATATGATGCTTTACTAGCTGTATTGAAGCCTAGTGATAAACAGATATAAAACATGTTATTAATAATTTGATTTGAATTATAAGTCAATGAAAAAAATATATAAAATTTCTATGAAATAATCATAATCTACTTATAATATTACAAAATTAACAAGCAATTACCCTCACTATAAAAGTTTCGCAATTAATATTCGTCTATTACTATTGAAATAGCATTCTCTTTCAGTTTAAAAAAAACGTCTACACTGTAGAGTCTTTTGAACGAGCCAGGTTTTACGCTATTTTTCTGATAAAATAACTATGCCTTTTGATGTTTATTTTAATGTAATGTTACACATCAACTATTGTAAAAGTCTTATCAGTCCACGTACATCAGACTACATATTTAAATCTAAGCTACAAGTGAACAAGTTGCTTCGCGGGTCATTGCGGTCGGTACTATGTGTTGGTGAACAAAAATAGCAACAATCCGACAGCACCTCCTCACAACTTTGCAAACTTTGTAGCCTTGCTCGCACAGAATAATGGAGTTGCAGATATATAACTATCAGTTTGGTTCGCGTGTATCGTTATACACTTAATAATACAATACAAATATATTTATTCCAATAAAATAAGCCTAAATACACATTTTGTATACGACATAACATCTGTCGCAGGCATGGATGAGGCTGGCTAAAAATCTAAGCCAATTACATATTAAAAGGAATATCACCAGCAGTGGGACGAAACTGGTTGTGGGTGATTATGATGATGACACATCCTGTGTGACACCAACACAAAATCAAGGATAAAAATTCACTTTAACTTGTATAAAATATGTGCAAGTTAAATTGAACCACAAGTTAGCACGCATACATTTTTGGTAGTTGACGGAGACTTATATTTTAGGGTTATTTAAGAAATATAGATAAAAAATACCACTAGTCCACCAGGAGTAAGTCTGGTGAGGTGTGCTAAGTTATCAATCTGTATTATTCATCATAGACACAAAGTCGGCCGGCAGCCGCGGAGATATAATTTAAGTTTAAAATTGGCCAGAGTTACAAATGTAGAGTTTAAACTACCTACGTACTACTTCCATACAGGGTTACTTAAAATTTGTTATTGTGTTTCTATTCATGGCAAGTTTTTCAGTACTGGAATCATCGTTCTCATTGCGGTAATATATTTCATTATTTTATAATAACGTTATTTTTGGAGTAGATTCAAAACATTAATCCTGTTGTAGTTAAAACCATTATTGATGTCAATTACGTATACATGTTTTTTTTATAAATAAATATGTTTTGGCATGAAAAGAACCAAAGAGCCAATTTTGCTAGTATACAGTATCTAATCAGGATTCAAATCATTGTAATTAATTGAATCACCAGTTCATGGTAAAAGTACCAAAGAATCGCACACAGCGCTTTGCTTCTACCTTCGTAGTAAGGACAGCGAGATTATGGAACTCTCTACCTGGAGCCCTTTTTCCAGAAAATTATAACCCGTGGGTCTTCAAATCCAGAGTAAATAGGTTTCTCCTAGACAAACATGCAGCATCTTAGACTATAGTGGTGCTTAACATCAGGTAGGCCGTAGTCAAAAGTTAGACTATTCCGTGTGAAAAAAAAAATGACAGCAAATATATTTATGTACAGATAATATATGAGCCAATAAATTTAACAGTAACCCACACTTAAATAGCCATTTATTTGCATCAAGCTGGTCACAAATCAGTGTAATAGTACCTATTGTGTTTATGAGTGCCACTTGGGTATTTGCTATAACCTGCTCATTAGTGAACTATTACCCTGTATAGGTCGCAGATGCTCCGACTTGGCCTGTGTTCTACTGCTTTATTAGCTTACTTAGAATTGAAGCTACATGTATGGATATAGGCTGACTTTGTTATAGAAATTTACCAAATAAGTAAAATAATGTGAATTAATTGATTGATTGTATCCGAACCAGTCATTTATGCAAAATAATACCTACTTATATCTGAATTTAAAAAAGACATGATGGCATTGTCAATTATACAATATAGTGATACAACATAGAAACGATGGCTTAATTTATCTTCTTAAAATAGGAATGTAAGTGAAAATAGTTTTCAATTCAGTATTATGATACGTTTGTCTTATTTTTTTCCGGATACTAAAATTGTTACAGATATAAGTAACTTATACGTACGTGTGTATCGTGGTAACAAGGTGTTGCATACAGACAGCGCTACAAGCCGATGTATATATTAAAGATGAAAGCTCGGCGCCGCGCCAGCTCGCCCGAAGTCTGCTTAGTCCTGAATTGAGGGATATTGCTTCCTGTAATGTCGTGTCGTTAATAGTTAGTGGTGGTTTGGTATTCAGTTTGTGTCTGATTGACTGGTCTAGTGCTTCTAAACTGATTCTTAGATAGACATGACTTCAAGAACAGCAATCATCAATAATATTATGTGATGTAATAATGTCTATGATTTTTATTGCTCGCTACTGCTTAAACTAACATATTTCCACCGCTATTAATCAACAATTAACCAAACTTATTTTTTTATTTGACATTGTGAATAAAAGCTCAAAAAATTAACTGTAAAATATATGTTAAAATCTTATTTATATTGTTAAGAAATTATAATTTATTTTGATTATACACCTAACCTAATCCAAAGGAAATGTATTTAGGTTTGACCCTTGGCGCGGTACCAAGTCTGAAGACCGACTTTTGTAGTTAATACGGAAATTGAGGGAACATTGGGCACAATATGACAAGATAATCATCTAGTTATATTGACCACAACCTAATATGAAAGCAGATACAAATGTGTGAGTTATTTTCTTACTTCTTTTTTCATGCTACTAATTGTGTCATAATTACGAGTAAAATAGTTTAGATTACAATATAAACTAAGTACATACATTCTTAGTATCGCTTTTTTTCATGTCTAGGTTTACTTATGTTGGATAATTTAGCCCACAGTCAACCATCCAATTGGTAATCGCATACAATTGCCTCCGCTAGCTGAGCTATGGGCAATAAGCCATTTATATGTACGTTCTTGATCATACCTTCACTGCAACCACACCTACCAACGCTAGTAGGTACCTACAGTCAAGTCCCACGCGATACCTGAAGCCAGGTAACAAACCACCGCCATGCTTTAGTGTCAAAGCGAGATAGTCATGGATGGGCTATGAGGGTGATGAATGCGATAAGCACGAGACACGTAGTTACCTACACAAGGAGTAGATAGTGTTATGTAGTTTATGATGTATATAGGTATGATACAATATTTGATAAAACATTTGTTCATTTATTAACATCATCTTAAGCCTTTTTAAGGTCTGCACAAGATTGCAGCAGCTTGCACATTCAAAGAGAGGCCTATGCCCAGCAGTGGGATAGAGAAGGCTGTGGATGATGATCATGAAGCCTTTTCAATTTGTTAATGTAAATAGATGATGTATCCATGGATGACTCTGGGTGATGAATGAAATAGTATGTATAAAAAAATTATAAAAATATATTAAAATATTTAGTAATCTTAAGCGTTTCCTAAAATAAGTAACATAGATACTTATTATAGGGCACCAGCTTTTCGCAACGTACTCGTACTAATTAAAACAAATATTTTAAGCGTCTACAGTTACTGTAGACGCCACAGTACTACTGTAGTACTGTGGCCAAGTGCAAACTCGTTTTAGTCAAAAAAAGTTGCTGGTTTTCCCAACTTAAACATTATATTTTTTTAAAAAGTCTGACCAAACTTAAACCGACTAAAAAAACTTCAACTTGAAGAGTGAATTTAGATATAAGAACAACTTATAACACGTAAAAGTTTTTTTTTCATGGCAAGTACCTATAAAAATCTCATTGAAACAATATAAATTCTGAAGTCAACGACGAAAAAACATCGTAAACTATAAAAGTTCCCTAGTGATACTCAGGCAGGCCTACATACTCCCATACATTCCTGCAGTTTGCCGGATCCTGCCTATTATACGACAAAGCGATATTAAGCCCGTGCTCAATCACAGTTTAACTGTGCACTTTTATAGCCACCACCGCAAATCTGGGCTCGAGTAGCTAGGGAATGGAGAGATATGCCGTGCCTTAGATAGGTGTGAGCGTATGTATGAACGATTAGCTTTAAAAGTTATTAGAGTAAAGATTTCATTCTTCCTTAAACCTTTGGTCTTCCTAAAACCTCTTGTCTATGGTAATAAATAAAACTTATAAATAAATCAAGTAAATGTATGTATATTCAAGAAGCCAAGTCAGCAGCCCCTATGTTAGTTTGAAAACGGACACTAGAATTGGCCATTCTTATACGAACTTACTTACTTAATTTATATGTATATAAGGGTGTCTTTATAGTCTAAAGTGTACAAATTGCGAAGATTTTCAACGCAATAATTCAATGTGCATTATATTTTTTACTTGAGTTACATAAAACAAATGAATGGAATGATTCCAAAAGTTACATTTATAGTAAATTTGTTTCGAATATCAAGTAAAAACAGTTCATAAAAATGTTTTATTCCAATTACAGGAAAAGACACAAAATTGCTCAAAAAGCAATGAATATTTTACGCGCAATTTCCCTACATCCATAAAAACTGATTTAATATTATGCATCCAACAAACAAAGTAAGGCATTATGTACATCCTTATCGGGCATTCCATCTGGCCATTCTATCTGCGTATGTCTGTGGATGGAGTTACTACACTGTTACATTTCCTTGTTAATAGGGTAAAGATTGTTAATTTTGTAAACAAATCTTGTAAACTTTAAGGATAGTTTTGGTTTATTTCATAAAAAATGATCATATCTAATAGTGTACGAGAATTCTGCATCTTAAATCATTTACATCAAATGTTACGTAGATTTGATGTATAGAATAAAAAAATACATATTTATTTTCCGTTGATTAATATTGTAGCACCTAATTATTTGGATTTCTATTTGTAATATTTTAAAGCAATTAATGATTTTTGCATTATTTTACATAAATTTACTACCAACCCCAAAAAAACCTGATATTCCTGAACAAATAATTTATTTTCGGGACTTTTTCCATATACACTGGCAACACCATCCGCGGATGGCGTCGTATGTTTATATGAATGAATTTGGATAGCAGCCAGTGGAGTGTAGCCTTTAATAGCTTTACGGCGGGCGACGAAGATTGATCGCCAGAAATGAGGATAGGCGAATTAAAAACCGGTATTTGGAGTACATAAATAAGTTGGGATGAATTTGAAATAGTTTCGTGGACTAAAAAAGTTTTATAGGGCAATATTTTCTGCTTAATTTGTCGATGCCAATTCTGGATTCGGAGGGTCTTTTATGGAAATGATAGGCATGTTATTTATTTGATTGTAGACTCAGCAAATCAGGTGATTGTGGTATGCGTAATTTTAAGTACTTTAAAATAATGCTTTGATCGCGTTATGTAAACAATCAGACTTAAAAAACAAATTTCATCGTCAGAAACAACATAAAACACATTCTGACAGACAACTGAGCATAAGATATGTAAAATTCAACCTACAGTATAAATCAGATCAAACTCAACTATAGTATATCTCGGTATGTATGTAGGTGTAGTGTAGATTCAAAGTGATATTGAGGTGTTGTATTTCTATACATATGAAGCTGAAGAAGGTCGAAAGTCGGAACATTGAAGATATTTAAAAAAAATGATTGGAAATACTTTAAGTTGATAGTACACCTTCCAACAATTTCTAGAAATTTTATCTGTTCCTCTGTTTATCTGTGTCTCTGTCTCTCTGTTTATTTAAAAGCTCATCACGCAAAAACGGCTGAACAGATCATCATGTTTTTTGCTATGAGTAAGAGGCCTTAGGAGTGTCATAGGCTATTATTTATCCTGAAATAATGCGTCCGAAGCCGCGGGCGTGCAGTAGTTTATAAATATTTTTATTTTATTTATCACACAAGTAGCATAACTTATTCTGCGTTAGTATTACAAGTTGGTCACTCTCCCATTGACAGTAATATCTAGTAACAAATCATTATTAAGGTCCCATCACGATCAATACAGGCTTACCGCTAATCTACTTCTAACCATATCTGTGTACACGGTTACTTGTTAATAATATAATGATCTTTAGGACAGATTAACACGTAAAATTTAGAGATTTTATTATTTTTTCGATTTTTGTAAATTTGCCTCCTTACTGGAATGTGAAAATATAGCGGAATTTTTCATATAAGATTTTTTTGTTGTCGATTTGGAGGTTGTCAATTCATCCTTGAAATGTGATGTGTTAGTTTCTAGCAACCCTGTAGAATTATAATATTTTGAAATGATAAAAAAACAAAAGTTATTGTCATTATTCAGTACCAATGCCGTCCTTAAAAGGTAATGCGTTAGTCATACTAACCCTGTATCTGTACTCGTATTTCAAAAGCCTCCAGTACATAGACGGAACATAATTGTGCCAATAACCACAACGTTGAATATCCTGCGTAATAGAACGTACAACATTAGGTAAGGACAGATGTATAAATTCCAAAAATAAACCCAGAAAATTACTTGTAGCAAACTTCTTTTTTCTTTGTTTTTCTGCTGTTGCTAGTCTAGTTTGAGGGCTTACATAATTTTTGTTTATACATACCAAGCTGAATACAATTTTCAATTTATACTCAATGTAATTTTTATTTATTTTTTTGACTACATACATACATATAACATAAATATTAACGTTTTATGTAATGTCAGTAACACAAGGTTGTTTGTAACGGTATCCGCACATGAATAGAATAAACTTTCATAGCTTTCAAATGAATCAATAATAAACATACACACTAACAAACTTCCACCGTTATAGTATTAGATATATAATGTGAAGTCACAATGATTTTATTTACTATGTTATGTTTTGCAACAGAAAAATTAGCTTAATGCAATTATTTAGTTTAATAACGTTTCTTTCTGTACATACTACTCTTCATTAATAGCCATCAGGGCATCAAAGGGGGGTGGAGGAACGTAATACGTCACGTTCCCCCGCACCCCGCCTCACCCCTCGCGGCCTGCGGGCTCTGACTCCCGGATTAAGTGTTTAACAAGAGATACCTTAATGCGACACTGGATGAAAAACACATTTGGTGCAGCGGCCGGCTTAAAATGTAAGTAAAATTAAGCCACGGTCTTTTAATATTATTTTCGAGGATTAACACGTTTGCTCGCGGCGAATTTATTTGGGGTCGTTGAGGTCTCATTTGTATAATGTCTTTTGAAAATTGTTGCAGGAGTTTTTTCAAATTTGTCGATTGTACGTATATTTTATTTACGATATGTAATAAAAAGATGCCCAAAATTTAAAATTTATGGATTAAATTAAAAATCAATGCATACCGCATTTATTTTTACACTAGACCTGGGTATATACAGTGTTTTAACTATGTTCTTTTTATTCGGAATATGTTAAGTTTATGTATGTAATACTTGATGTTAAGCTCCACTGTAGTCTAAGATGTAACACGCTTGCCTAGAAAGGTCCCTAAATTAAAGTAAAATAGGCTACTTTTACCAAGGCGTGAGATTTCCAATAAACACAAATATAAGTAAGTAAATATATATTCACTTTTTAAATTCATTTTCACCCTTAAACTTACCTTGCAACGACGCTACAAACTGTAATCAAATGTACAAATCAGAGCAGCACTGTCGCACGGATCGTGTTACAAACAAGCTACTAATTATCTCAGTAGTAATCAAGCAAGTCTAGGTCTCAACAGACACTAGGTGAGCTAGGTGCTAGGTAAAGGTGTTTACATAATGTACGGGATATGACACGTAGATGAATAAAATGTTGAATGTTTAGCTGCGATGTCTATAGATATATAATTCTTAAGTACCTACTTATACTGGTAACCAACATGTCACTTTTTAATGATGATAGCATTCTATGTCAAAACCAAAGCATTATTTTACACAACTTTTGTAAATTCACGAAAAAATCTGCTTTTAAATGTCGTGAAACAATAATTATTTGGTAAGCTCAAAATTCTGGAGTTCACCACTCTCTTACGAATATAAATGCACATGCATTGAAATGGTTTTATATTCCTAATCGAACTTACATGCTTACTATATGCATTAGATTTCGGCCAAGTAACACTCAAATCGATCCAGCCTTTCAATACCATCAGTCTGTTAAACCTGCTATCGGAAAACAAGTATATTGGCCCCGGCAGTCCCCGGGGCCCTTAAATGTGTCCCCAGGGGCCCTGTAACGAACTTTGTCGGTAAAGGAAACCTTAATTGACTTAACATGTGGCGAGCAACTAGGTAGTAGGATTTACCTAGATTTACTAGGCCTTGGTGTGATTGGATTACTGAAAAGGTAACTATTTGCTTGATATTTAGATTGGGAGTGGTTGGAAAAATCGTTTCTGATGTTTGACTAAATCCACACCCCGCATACACAGGTTCATTTAGCTTATTTTACCTATATGCATCTTAAACACAGTTGAATAATAATATAAAATAGAGTCTTAATAACACAAATTGTACAGAAAATACTTTTTGACGCCATAACGGCTGAAATTATTTAGCTAAAACCACAATGGATCAGCCACAAGTGATAACACGTTAATGATTATTTAGTTAATGAATTTTTCAACGTCATGAGATAAAGTATTTTAAACACCACAGAACACACACACACATATACACAGAATATACCACAAGAACTTCAAAATATAATTCAAAAACATTAGAACTATAAAAAAGCACAGACAACATATTGTATGCAGTAGTGATAGAGGTCGTAACGTCTCCAACATATTGTATTCGACTTTATTGCCAGCCAGTGAGATCCGGCTTCGTTTCAAATA
This sequence comes from Macaria liturata, assembly GCA_964023185.1. Taxonomy (NCBI): domain Eukaryota; kingdom Metazoa; phylum Arthropoda; class Insecta; order Lepidoptera; family Geometridae; genus Macaria; species Macaria liturata. Next base: position 11,320,593 of record OZ026823.1, on the reverse strand, counting down.
TTTACTCCACTAGTACCTACTGGCTGAAGCTATAAAAGAAAGAGCGCTTAGTAGTTGGAATTACTTGCTTTGAGTAGATAATACATTTGGTATCATGTTTTCTAAGTATCGCTATCAAAATGAAGCATGCCAAATTATTTATGCGTAAATTTATATACCTAATTAAAAAAAACTTAATCTGTAAATCAGTTCATCAATCTCAAAAATGAGTTATAAAAGGTAACGTCTTTTATCACATACATGTAGAAAGCATTACCATTGTTATAGGAATAAACGTACAGCAAGATATTTTAAATGATTATTTTTATCTATATCTTTTATGAAACACACAAGAATTTACACCATAACATTTGAGTTTCATAACGCAAGAGTAAACCATTAATAATAATAAATAAATAAATATTTCAGGACATATCACACAGCGCCATCTAGCCCCATACTAAGCTTACGCTTGTATCATGGGTACTAGATAACGGATATAATACATATATACTTTTTCTTTTGTAAATACATACTTATTATACATAGAAACGACCAGACTTAACACAAGTAATTACAATTTTTAATATTCATATTTTCTTGTGTTATGCGGGAATCGAACCCGCACCCCTAGATTAGAAGGCAGAGCCACTACCAACTAAGCTAACGGAGCAGTCAATTCAGTCATTGCAACCGTTATAAAAACCGTATTTTATTTATTATTGTCTGTATACTAATACTTTCAAGGCAGTCTTGTACTTACCGTCCGTTGTTCAGTGTCCCTGTGTTCAGGTCTCTTATTTGATTATTGTTAGAACTTTCCTTTAGTACCTATAGTACTAACGTAGGTTTCTCTGGTGCTGTGCAATAATAGTACTTTGTTTTTGTTGCTACCTTAAGTTACAAAAACAAGCAGTGGAGTGGGAGTTTATGAATGGAACAGTAGTCACAAACGATTATTATCTATTAAGGTGCTTTAAGAAAAAAAAATAGCAGTCCTGTCATTTATGGACGAAAAAATTTGGTGAAAAATACGAAATTGGCTACGCTTAAACTGTAAGTACACTTTTAAGACATAAAACGAGTTTTGTCCATGTAAAATTTAACTAATTCACTAATT